>JANAVB010014200.1:3740966-4296008 GCA_029216955.1 Iris pallida
GATAGTCCTCTCTGACTGCACGTCTGTCTGGAGGTGATAAGCGGTACTGAATTTGAGCTGGGTGCCCAAACTAGTATGCAAACTCCTCCAGAAATGGAAAGTAAAACGACTATCCCGATCCAAGACTATGCTCACCGGAACTCCGTGCAATCTGACTATCTGACGCACGTACAACTCTGCCAGCTTCTCCATAGGCAAACCCACTTTGAAAGGCAAGAAGTGGGCCGATTTGGTCAATCTATCAACGACGACCCATATCGCATCTTTCCCTCTAGGAGATCACGAAAGTCCGAACACAAAGTCCATGGTAACGTGCTTCCACTTCCACTCTGGAATGGGTAGTGGATGTAGCAATCCACCTGGCCTCTGTATCTCGGCATTTACCTGCTAACACACCAAGCAGCGAGATACAAACTGAGCTACCTCTCGCTTTATGCCATACCCCCATACGTGCTCTCTCAGGTCTCTGTACATCTTGTTGGCTCTGGGATGCATAGAGTACTGAAAGTGATGCACTTCCTGAAGAACCTCCTCCCGAAGCTCTCCACTCAGAACGCACAGTCTAGCACCGTGCCTCAGCGATCCATCTTCGGCTATAGAAAAATCGTCGAAAAAACTTGCCCGCACCTGCTCCCTGATGCTCCTCAGGGCAACATCATCATACTGTGCTAATCTGACTGTCCATCAACTCAGACTGAATCTATAATCCCCACATATGAATCTCTATGCCTAGAACAATCACTTCGATACCCAAACTATCCAGATCGGCCAAAAGATGACGATCTGCCGTCAAATATATAGCGACTGGATAACTGCTCAAGGCAACTGCAACTACGTTGGCCTTGCCTGGATGGTACTGCAACGAGATATCAAAGTTCTTTATCAGCTTGAGCCACCATCTCTGTCGTATGTTCAACTCCTTCTGGGTGAACACGTACTTCAAGCTCTTGTGATCCGTGAAGATCTCAACTCGCTTTCCGTACAAGTAATGCTTTCACAACTTCAAAGCAAAGATAACAGCTGCTAACTCCAGATCTAGGATAGGGTAGTTCTTCTCATGAGGACGTAACTGCCTAGATGCATAGGCAATCACCTTCCCGTGCTGCTGAAGAACGTAACCCAAGCCCTTCCCAGAAGTGTCACTGTAGATCGTGAAACCACCAGTCACAGAAGGCAACGTCAAGATAGGAGCTGTGGTCAACCTCTTCTTCAGCTCATCGAAGGCAGCCTGACACTCCTCAGTCCAGATGAACTCTACGTCCTTCCTGGTAAGTCTAGTCATCGGCTCTGTAATCCGAGAGAAGTCCTGGACGAACTTCCGATAATAGACTGCTAGACCTAGAAAGCTCTGAAATCTCGACGACAGAACAGGGTTTAGACCAAGACTCCACTGCTGAAATCTTCTTCTGGCCCACTGAGATCCCGTGCTCTGTCACAACATGACCCAAAAACTCTACCTGCTCCAGGAAGAACTCACACTTCGACAGCTGCCCGTAGAGTTGCTCCTTCCTAAGGGTCTCTAACACAATCCGCAGGTGCTCCTTATGCTCCTCCAGCGTCTTCGAGTAGACCAAGATGTCATCTATGAAAACCACCACGAACCTATCAAGGTATTGATGGAATACCTTGTTCATCAAGTTTATGAACACTGCTGGAGAGTTGGTCAACCCAAATGGCATAACAGTGAACTCGTACTGGCCGTACCGAGTCCGAAAAGCTGTCTTGTAAAACCCCAAAAAAATTTATATATATTTTTTATTATTTAAAAAGACTTAAAAATAAATTTATGCAATTTATGATTTTTATTAGTATAAATGACCTTAGCCATTGTTAATTTTTGGAGCACTAGACGACCATGACTTTTAGCACGAAAGTTGTAGCAGTGTGCCGTGACTAGTATATTAACCATGCCAGGGGAAGCCTAGCCATAGTGATGTCCAAACTAGGAAAACCAGGCCAAGTTGTGAATTGACTTATTTAAATAATTGTAATAAAATATTATTTTATATATTGATTTTTGGATGACCCTGTTTGTCCAATTCAGTCCGAACTGGGCTCGGACCAAACCCAGGCCCAAATAGAAATGTAGTGACCAAGACGACCCTGTAGGCATATTTTATGGGTGTGCAAATGTTCTTAATATTATTTTAGAATTTGAAAAATATTTTCTAATTATTAAATTAGAGGTACAAAATTTATATTTTTATTATTAATGATGTTTTTTAATATTGGTACAAATTTCTAGAACCAAGTAAGGGTGTGGTAAAGATCACCCATTGGGGCAATTTTTATTATTCTATTATTATTAAAATTATTTTATGGAGATTTGATAAACATGTTTATTCTAATAAGGTATTATTTGATATTTTAAGTAGATTTATTGGCAATTAAATTTATATGAATAAGTACACGGGTTTAAATATATTAAATATTTGGATATGTGGCATTTAAATTGTTATTTAGATTTTTATATAGATTTATGGTGTATATATATATATATATATATATATATATATATATATATATATATATATATATATATATATATATGGATATATATATATATATATATATTTACGAATTTTTGATTTTAAAAGAGAAAAAAAAAGGGAGGGGGGCCGTCACCACTGTTCCTACGGAATAGTGAACCCGAACCTCTGTTCGAGTTTTCTCCTCGAGAAAATTGTTACAGGTCGACCCACCCAAAACTTCATCAACTTTGAAGCTTTTTTTATGAAATCGAATCCTACAGAATCCCAATCCTATTCTCCTCAACCTAATCTAAATCTTTGTACAAATCGAATCAAATTTCAAATTTAAATCGAAAATAACCTAGATATATAAAAATTGATATCGGTTAGAGAACTCATTGCACTCGCACGCAATCCTCTCTCTTGGCCTGTGTGCTGCCTCCACGAACGCCTCCGACCTCCTGCGCCTCCTTCCCAGCCACTTCACCGCATGACCGCCACCCTGCACCGTTGTTGTCATCGGCCGTACGTCGAAACAGAGAGCAGTAGGCGGTAACAACGTATCAACCGCAACAACAGTTGTAGCCGTCAATGCTACTTTGTGCAGCGACTACTTCCTCTTCGCTCCATCATTTCGAGAATCGATTCCTCAGGTAAATTCACAACCTAACCATCTTGAAACCCTGTCAACTAGTTTAGGTTGATTCGGTTTAGAATCGATAGAAAACCGAACCCAAACATCAAGAAAAACATGATTTTTGGTTTCAGAAAAACTAGTTTTTCCACTAATGTTGGAAGGCAACAACTTGCCGATCCATGAACCTTTCCAGAAATCTGTTTGAACAGATTCAGAAACAACCTATAGGAGATGGAAACCCAACTTTTAGTTTAAATTTTCAATTATTTTATTGACCAAAAATCAGTTTCAAAGTTTAGGAAAAAAAATTGATTTTTAAAAATAGTAAATTCAATAACTTTTACCGATACGACGTGTGCCCCGACAAACCGGGCGACGTGGTCGCAAACCCAAAGCATCAAAAGGTGCGTATCGACTTTGCGAACGTGTGGGCTTTGACGAAATTCAAATTGGTTAAGTGTGCGCGACAAATTTGATACGTATCCTTCGAAATTCACCGTATCGGCCTATTTGTAAATTTCCCAATTACTTTGTTCATATTCGTCAAATTGAGACGAAACTTACGCCAGCAGGACCGTATCATTTTTTTGGTCCTGTATGCCAAGTTTGGTCCGATTCTGAGAAGGTCGACTGGAACACTATTTTGGCGGGCCCACAATCCCACTCAACGGACGATTTTGTGCACGGCCCACCGGAATCCAAAATTGGACATAATGGGTTCATCTCATCAAAACAAATCGATAGACATGTAGTTTGACGACTTTAGAGACCGTAGGTTCTGGCGCGTATTTCGGTGCAAAGCAGGTCCAACGGCAGACATCATTTTGACCCAAAATTATGATTTTATCCCTGTTCCAGAATTAGACTTTTGGACAGGAGTTTCTTAGACATATCTTATATTTCGAACACGTTCGTGGTATTTATTTCAGCATTCGAGGACGTATGCGGGATTTGACTTTCATCGATTTGTTATTCTAACGGTTCGAGCTATTGGACGTCGCCTTTTTGCACACAACCTCAGGCAAGATACCTTGCCATTAGCTGATTATTTTACTTTAGCTCATATTCATGCATTATTCATTATTTATTTTCTGTAAAATAAACAGTGATACATGGTATAAGTAGATAGAATTTTTACTGTTTAGTTTTATTTCCTGCTATGTACTATTTTCTTATACATTGAACTGAGATTTAAGGGACCACCCTTTGTGTGTTGCATTCATAGGCCTTGACACATTTATACCACGTTGTTGTCAGTCACATATAGGACTCGGACATGCGTGATTGGCTGGCCACCAGTACGTATAATCCGTGAGTTAGGAAATAACTGCTAATAGAGTTGCATGCTAGAAGACTTAGCAGTTATGAGTTGGCATTGGGTGGGAAGAACATGATTGGAAGTTGACTACCACCCTATCTATCGTAGACTCGCTTGCTACTGAGGAATGATAGGCAGACTATATGCTATATGTCACGCCCCGACCCGGAATCACCCGAATCATCGTCCTCGTAGGGGACTGATGCCGCACGAGGCGCAAGGCAAGATGACAAGTTCTCAAATGGTTATCTTTTGATTCGATATTAACAACGAAAGAAAAATAGAGTATACGAAACAATTCTCTTTATTGATATCCGAAACTGAGATTACAAAGGCTTTCGATAGCCTAATAATATATGCCAGATTGGCTACAACACTCAGGTTCTCTCTTGTCCACAAAGGATTTTATCATTCCATACATCACACCTTCTATATCTCGGCCGTATCAATCCTGCTGCATGTCCGAGCGTCAAGCGATCGCACGCTTCAATACGCTTCGGCATTTCAAGCCTCAACGAGTTCAAGAGAAGCTCCGCCGCGAGCAATCCATTCCCCGTGCCCTGCATGAAAGCTGGTGGGGGATCAGTACGTTCGTCCTCGTATGTACTGACGTAAAGACCTTCATTCTAAACCGACATTTTAGTATTTATGTTCAATCATGCAACTTAGCTTATGATCTCACAATGTTCTCCTTAGGGTCAATTTCATGGCATATTCGAAAGCGTAAAGCATATTAGCATGGCAAGCATGTTATTCAAATTGAAATAGGCAAGCAGGCAAAATAATCTTATATTTATTTCGTGGCACGACTTCTTACCAAGTCAACGCACTCGCCCTTGCACCGACGCAAGATGAATGTGCCCCATTCTTTTCCTGTCATGTTATAAGTGCATCTCTAAGCAGGATCTATGTGTACGGGACACGTATGTGTCTACACTTTCAACCCATCGTTCCTTAGCTATATGAAGGCCGTTGGCGTATCCGTGCCGGAATGGACTAAAGGAGTTCCTTACTTTCTTTTCTCTCCTTCTTTTCTCAAATTTGGTCGGGTTGTCCGACGTTTAACGGGTGAGTTGCTGTCACGACCCGCACCCACTGTGAGGGTACGAGAACGTAACAACGCCCAGCCTACGCCGCAGTGTCGGCGGTAGAACGTTGTCCTAGGTCAATCATCTAACATTATAAAGGTACCTGTACAGTATATATACTCCGAATGGAGGTGACATAGCAATATACAGTCTCAATCACATCTAAAGCAGAGTAAAAGATAGGAAGATAGATAGATAAATACTGGAATGAAGGAAAAACCACATAAATACAACCAGAGAGTCTAAGTGTCTACTGACATAACAAATCAGAACATCCAGCTCAATACAAGACTCTAATATTGAAATGAAAGAATATATACAATCTAGATCTCAAATGACAGAAAATAGTAAACCTAGACTAGGGAGCCTCAGTCTCTAAGCTAGTGGATCAGGCTAGAAATCTGGGTCACACATGGCATCTACAGCTGCCCCATAGTAGGTGTCTACGCAGGCCTCTTCCTCATCCTCTGTAATATTTTCAATAGGTCCAGTCAGGACGGGAGCGAGCACAAAACATCTCACGCAGTTCATATCATGTTAGGAAATATAAAGCATGCAATAAAGTAAGGTACATGAAATGCTGTAAGAAGAAGATATATGAAAAACAGTAGAGATTTGATAACAGGAAGTATCTAAATATGATAAGTAAGAACTGTAAGGAACATGTGATTTAGAGTACAATCTGGTTATGTAAACGGGCTAGGAAAATGCAATGGTAACTCCATTGTACGTGGGTGTACAATAGACATATACAATAGTTATACAATATTGTACAATAGGATTTGAGTACATAACCAATTCTACTCCCCCTCCCCAATCAATACACAAGGATCCACTCCTGTTACGTTATCTTGCACAATAGTGTACAATATTATACAATGGATGTACAATATTATAGAATAGATGTACAATATTATACAATAGTTGTACAATATTATACAATAGTATACAATGGTCTATCCCTGGGACTCATGTGATACTGAGAGTACAATATGCACAAGGAGTATACAAGGATATAGGTATTCAATAAATACAATATGAAAGTGAAACATGAAAGTGAAACGTACATCACAATATATATCTAGTGAATACAAGGGGATAACATCCCAAAAGGAGATCCGTATAGTACCAATCTGTGAAAATAGTCGTGTCAGCATCAAGTACAGTAATCTAGAGCAAGAATGTAAATCCATACAAGTATGAAACGGTCAGAGAATGTACTCGCCAGGTATCCTGAGTATCTGAAGAGAATATACTGTCCGAGGAGTGGTGTCTGTCTCCTATAGAACAGTACAAGTCACTATGAGTCCAAAAATGATAATAAGATGCATCACAATGCATTCTATATGAATCTAGGTCAATCTAGGTCAAATCTGAGTCAAATCTAAGTCACACCAAACTAAATTAGGTCATACTAGGTCATACTGAGCCAAACTAGGATAATCAAGGTCAAACAAGGTCACAGGGAATCAATCCAAGTTAAACTAGGTCAATCTGGGTCAAGGGTTGACTTGCAGTTGACTTTTGGTCAAAAAGTCAACTCTGGTCAACACAGAGTCAACCCTAGGTCAAACAAGTCACATGTTGACCAACTGTTGACTTTTAGTCAACTGGTCAACTCTGGTTTAATTTTGGTCAAATCTGGTCGCTTAAAGGCTAAGTTTGACTCTCGGTTGACTTTTGTTGACTTTTGGTCAAAATGGTCAACCGACGTCAAAACTAGTCTATGAGCACTATATTTGATCATTACTAACCAAGGGAACCAAGTTCTAACTCTACCTTAGACTCCAAACTCAAATATCATATTTTTAGGCATTACCCACATTACCTTACCAAGGTAAATACCAATACCTTGTCCAATACCACCCTAACCTATGAATACTAGCCTAGGCTTCCTAGGATAGCTAGATACTATCCTATTCTAATTTTATCTACCAAGAAATCCTAGTATCTAGGTCATCTAAGTCATCTTATGGTACATGTTAGCCATTTACCCTTTACCTTACCTTACACCCTCTTCACATCTTCTAAACACTCACATACCCCAACTCATCACTCACTCACTCACTATGGTTCACAATAGGCTCTTACCTATAGGTTCACATATAAGCTAACACTCATGCTCACACCTATAGGCTAATAGCTATATATATAGGCTCACTATATATCCCTATCTAGACTCACACACACACTTACACACACGCATAGGGTGGACTAATTTTGGGACACTTGGGGACAGGTTTTAGGAGAGCTTGGGGAGCCAAATGTTGACTGTTGAGGACAAGTTTTGTGGCTGCCATTTGGGACTGTTAAGGGTCTGTTTTGGTGAACTAATGTGGGGCTAAAAAGGCTGCTAATATGGGCTGGTAATGGGCATGTAATAGAGACTGATTTTTAGTGCATTTGGGACTGCTATATGGGCATCAAATGGCTGAACCATTGGGGCCTGTCAAGGCTGATATGGTGGTGTTCAGGGGCTGAAACTAGTGGGCAGGTTTTAGGGTGAAAAGGCTGAACAAAGAGGAAGTTTGGGACAGGTAAATGGACAGGAATTAGGAGAGCTTGGGTGTCCATTCATGGACCAGTTAAGGACAGGTTTGGGGTCTGTTTAGTAGGGTGTTTGTAGGCCATTTGGGGGCAGGTTGAGGACTGATGTGTGAGGCTAGGACAGGGCTGATTTGGACTAAACATTGGGTGCACAAAGGGCTGCATTGGGACAGCAACCTGGGTGATTTTCTGGACTGAATGTAGGCAAGTGACAGCCATATAGGGACTGCTACTGGTTGGTTTTATATGTGGACTGGTTTGAGGGAGGTGTTGGACTGATTTAGGTGGAGGGTTAGGGACTGGTTTGGACCTGCTACTGCTACTGTTGGAGTTGCTGTTTAGGGGTGACATTGGGATGATTTTGTATAAAATAGGACAGGTTTTTGGGACAGTCTTGGGGTTATCCACTGCTGCCAACAGCAGGTGGTTCCTTCCCCCCCTTCATCATACCACATCACTCTCAATACTCTCCACCATTCTCAACCTCTCTATCACTCCTTCATTCCCTCTTAATCTCATCCTAAATCTCATCTCTCTCTAATCTCTAACTCTCTCAATACTCTCCATATACATAAACACACACACACACATATTATCAAACACCACCTCTACACACTAACACACACACACTATCCTCCAAACTTGGCCGACCACATACCATATCCACAACACAAAAAACACACACTATATGCCATAATATATCTATGTATATATAAGCCACAATATATATATATATATATATATATATATATATATATATATATATATATATATATATATATATATATATATACATATATATAAAGAGGATAATATATATACCACCATATATAGATAGATATTGATATAGATAATATGATACAATATGATACATGGGGAAACACATTCCTAAACACTCCTAAAATCTGGAATAAATATTAGAACAATACAAAATCAATATATAATAATTTCCCATGTGTCCAAATAGAGGTTTTCCCACATGGACACAAACCTACACATAGGACACCTCTACAAGTGTCCAAATGGACACGAATTGACACAAAACCATGGGGGTCATTCCTATGGGTTCAAAATAGACCTATATGCATGGAGGGATGGTTTAGAGGAGAGGTTATACCTTCCGGGAGAGAGTTTCAAAGGAAAAGGCCTTCCGACACGTAGAGATTCCAATAGGACACGAACGGGCTCCGAATCTCTTCAAACTTGGCTAGTACCTTCCTCTCATGGAGTAGAGGAGGAGAGAAGAAGATTTGGTGGAAGGAGGGGTTGATTTGGAGATGAAATCACTAGAGTTGCTCTCTAGAAATTTGGGAAATATATATATATATATATATATATATATATATATATATATATATATATATATATATATATATATATATATATATATATATATATATATATATATATATATATATATATATATATATATATAAAGAGGATAATATATATACCACCATATATAGATAGATATTGATATAGATAATATGATACAATATGATACATGGGGAAACACATTCCTAAACACTCCTAAAATCTGGAATAAATATTAGAACAATACAAAATCAATATATAATAATTTCCCATGTGTCCAAATAGAGGTTTTCCTACATTGACACAAACCTACACATAGGACACCTCTACAAGTGTCCAAATGGATACGAAATAGACACGAATGGACACAAAACCATGGGGGTCATTCCTATGGGTTCAAAATAGACCTATATGCATGGAGGGATGGTTTAGAGGAGAGGTTATACCTTCCGGAAGAGAGTTTCAAAGGAAAAGGCCTTCCGACACGTAGAGATTCCAATAGGACACGAACGGGCTCCGAATCTCTTCAAACTTGGCTAGTACCTTCCTCTCATGGAGTAGAGGAGGAGAGAAGAAGATTTGGTGGAAGGAGGGATTGATTTGGAGATGAAATCACTAGAGTTGCTCTCTAGAAATTTGAAAAAGAACAAGAGAGAGAAAATAAAATGAAAAAGTATGGAAATATCAAAGGGGGCTAGTGCCTATCCTCCCTAGAGGTGGCCGGCCACTAGAGCGCTGCAATGTCCATTTATGCAATGCCTAAAATACCCCCCTCTAGCCTATTCTATTAGTATTAGGAAAAGGGTTTAAGTCGGGGGCTAGTTTGGTCATTTTAACTCACTAATCAAATAAATCCTAATCCAAATAAATTAGCCTAGTCACTAACTAAAATAAATGACATGTGGGCCATGGCTAACTAGTGTGTGGGTCCACTAGGGTCAACACTACCCCGGGTCCCCGTTTCAAGTCGGATTGAGATGAAATTAGAACCCGACTAAAATAACCCAAAATATTACAATAAATAAATAAATAATTTCAAAATAATCTAAAAATGAAAAAAAAACAAAAATACTCATGTTTCTGGAAACTGGGGGTGACAGTTGCGGTCCCAACAACCGAAATGTTCCCGCTGTATACCATCATTTGCGGCTTTTTCCATCTATAAGCGAGTGCTACTCGTCTTAAGGATGTGCGCCTACAAAGATTATTCATTTCCCTCCTAGGCCAAGCTGTTTCGGGGTGCTCCGGCATTTAACCGTTTGGGGGAAACACCCATGCACAGGAGATAATCATATTTTATCTCTCGTCCATTCCATTCGACCATACAACGCCCTTATTATTCAAACAACCAAGCATAGTCTTGAGTCCGAGACTCAGACTTTATCATCTCGTATTTCTTCCGTTAACTTTCTGTGTTCTTACGTTTCATACTTCGTTTCAATGATTTAATAACATCATGCCTCAACTCAATGCTCGTCAACCGAACGACCCGAAGGTCTAGAACACCTTTTGAGGCATAATGTCATATCCGACAGTTCTGCCACATTCATGCCACAACTGTATTCTTTTGCAACGAAGTCATCTTGTATGATCTCGTGCACGTAGGCACGTTTCGACCGTATTCCGATATTCTATGCCTTAGTGTTCAATGTCCGGGGCTTGCGCGCTAGGGCGCTCGCCTATTGTCTTTCAATGTTCTAGCCTTTCTAACTCGTGTACGAAGGCACGGTATGGTTCGTGCACTAAGGCACTCGCCAAATACAGTTATCCCATGTTCTTGCGACTTGCGCATCGAGGCGCTCGCCTTTGCGATATCCGATGTTCCATAGCGACTCATGCATATGATGTACGTTTTATTTCAATTGTTCTAACTTACTGTTCGACACACACTACGATTTATTTTCCGATCGGACCACGCCCGTGGCGTCGACAGGTTAACTTTTTAGCATACAATGATATATTTTGACTTATCGCATAAAAGAGTAAAAAAAAGAGTCAATCCTCCCACCTTGAGTCGCTACGCCTTTGTCGTTTCGCCGAGCCGATGCGGCTCGATTTCATAACTTTGTTGCACGGCCACTCTCCTGACTTATCCATTCGAGCACTTCGTGCTTCATTGAATTATACGTCCGATTTGGCTTACCGTACCTAAGTCCCAGTCCGTCGCAAGGCGGTGATTTAGTTTCGCGGACCCCTTACTAAATATGGCAAAAGTTCGACCTCTAATATTTTTGCGTCAACGTATAACCTGCACACGAAAACAACTAAAATCAATACTTGTATCGATTCAGACTTGCGCCTTGGTCGATTCGATTTCTTAGAATCTTCGAGCCGATTCAACGCACTCATCCTTCGGGGCAACGCGACGATTCGCATCGATTCACTCGATGCATTCTTTCGGGACAAGGCAACTCTTTGCATCGACTCAGTTTGATGCGTTGTTCGGGACAACGTAACTCTTGTATCGATTCACATCGATATATTTCATTCGATCAACGCGACTCGCTGAGTCAACGTATCAGCGTAATGTACCGTGCGGAGCAGGGCATTACAGAATATACCACTCAAAATAAGGTTCATCCTCGAACCAAAACTAACACTCTGACTAAGTGTTTTATAGATCGTTTCACGATCTTGTCCCACCAATGTTGTTCAGTTTCACACTATCTTACAAGCTTTTCACTAACATTTCAATGTCTTTCCTACAGCTCGATTTGAATTCGTATACAACTCGATTTGGATCCGTACCTATATTCAAGGCGTCCTGAAGATATATGTATTTTGACCAATTCTAGTAGTAGCAAATTGGAACAAAGCTGACAGGTAAATTTCAATCCTATGCTTGCCATCTCGTACTCTCGATTGGACTTGGACTCTAGTGCTTGTTCCCGTAATTTTATTGCATATGCATATTAATACACACGCGATCATCCAACAAAAGTAAAAGCACACGATGCAATTCAAAATCGTATTTCTCATTTCATATGTTTCATCGGAACTATCAATTCTATGCGTCGCGTCGAGCCGTCGAGCATCCGATCGCAATGATCCTTCGCAATACCTTGCGTTCGAAGTCGCCACCCAACTATTTCTGAAGTCTGGCTATGCAACTTATGTCGATACTATTTCCTTCGTTGACTTGTAAATGCATCAATATTCAGGGCTACGCCCGCTAGGTTACTTACCTAGACACCGTGCTTAACTTCTTTCGACGCAACTCAAATTGACATTGTATAAAGGCCACAATCTATCCGACACAACAGTTTATATCGAGGCGACGGTGCTCAAGGCAACGATCGCCTTGATACGAAGTATCAACGATGCATCTTACATTCGATTTCCTAACGAGTAGGAATTCACTAGCCAAATTTCTAACTTATCCGTCTCGCAATATCGAATATAAGTTCGATTCACGCAAGCTTAATTGCAAGGTAAATCCGAATCTAACTACATGACTCGTAAGTCATTCTCTTATCGTTCTCTCTCGTACATAGCACAATTCTCGCAATCGCCTATCGAATCACCAAGGTCGTTGGTGAATTTCTAGTTTGATCATCGACCAATATAACCATTCGAGCATTCATCCGACGAATACTCAAAATGTAACTATATCATTCGCAATCGAAAGTTGTTCCAACAATTTCGATCGTCTAGACTTATCGTCAACATGCACAATATTATATTTGTTATCGATGCACTCTCATATGCGATATCGCATGGGTCATCTTACGGTCTGTAACATTCAATTTAATTTGGCGGTTAAGACTTCTAGGGTCAGCTGCCACGAAGCTATGCTCGATAATTGTGGATCATTAATGAAGAAAAGTTTACTACGAACCATGCTATATCTTATTTTCGAGCCAAATCACGTTCCGACGATTCTAAGCGACTACCCAATTTTGGACAAAACCATTTCTATCGGCACAACTGATACGCAACTATCCTTCGAGTAAAGTCATGCACTACCGTCGATGATTTCGCAATTCACGAAACATCTACTCGTATCGATTTCGAGTCTATCTTATTTGCGGTCGACACACGAGATGCTATACGCATCGAACAATCGTCGATGACTTATAGTCTCGTCTTGATCAATCACAAAGTTCATGATTAACCAGTTCGTTCTTTCTTTTTATTGTTATTTCCAAATTTTGATAGCACAAGGCGCACTCCATTTTGTATTCCCACGTCGTGCTTACGTTTCCTTCCGTACCGATCTCGATACGTCGTATCAATTTCGATAGCGTAAGGGTCAACTTTGAATCTGTTTTAACGTTGACAACTTGTATTGCATATGTCCAAGTTTGCAACAAACTTTTTTATACATATTAACTCCTTTTCCGATTTGCCGCATCCCGCTATACTATGATCGCGTAACTGAGTTACCGATTATCCAACATCGAACCCTCAAGTCATACGATATCGCCCTTTAAGTTTCGCATGTTTTTCAGTCGTACTCAAATAAGTTTTGCCGAAACGTAACCAACTATTTCTTAGGCACTAATTCTCGCGTCAACCAACTTTCTTACCGAAGTCACAAGTCGTGCGATCTGATCATAATTCGTATCGCCCAACATTTCTATCGAGATCGCAACTCGCGCGATTCGATTCGCCTCGTCCAACATTTCTATCGAGATCGTAAGTCGTGTAATTCGATTTGCCTCGCCCAACATTTCTATCGAGATCGTAAGTCGTGCTATTCGATTTGTAAGTTCAAGTTTTTCTTTTCCGTCGATCCGATTATTGCTTCAAGGCAAAATCGTTCCACTAGTTTCGATCGTCCGACCGACTTATAATTTCTGTCCGATGTATCGTTCATTGATACGAGTCTCACCTTATCGTCCCAACCGATTTTCGAAGAACAGTTGCATCAACAAACCATCATACAAATTTCCATTCGAGTCTCGGTACTCCCCCGTCCGTTGCGGACAAACCTTCCGCAATTCTCACAATGCGTCGATATTTTTCATCGCACAAGTGGTATACCATATACCACTCGAAATCGAGTCATTCATCGCCTACGTGGTATGTCATATACCACTCGAAAATCAAGCCATTTCCCTTGCATTATACTTAGTATAAACCAACAATCTCTTCCGACTCACGATTTCTGCAGTAATCGTGCTTGATCACAACCGTAACTTTGATTAAATCAAATCTGACACAACTTGGTCAATGTTCTCGTTTGCCAATATAAGTTTGGTGTGCAACCGAACGATTCGTTCTATCGATTTATGATTTCAATTCTTTCCGTTGCATCTCGTGCAACGATTTATTTCCAATCTCCTTTGCACTCCGTACAACGATTAATTTGATATACGTTGTACCACGTGCAATAATTTTACTTCCAACATGCGTTGCACATCGTGCAACGATTTATTCCTGACTTTCAAAGTCAATGCCCAAATCCGTTCAACATATTCGGTATTGGCTTATCACTTTCATTTTAACGCATATTCACAATTAACTCGTTGTACTTCGTGCATCATTTTATTTTTTATTCAACATGTTACATTGCAATGATATCTCAAATCGTATTTCACAATTTGTGGCACTTGCAGCAACTAACATTTTTTACGGTTCGTTGCATTCAATGTAATATACCCTTCGCGACTTTCTTAGCAAACATCATGTAATTTCTAAAATAAATGCGGAAAAATTACACGATTTGTATTAGACTTATTGTATGGAACATCCTGTGCGACATCGAGTAGAGTCAAGAGTGATTTCAAGTGGTGGTGGGCGACTTTTTAGAATTGAAACGAAGCTAGCGTCCTGAGGAAATTAAGCCTAGAGCTCTGATACCAATTTGTCACGCCCCGACCCAGAATCACCCGAATCATCGTCCTCGCAGGGGGCGTGATGTCGCACGAGCCTGGAGTTACGCTCGTGCAAGGCAAGATGACAAGTTCTCAAATGGTTATCTTTTGATTCAATATTAACAATGAAAGAAAAACAGAGTATACGAAACAATTCTCTTTATTGATATCCGAAACTGAGATTATAAAGGCTTTCGATAGCCTAACAATATATGCTAGATTGGCTACAACACTCAGGTTCTCTCTTGTCCACAAAGGATTTCACCGTTCCATACATCATGTCATCTATATCTCGGCCGCATCAATCCTGTTGCATGTCCGAGCGTCAAGCGATCGCACGCTTCAATACGCTTCGGCATTCCAAGCCTCAAGCGTTCAAGCGAAGATCCGCCGCGAGCAATCCATTCCCCGTGCCCTGCATGAATGTAACCTCCGTAAATTGAATTCTTGGATATTTTCGAAAATTGGTATTTTTATTTTATTTCGTATTTTTCAAAACTTCGAATTTTCTAAATCTCGAAGAGCGTGCAATTTCTAATTTTGGGAAAACAAATTTGACCGTGATTGCTATCGGTCCTTGTTGGCTTTGCCTTACTATTTCTAGGCGATTTTGTCCTATTGAAAATTCTCTGTCATTTTCTTGAATCAATAGTTAATTATTTTCTATATGGAAAACGTTATTAAATTTTAGGATTTCAAAATATAATTATTTACTAAATAAATAATTTCTAAATATATTTAAATAATTAAGTAAATATATTAGTATTTTATTAATCAGAAAAATCCCGGCTAAATTGTAATTAGCCATTGTTATTTAGTAGTAACTGGCAATTAATTATTAATTATAACTAATATTTATTTTGTACTAATTAATTGGCAGATAGTGATAGGGTTAGCAGTTAGTGATTAGCATTAGTTTTTTCACTATGATTTTCCTAATTCTATTACATGTACACTTTTAGGGTTTCTTCCATTTCCCTATAAATAGGTACACTTCTCAAGAGTTGTAACCTAGAATTTTCCTAGCCCCCAAATTTTCTACACCATTTCCAAACCCTAATTTCCTACACAAATCCCTAGAACTATCCAACCTACAGCCCATTTCCCGAGCCAACCCCCCCGGCCGGAGTTCGCCGTGGCCGAGCACGGCCGGCGGCACGCCATCTCCACCACCATCCCTACTCCGACCACCACCGGAATCACCCATCATCCTCCACCATCGCCGCCACCACCAGAACACCACCGTTCATCATCTCCACCGCCACCACTGTACACAACCAACCACCGCCACCAGATCCATCCCGTCGCCGCCGCCCCATCAAACGCCGGCCACCACCGTTAGCCCATCCGCCACCACCGTTACCCAAACCACATCATAGAGAGAGAGAGGGAGAGATAGGACCTGACCCGTCCACCGCCGCTAGGGCGCTGCCTTCCATCCGCGCGACCCCGAGCCTCCGCCCAGGCTGAGACCAGCGACCGCCTCCGCTCGTGCCGCCGCGCGAGCCGACCGTCCGCCTTCCCGGCGCTCTGCCGGCGCCGCTCCCTGGAACCTCCGCCCTGGCGCCCTGCCTCCGTGGCTGCTCCGCCGGAGTCCCGACCACCCGTCGGTCCAAACCCCAATGTGAGCTCCGTTCGAAATCCCCCTTTCTGAGATTGGATCGGCCCCCTTTCTGAATAAATGTTAGGTTAGTATAATAGTTTATAACATATATTAGTTTTATATATAAAAATATATTAAGCTTTATATATAAATTAGTTTTATATATAAATATATATTTGTTATTTATAATATATTAGTATAAAATGTATATTGGTATAATAAAATGTATAATAGTTTTAAAAATGTATATTAGTATATAATAAATGTGTATTAGTTTATAAAAGATGTATATTAGTTATAAATTAATGTATATTTGTTTTTATATAATATATATTAGTTTATGTATTAATGTATATTGTATATATATTAGTTTATGATTATATATATATATATATATATATATATATATATATATATATATATATATATATATATATATATATATATTAGTTTCGTATAACAAATGTATAATTGTTTAAAAATGTATATTAGTATAATACTTGTATATTGTTATATAAAATGTATATTAATTTTATGACAAATGTATGTTAGTTTATACATAGTATATAATGATGGTAGTATTATTATTATTATATTATTATTATGATTTGACATTAAAATCCAACTTGGCAAGTGGGAGTTTTAACTTAGAAAATTATCTATATTTCAATATACATATATCTAAATATTTTATGATTTATAAATAAATATCAAAACAGTTTCTAATATTATACCTGTAATTAGTTATGCTTTTATAAAATCATAAATCGTGTCTATGATAGTCATTTTCTATTCTTGATTTGATTAGTGTACCAAACCCTGATTTTAGACGTTTATATACCAAACTAGGCTAATTGGACTACTCTGGACTCATTGGGACTGCCCGTGTCGTCGTCTGGGACCCTCTGTAGAGCATAGCAGTGTACCTACCTCGTGTCGACACGTTCATGTCGTGCACGTCGACTCTAACCATTCGAGGCGAGTACATTCTCTGATTATTTCATATCCTGCTTAGAATTATTTCCTGCATTAGATTACTTTACTTGTACTGTCACGTTGGTCACACGAATTGGTACTATATGGATCCCTTCTTGAGATGTTATCCTTAGGGAGCATCGGGTACTCTATGTTCTGTACGTTTCACTTACATAGCGTATCACTATGCTTCGTTGATTCTTCGATCACTTGTGATATATACTCTTATGATCACAGAGTCTTCCTGGAATCCTTATCCCATTTATGGGTCTACTATGTATCACCCTTCGGGGGCTTATCACCTTTCGGAGGCTTATCACCTTTCGGAGGCTTACCACCCTTCGGGGGCTGTACATAGTATCATAACATAACCTGGTTGGATCCTTGTGTATTGATTGGGGGTACGGGGGAGTAGAAGTGGACATGTAAATAATACACCAGTAGTGTAGTATCAGAATCTCTTCCATAGTGTAGCATCAGAATCTCCTATGCCATTTACATGTCTATATTGTACTCTGACTCACTAGCCACATGTTAGTTCTCTATTTATAGTAGATATTTCTATTATAGCTCTCTCTCTGTTTACATACAACATTTCTTTCAGTACCTGTATCTTACTTTACTGCATGATTATATTTTCTAACCTGCTATGAACTGTTGAGATGTAATGTGCTCGCTCCGTCCTGACTGGACCTGTTGATAAATTTTACAGATGGCCTGGGATTGCCTGCTAGCCTAGAGGAGACACAGTAGAGGTTGTTTGGGTAGTTATTTCATTTTGTCGGGAGTTGTATTTACTTTGTGGATTACTGTATCTGTATTTGAGTTTTGAGATGTATTACTGGGTTTATGTATCTTAGACACTTAAACTTCTATCTTCTGTATCTCTTTTGGATTTTATGTTTTATCTATCTTTATCATTCTCTACCTTAGATGTGATTGAGACTGTATCTGCTATGTCACCCCCATTCGGGGAGTATAAACTGTTTAGCATTATTTTGTTAGATGATGTAACCTAGGACAGCGTTCTACCACCGACACTGTGGCGTAGGCTGGGCGTTGTAACGTTCTCGTGCCCTTACTCTAGGGTGCGGGTCGTGACAATGAAAGCTGGTGGGGGATCAGTACGTTCGTCCTCGCATATACTGACGTAAAGACCTTCCTTCTAAACTGACATTTTAGTATTTATGTTCAATCATGCAACTTAGCTTATGATCTTGCTATATTCTTCTTAGGGTCAATTTCATGGCATATTCGAAAGCGTAAAGCATATTAGCATGGCAAGCATGTTATTTGAATTGAAATAGGTAAGCAGGTAAAGCAATCTCGTGTTTGTTTCGTGGCGCAACTTCTTACCAAGTCGACGCCCTCGTCCTTGCACCGACGCAAGGTGAATGCGTCCCATTCTTTTCCTGTCATGTTATAAGTGCATCTCTAAGCAGGATCTATGTGTACAGGACACGTAAGTGCCTACACTTTCAACCCATCGTTCCTTAGCTATATGAAGGTCGTTGGCGTATCTGCGCCGGAATTGAATAAAGGAGTTCCTTACTTTCTTTTCTCTCCTTCTTTTCTCAAATTTGGTCGGGTTGCCCGACGTTTAACGGGTGGGTTGCGGTCCCAACAACCAAAATGTTCCTGTTGCATACCATCATTTGCAGCTTTTTCCATCTATAAGCGAGTGCTACTCGTCTTAAGGATGTGCGCCTACAAAGATTATTCATTTCCATCCTAGGCCAAGCGGTTCCGGGGTGCTCCGACATTTAACCGTTTGGGGGAAACACCCGTGCACAGGAGATAATAACATTTATCTCTCGTCCATTCCATTCGACCATGCAACGCCCTTATTATTCAAACAAACAAGCATAGTCTTGAGTCCGAGACTCAGAATTTATCATCTCGTATTTCTTCCGTTAACTTTCTGTGTTCTTACGTTTCATACTTTATTTCAATGATTCAATGGCATCATGCCTCAACTCAATGCTCGTCAACCGAACGACCCGAAGGTCTCGCACACCTTTCGAGGCATCATGTCATATCCGGCAGTTCTGCCACATTTATGCGACAACTGTATTTTTTCGCAACGAATCCATCTTGTATAATTTCGTACACGTAGGCACGTTTCGACCATATTTCGATGTTCTATGCCTTAGTGTTCAATGTCTGGGACTTGCGCGCTAGGGCACTCGCCTATTGTCTTTCAATGTTCTAGCCTTTCTAACTTGTGCACGAAGGCACGGTATGGTTCATGCACTAAGGCACTCGCCGAATACAGTTATCTCATGTTCTTGCGGCTTGCGCACCGAAGCGCTCACCTTTGCGATATCCGATATTCCATAGCGACTCGTGCATATGATGCACGTTTTATTTCAATTGTTCTAACTTAGTGTTCGACGCACACTATAATTTATCTTCCGATCGGACCACGCCCGTGGTGTCAACAGGTTAACTTTTTAGCATACAATGATATATTTTGACTTATCGCATGAAGGAGTAAAAAGAAGAGTCAATCCTTCCACCTTGAGTCGATACACATTTGTCGTTTCGCCGAGCCGATGCGGCTCGATTTCATAACTTTGTTGCACGGCCACTCTCCTGACTTAGCCATTCGAGCACTTTGTGCTTCATTAAATTATACGTCCGATTTGGCTTACCGTGCCCAAGTTCTAGTCCGTCGCAAGGCGGTGATTTGGTTTTGCGGACCCCTTACTAAATATGGCAAAAGATCAACCTCTAATATTTTTGCGTCAACTTATAACCTGCACACGAAAACAACTAAAATTAATACTTGCATCGATTCGGACTTGCGCCTTGGTCGATTCGATTTCTTAGAATCTTCGAGCCGATTCAACGCACTCATCCTTCGGGACAACGCGGCGGTTCGCATCGATTCACTCGATGCATTTTTTCGGGACAAGATAACTCTTCACATCGACTCAGTTCGATGCGTTGCTCGGGACAACATAACTCTCGTATCGATTCGTATCGATACATTTTATTCGGTCAACGCGACTCGCTGAGTCAACGTCTCAGCGTAATGCACCGTGCGGAGCGGGGCATTACACTAATCTTTTCTTTTAAATAGTTGGTTGGGGATTTGTCTCCGCCCAACATATTGTATAAAGAAAAATCATGGTTATTATATGATATCTTTATTTCTTTCATTTTTGTGGATGAGATTAGTAGCTGTAGTTTTACTGCATTTACAGCTTACGTATATTTATTATACGGCTGGCATGTCTACGTTCCTAGTCCTACGTATTTTGGGACTGGAGAGTTACATATTTTTGTGGTGGCCCATGCATGTCCAATTTGTCACTTCGGTTACGTAATTGTACCGATATGAGCCTGTAATATAGGATTAGAATCTAGAAATCTCATCCACATACTTGATCACCTTCCTTGATTTCTAAATTCTGACTCTCGTGGCCTCCCTTGATTCTTGTATCTTACTTGAACTCTTTCTACCAACACCCTATCATCTTGTGCTTAAGCATGGTTAGAAGGATGACTACACTACTATATACTCATTGGTCAACATCTCTGTCAGACGGCATCCCAGGCAACTCCTCGGGGAAAATATCCAAGAACTCTGCTATCAATAGATGTGGCAAATCTTGTCCTGCCAACAAGGTTCCACAGAAACCATCTCCCGGCTCAGTTGCTTCCCTGGCGAACTCAAACTCTGGCTCTCCGGGCGGCCTAAACAAAATTATGCCTCCTCTGCAATCTATACTAGCATGGTGCCTGCTCAACCAATCCATACCGAGTACTGTATCGTAGCCCGAAAGTGACATTACGAGCAAACATGCACTCAATTCCCGGCCTTCCAGTGTAACACTTCGTCCCTTGCAAACATTATTGACTAGGATAATACCTCCCTCAGTCATAATCTTGCAAGTTCTACCCAATGATTCAGCAATAATATTGTGCCTAAGAGCAAAAGATACAGACATAAAACTGTACTTAGCACCAGAGTCAAATAAGGCTAACGCAGGAAATGAATCGAGAAGAACAAAACCTGCCGTGACATCTGCTACGGGCTCAGCCTCCTCTGCTGCCACTTTGAACGCTCTGCCCTGGAGTGCTCCCCTCTGATGCTGGGCAAAATATTGTTGTTGCGTCTGAAGTGGCGAGCCCCTCGTCTGAACTGCAGGTCCAGCTGGAGCTCTAGCAGGTGGTGCTCTGTCCTGACCTCCCTTGGCTGCACGAACATGGCAAGTCTTCAGCTGATGGTCGGAAGCTCCGCAGAACAGGCAAACGCCCAACCTCCTCCTACAAGCCTTTCGGGTGTGCCTCGGCTTCCCACAGTAAGCACACTGAAGAACCTGTCTCGGTCCCTGCTGCTGATGGGCACGTGCTGGTGCCTGATGCTGCTGAAACGGAGGCTGCTGGAATGGCCTCTGCTGAATGTGGGGACGCTTGGCCGGCCCCGCACTAGAACTAGCTCCCAAAGCATCACGGCTCCTCTTGGGCCTAAGATCGTAGTCCTCCTCCGCTATCTGAGCATCTATCAGAATCTGCTCAAAAGTCACATCGCGACGTCCAGATGTGTGAGAACGAACAACATGGATCAGGCCCCTCCTGAACTTGCGGGCCTTCTTTTCCTCATCCTGAACCATCCCTGGGGCGAATCGGCTCAGGCGGAAGAACTCTGCCGCATACTCGTCCACCGACGAGTTTTCCTAGACCAGCCCTGCAAACTGGCCCTCCAATGCGCTGAGAGATACACTAGGATAGAACTTCTCCATGAATAGCCTCCGAAAGTTCTTCCAAGCCAACCCTCTAACAGATGCACGAGGGTCTGTGCGGTACCAGGTCAACACAATGTCGAAGAATTGGCTCGCCGCTGCTGATACCCACAGCCTCTTTGTGATCTCTGCTAGCTCCAGGCTCCTCTCCACGTCCTCTAGCCAATCATCGGTGTAAATGATGCCCTCGATTCCCTTGAACTCTCGAGGGACCATCTTCTTGAAGACCAGCACTGTACCAGGCCTCGACTGCTGCTGATGCGGAGCCACAGCCACCTTCTCGACTGCTGCCATGGACAACTTATGAGCATTCTCCATGCTCTGCTTCAAAGCCTCTGTCTGGCGCTGCAACGCCTCAGCCTGTGCTCGTTGCGCCTCCATCATATGTTGGAGAAGCACGAACATCTCTGTAGCGTCTATCGACAGTACAGGTGGAGGCGGAAGAGACTCAGGAACGACGACACTAGGCCCCTAAACCTGTTGCAGAGGACCTCCAGGTGCTGCTGCCTCTGCCACCTGGATGGTAGAAATAGTAGGGGCAGCCTCCTAGACTGCCACTCCCTCAACCGAAGAAACAAGTTGAGAAGGATCAGACCTCTCTGGTGTTGCACCGGATCCAGTGGCCTGAGCTCGAGTCATTTTTATCCTGGAGACAGATTCGAGCAAAAGATCAATATGGCACAAGATAAGATATTTTCAAAGAAGAACAATTAAATTGAAATACAAAAAGAGTTGTCATAAAAAATCAAAAGATCGAAAATTTTCCTAAAATGTGATTGAGTAACTACTATCATAACCTAGATCCTATATCCTAATTGCAGGCTCGTAATTAGTACTCTAAGTCGAGTACCATTACGATATCGCACTAGTTGCGACACAGAGACCTGCATGGGCCACCATAAAAACGTGTTACGGCCCGTACCCTATTTAGGGGCACGAGCACGTGGGTACGTCTAGCCTACGCCGCAGTGTCGGCAGTAGAACGTTGTATAGGTCGTCCATAAAATATAACATCAATAATATATATGTACATGTTATCTCCGCACGGAGGAATATATATATATAACTCAATCACATAAATCTAAAGAAGATACGCACGAAAGATAAAGATATGATGGAAATAGGAAAGCTGGAAATAGATGCAAGTCACAACGTCTAACCAGAGATAAAGAGTATATCACAATGTACATATCCCAAAATAATAATATACTACAAGCCAAAATGATAAGATGGAACGCAGTCCAATCAAACCTACTAGTCTAAGATCCCTACCGGTGGTGCGTCCTCTAAAGGCACCGGCTCCACTGAATCTAAGTGGTAAACTGCGCCTACGCCAAACCCGTAGAAGGTCCGGCAGTCTGTATCTGAATCCTCTGACAAACACAACGAAGTTATCTTGTCAGGATATGAGCAACTAAAAATGCTAATAGCAGTTCCATGTGAATTGACAAATTCTATAAGAGACAGTTATAATGAAGTACAAGATGGAATATCAACACTGGATTATCACTACAAGAAAAATGATCATTTACGGCGCAAAACGTGCCGTAAATGATCATTCACGGCGTACATGTTGATGCCGTAAAAGGCCATGCCGTAAATGACCCTATTATTTACAGCGCGCATATGAACGCTGTAAATAACCCTCATCATCTTTTTTACAATGTGCATTAGAATGCTGTAAAAAAGATGGAGAGGTTATTTACAGCGTTCACATGCGCACCGTAAATAATATGATCATTTACGACATGGCCTTTTACGACACCAAATTGTATGTCGTAAAAGATCATTTATAGCACGTTTCACGTGCCGTAAATAATCATTTTTTGGTAAATAAACGCCTCTATTTTTTAACAGTTTGCAAATGTTAAAAAATAACCCCTCTCTCTCTCTCTCTCTCTCTCTATATATATATATATATATATACTAAAAAAATTATTCGGTTTTCAGTTTTGGACCGAAACCGAAATCCAAAACCGGAACCGAATAAATTTTTTTAGTATTTTTAAAACCGAAACCGAACCGAATATTTTTTAAACCGAACCGAATCGCTTATTCAGTTCGGTTCGATTTAATTTACGGTCAAAATCGAATAATGCTCTCCTCTAGTATGCAATTACATTCATCAGTATTGATTCTCTTGCAATCACAACAAAGAAAACAACAATACAACAGCACCTAATGCTGCACAACTAACACGACACTAGACAGATTTTCCATGTCATATATATGGCGGTGTCCGTGTCGTGTCTGATACGTGACAAACCGAGATATAGAATGGTGGCAAAAAAAATCAAACACCTCCCGAGTTCTGAGAAATAAAGATCCCACCCATCACAAGAATTCATCATCATCAGTTTTGTTTAGAAAGAAGCAACAATATAATCGCAGAAGGAATTGTTATTCCATCAAGAAGCAAAAACCCAAGAATTTCGAAACGGAACTTGAAGCAATCAAAGAACGCAGAGCAGGGACCAGTTGAGCAAGACGACGGCGCAGGAGGCGGCGAAGAGGAAGAGCATCCCGACGTCCCCGGCCGACCACCTGCGCGGCCTCTCGGTCCCCTTCACCTCGACCCGCAGGCTCTTGGCCCTCCTCAGCGCGTCGACCTCCTTCAGGAGGTCGAAGTCCAGCCCCTTCCTTCTCAGCTCCTCGACGCACTTTACGAGGAGCAGGGAGTCCTTCCTGTCCCAGGCCAGGAGCCTCTCGAGCTGCGCCTCTCCGTCGGTCTTGTAGCGCACGGCCCACACGACGGACATGGAGACGGAGATGGAGGTGAGGATGGGGGCCCACGAGAGGGAGCAGGACGAGGAGGAGGATGCGGGAAGGAGGATGAGGAATGGATGGGTCGTGGGTTGCTGGGGAAGATTGGGAGTTGGGGATGGTGAATGTATTCCCCTTTAGATTCTAATTTATTAACAGTTTGCAAATGTTATAACAACGTAGGAGGGAAATGAAAACAAAGGAAGGAAATGAAAACATAGGAGGGAAATAAAAAAATGCGTGTAAAATTTGTGCGGGAATCTGAAAATTTTAAATAGAGAAAATTATATTTCACAACGTGCACGTGCATGCCGTAAATGGGTCTAGTCAACATTAATATTAATATTTCTATTTGAAATTAAATTTAAATTAAAGTTATGGACAATTCTATTTTTTGTTTCGCTTAATTACCATTTTATTTTTTTATTTTTGTTTCAAAATTTAAATCTCACATTAATTAAAAAAACTTATTGCTATATTAAAAATAATACACATCTAATCATTTTTTTTTAAAATGGATTGATAAATTTTAATTTAGTTTTAATTTTAATTTTAATTTTAATCTTTAACAATTAATATTAAAAATTAACATAAATATATAGATTAAATAAGTTATTTTTAATATTAACATAGTGACAAAATAAGTTATTCATAATTTTAATCTTAGATTAAAAATTTAGTGCCAAAATATATAGATTAAATAAGTTATTTTTTTTATATTCTTTAACAACTACAATAATTTACAACTCGCAAAAATGCATGCCGTAAATGAGTCTTCATTTACAATACACAAAAATGCATGATGTAAATGAGTCTTCAATTACAACGCGTAAAAATGCATGCCGTAAATGAGTCTTCAATTACAACACGCAAAAATGCATGCCGTAAATGAGTTTTCAATTACAACGCACAAAATGCATGCCGTAAATGAGTCTTCAATTACGGCATGCATGTCAAACATGCCGTAAAAAAGACAAAAAATAACTCTTTTACGACACACATATTTGCACGCTGTAAAAGGGTATCATTTACAAGGCGCAGCTACCGCGCGCCTTAAATTGCGCACCGTAAATACTATATTTTCTTGTAGTGTATAAACAAAATATGTAAATCTGGATATCATGTTAGGGTATGAAATACTAGAAATATAGAGCAGTACAGTAATAACTGATGTATAATGTAAACAAAAATGGTGCCTTGAGATATTAGAGCATTATGTGATCGGCTGGAACACATGATCAGGCTCTTCCATTGGATCGGCTATGAGTCAAAAAATACAAGAAAACAAGAATCAGGCTGGCCACAATAGAAAGCTATGAGGCAAGTAGTAACACAGGTCAGGCTTTATCCTATGTGAGGCAAAGGTAAAGCTATGATGCAAGTAGTAACAGAAATACATGAGGGGTATTGATTACAAAACCTCTAATAACTTCCCATCCCCGAGTAGTATAATGGATCCAACCATTACACGTCATGACACAAAATTTAAAGAGCAGAGGGCCAGCCCACTCCCAAATCGGTGTCTATACAAGTACAGAAAACAAGATCGAACAATGTACTCATATACCAGGTAAACCAGAAATAATCTCTCATGAGGAGATCTAACGTATACTAGTCCATGTACCATCGTGTCGGGAATCAAGTAAGACAATACAACTGAATCGAATATAGTAGATATCAAGACACTAAAAACTATCAGAGAATGTACTCGCATACGGTCCTGAGCAGTCAATAGGAATCGAGGCTCAGAGGATAGTAACAGACCTAAATATGAGATATACAATAGTTAATTAGGGTTTAATAGTATTTGGCATGCTTTCTAGTGTATAATATACAAATCTAGGCCAAGCTCAGTAAAACTAAGTCAAACTAGGTCACACTAGGTCATACTAAATCAAACTAGGTCACCCTAAGTCAAACTAGTTCACACAAAGTCAAACTAGGTCAAATGTTGACTTATAATTGACTTTTGGTCAACTGGTCAACTTCTAGTCCAATCTAGGTCAAACTAGGCTAATTGTTGACTTATAGTTGACTTTTGGTTAACTGGTCAACTCTGGTCAAGTTTTAGTCAATTCTAGGTCCAATGTTGACTTTTAGTTAACTTTGAGTCAAAACAGTCAATGGTCAAACGTAGTCAACTCTAGCGTAGGTATCTTATTTCTAGCATTTATCTACCAAGATACCACATATCTTGGCCTTATTGGTATCCCGATACCAATATCTTGGTTTAGGTATAAATACCTTAGCCTAGGTTGTAAAACCCCTAAATTTTTACTATTTTTTTATAAATTTGGTACTGATTTTTTTTGTATTTGTACGTCACATAGTTGCACTATACGTCGCGCGCACAATATCGTTTTTTTTGTTGCTCGACGAGTGCGAATATGTGCGAGCGTACATATTTTTAGAAAAAAAATTATATTTTTTTCAAAATAATATATATAATAGTTACTTTAACTATCGTACCAAAGTTTCCAAGTTATTATTTTATTCATTTTATTTATAAAAAGTCTTTCGTTTATAACAGTTATTAATAATAAATAAAAATTCTTCGTGCATACATATATATTTAATAAATATTTTATTAGTTTATTTTAAATAATAATATGATTTTTGAAATTATTATTATATGTATTTTTAGAAAATATATTTTAAAATTTTTGTGGCAATTTAAATCTTTGATTGAATTTTTATGGATTTGAATTAAATAGTTTAAATTTAAAGATAAAATTTATATTTAATTTAAGTTTAGATTACTTAGATTTAAACTGGAATTTAATTTGGATTTAGATTGATTGTATTGATTTAATTTAATAATTGAGTTATCTAAATTGGGTTTAAATGAATCCTAATCCTTATCCAACTGGAATTTTTTACCTCCTATATAAGGAGAGGTACTCCTCCACATAATTATTCCACAAATTACCCCATCCACCACAAACAAACGTGCCGTGCATCGTGTCCATGTTCCTTTCTATTATTATTTTTATTACAAATTACAAATACATTTTTTCTTGTGTCTGATAACCTCGGACACCCTTCCATCTCTGTATCTACACCCGACACCAAACCTAGCCAAAAAATCGTAAGTGTAACCCAGTCCCTGACCACCGGGTACCGTAGCCTCAAAATTCTAACAGATCGGCCATCTTCTGACCTCCTCATGTGTCCGGCCACCAACTCCGCCCTCGCTGTGTCGACTCCTCCAGCATCACCCACCAATACCGTGGCCGCACCCCTGTTCAATCATCACCACCATACAGCCGATTCTTCCACAGCCCCGACACCGAGCCACCCCCTTCCATCTCCTCCGCTCGATACCGACTTCTTGGCCAACCACCACCATGTCTCCCCAGCCCAGCGTGCCTAGCCGCCCGGCCAACATTTTTGGCCATCACCACCACCTCTTCCTCTCCTCACCACCGCAACCACCATCACGGCCACAGCCACTAACCACCACCGCTGTCGACACCGACCCAAACATCCCAATGCCACCACCACCGCGGCAACCACCATGGCAGCCCAAATCACATCACCACCATCGATCCCATCACACAAACACCAAAGAAATTAAAACCCTAACCCTACTTACCTGATCGCCACGACGTCGCGCTTGGCCACGTCGAGCCGGCAAGCGGCCACAGCGGACCGCCTCGCCCGTGTCTCCGCCGTTCCCCCCGCGCGGCCGTCGACTTCGGTCGACTGATACCATGGCCAGCGCCATACGACCCGACCACGCTAGCTCGTTCGTCGTGTCAAGGACGGCCACCATCGACCCTTCGAACCTGACGACCCCTGACCGTCGCGCCAGCCATGGCCGACTGGCCGGGCCGCTCGCGCTTCACCTCTCTGATCGCCCCCTTCCGACGAGCCCCGCCGGCGCCGCCCCTTGCCGCCGAGCCACCGAAACCCCGATCCCCTCCGGCCCTCTCAGCTTCCCTCTCGCCTCTCCTTCCTCCCGCTCCCTCGTGCCCACTCTCACTCCCCCTCGTTCTCTTTTCTCTCTCTCTCTCTCTGGCTTCTTTTTATTATGTTCCCCCTCGCACAGTGAAGCTGATGCATTTTTTTTAATTTTTTTTGATGCATTCAGAACAATTATTATTATTATTATTATTATTATTATTATTATTATTATTATCATCTTAGTAATTTTGTCTTATTATATATATTTATGTGACAAAAATATAGTAGTAACTTAACCCTACATATAATTTCAAATTAGCCCTAAACTGATTTTCTAGATTTTTAAGGTATTTATCTATAAATATTTTTGGCTCATAAAAATATTATTTAAATATTATTGCACATTTTCTATTTAATTAAGTAATAGTTTTTTGGACTTATAAATTATAATGTAGCCTAAAACTATTTTCTTTGAAGATTTTCAAGGTAGTTATCTAAAATATATATATCTAAAGTCGTATTTTTACAAACTTCGAGTTTTTGCCGAAAACGATTTTTCTTGACTTAAAGTACTTTTGTATTTTTCCTATAAATATTTTGACTCATGAAATCTAGTTTTTAGGAATTATAAATATTTTCTAAAATTCGTATATATAATATTTATACATTATTTCTTTTCTCCTGACCGTAACCAAGCCCATTATTCCTATCCTCCTGCCAATTCTGTCCTTCCGCCTATCGATCCTAACCAATTCGACCGTTCTGGACCCAATGGAACTGTCCGTGCCACCATCATATATCACCTTGCATAGTTGTTGCACCGAAGTCACAGTTCGTGACACCTTGATCATTGCAGCACACCAGGCGTACTACCAGACAAGATACCTTGCCATTTACTGTTTATTTATTTGAGCTCATATTTCATGCATTATTCATTATTTTCCTTATGCAAAATAAACTGTGATACATGGCATAACTTGTTAGAACTTACTGTTGAGTTATATTTTCTGCTATGTATTATTTTTCTTACACATTAAACCTAGATTTAAGGGACCACCTTGTGTGTTGCATTTATTGGCCTTGACACGTTGTACCACGAAGTTGTGTGTCGCATGTAGAACACGACATGCGTGACTGGCTGGCCACCGGTACGTATAAGCCGTACGATAGGAATAACCGCTAATAGAATTGTATGATAGTTTGACTTAGCGGTTATAGAGGTTTACTGTTGTGGATACAACATAGTAGGCATTGGACAGGGAGGAAAAATCCTTAGCGTATGGGGTTCGATGCACTTCCCCTTTTGTAACCCGTGAGCTCCGTCGAAGACGCGGGTCAGATTACCCATGATTATTGACGGCCACTGACGTTCTGCGAAACGTTATGCTCTTATTGATTGGGCCGCTGGTGCCCAAGGGGGGACTATGCCGATCCTATTTAGCCAGGGACCATGCGTAGGAAGGATTGTTCTTAACTACATTTCGCTTAGACTGGTTAGGCTACCTTTATCTGTTAGGTACGAGTACTTTTGGTTTGGGTACTTGTATCTGACCGTGGCTTGGAACAATAACTTGTCGTGGATTAGTTCGTCACATTTTGTCCTTGTTTGGTTGTAGGTGTGGCTTACTACTCCGATGAGAAGGTATTGAACCTTGTTGGGGTCCGGATACCATATTGGATTCATAGCATGGAAAGATACGTCACCGTGAATTAGTTTACCATCTCATGTCCTTGTTTGGTTGGGGGGATGGTAAGTTAGTTCAATAGGTGTGTATTGGACCATGTTATAATTCAATTGACTTATTTATTTGAGCAATATTTATTCAGTTTATATGGCATGATATTATGTGTCTTGTTACGTCCCTCTGAGGACCTGGTTATCTCGCCAGGTGTGTGCTCTTATTTTTCGTAGGTGTTCTAGCCGTGGCCATGATCATCTCTATTTCTCCGAGGATGATTGCACTTTGATCGTCTTCGCTTCGCTCGCCAAAATTATTCTTTTGTATATCATGTATTTCTTTTCATATTTGGTAGTGGATTTGTCTCCGCCCAACTACATGTACCAATGACAATTCATAGGTGATTATATGATATCTTTTATTCTTATATTTTGTGGATGAGATTAGTTTATTGTGGTTCTACTGCATTTTATAGCTTATGTATTCATACGAGGTTTCTATATATTGGAGTGTACTTCGTATGTATACAGCTGGCATGTCTACGTTCCTAGTCCTACGTATTTTGGGACTGAGGCTTTACATGTTTTTGTGGTGGCCCACGCAGGTCAAGATAAATTGTTTGGTTACTTTACCGTACCAAGCAAGCCTGCGAATAGGATTAGAAGTCTAGGATCTCATCCACATACTTGACCTTTTTCCTCGATTCCATATTCGACCGACTCATCGATTGCATCTTGCTTGATTCCTTCTATCATTATTCTTATCATCCCTTCGTGCTTGCTAGAGATTGACCCTACTAGTTAGATGTCCCAAACACCCTTAGTTTAATTTTTTAAGTTGGGTAGAATACTCCACGACCTGACCCACCCTTGACCATTAAGGAGAATACAAATAGGATTATCTAAACTATAGGGACTAGAGGGATTTAACACATTTGGTCAACCAAGCCTTGGGCAATAAACCGTAGACTGATCGTATAGGAATAAACAAGACTTAGATTTTTATGACACTTAGACTATTCATATCGGTTCTTTATTTCAATCTTAATCTCACGTGCCTATATTTTTACTATCTAGACTAATGATGCTAATGTACCCTAGTTTTTGCAAGCTTATTCTTTTATCGAGCTTGATCATGACATGTTTTATTGGGTGCGCACCCACTAACATATTGTCTAATCAGAACCGGTGCATGATGGTCTGATCAACCTAGTACATTTTGGTTCGCTTTATCTATCGTTCTACGTGGATAGGGACATAGCTAAACTTGCCTTCTAGAGTTCCATCCGCGACTGTCTTGGCAACTCCTTTTGAATTAATCAGTCGCCTTTGAACCACGTATTCGTATTCGATAACGCCTCCTTCGAACTCTATATTGCTTTCGCCTTCACCTATTTTAGAAGGACGAATGCGTTATACTAGAACTTCCTCTAGCCTTCCTATCGACTATGACCATTCTCACTCGATGTTGCTATATCTTCATCCTAAACTACTCGTCCTTTTTCTCGGCCCTATATTTACTATCATGACTTTCTAATCGCTTAATTTAGGAGTAAATCAAATTCGTCCTCTTAATCGTGCTCTCAACCTACTCTTAAGGAATCTTATCTTCTAGGTCTCTAATTTATTTTCTTATAATACCATACAATTCCTTATTACAGGTTATCTTGATTAAACTTTAATCCTTGATCATTTTCACTCTTGCATTAATTAGCCATATCCACGATCATTTTCGTATTTATCTAAATCAAGATTTCCTAATGCATCATGTGTTGAATGTTGTGAATTGATTTTCCTCATCGCTACCCCTTTGTGCCTTCTCACCCCCTACTAATTCTTAATTTCGAAGACGAAATTCTTTTAAGTTGGGTAGGATGTAAAACCCCTAAATTTTTACTATTTTTTTATAAATTTGGTACTGATTTTTTTATTATTTTGTATTTGTACGTCACGTAGTTGCATTGTACGTCGCGCGCATAATATCTTTTTTTTGTTGCTCGACGAGTGCGAATATGTGCGAGCGTACATACTTTTAGAAAAACATTTTTATATATTTTTGTTTCAAAATAATATATATATAATAGTTATTTTAACTATCGTACCAAAGTTTCCAAGTTATTATTTTATTCATTTTATTTATAAAAAGTCTTTCGTTTATAACAGTTATTAATAATAAATAAAAATTCTTCGTTCATACATATATATTTAATAAATATTTATTAGTTTATTTTAAATAATAATGTAATTTTTGAAATAATTATTATATGTATTTTTAGAAAATATATTTTGAAATTTTTGTGGCAATTTAAATCTTTGATTGGATTTTTATGGATTTGAATTAAATAGTTTAAATTTAAAGATAGAATTTATATTTAATTTAAGTTTAGATTACTTAGATTTAAACTGGAATTTAGTTTGGATTTAGATTGATTGTATTGATTTAATTTAATAATTGAGTTATCTAAATTGGGTTTAAATGAATCCTAATCCTTATCCAACTGGAAATTTCCACCTCCTATATAAGGAGAGGTACTCCTTCACATAATTATTCCACAAATTACCCCCATCCACCACAAACAAACGTGCCGTGCATCGTGTCCATGTTCCTTTCTATTATTATTTTTATTACAAATTACAAATATATTTTTTCTTGTGTCCGACAACCTCGAACACCCTCCCATCTCTGTATTTACACCCGACACCAAACCTAGCCACCAAATCCTAAGCGTAACCCTTTTCTCGACCACTGGGTACCGCAGCCTCAAAATTCAAACAGATCGGCCATCTTCTGACCTCCTCATGTGTCCGGCCACCAGCTCCGCCCTTGCTGTGTCGACTCCTCCACCATCACCCACCAATATCGTGGCCGCACCCCTATTCAATCATCATCACCATACAGCCGATTCTCCCATAGCCCCGAAACCGAGCCACCCCCTTCCATCTCCGCCGCCATCTCCTCCGCTCGATGCCGACTTCTTGGCCAACCACCACCATGTCTCCCCAGCCCAGCATGCCTAGCCGCCCGGCCAACATTTTCGGCCATCACCACCACCTCTTCCTCTCCTCACCACTGCAACCACCATCACGGCCACAGCCACCAACCACCAACGCTGTCGACACCGACCCAAACATCCCAATGCCACCACCACCGTGACAACCACCGCGGCAACCGCCACGGCAGCCCAAATCACATCACCACTACCGATCCTATCACACAAACACCAAAGAAATTAAAACCCTAACCCTACTTACCTGACCGCCATAATGCCGCGCTTGGCCACGTCGAGCCGGCGAGCGGCCACAGCGGACCGCCTCGCCCGTGTCTCCGTCGTTCTTCCCGCGCGGCCACCGACTTCGGTCGACTGACACCATGGCCAGCGCCGTACGACCCGACCGCGCTAGCTCGTTAGCCGTGTCAAAGACGGCCACCACCGACCCCTTCGAACCTGACGACCCCTGACCGTCGTGCCAGCCATGGCCGACTGGCCGGGCCGCGCGTGCTTCACCTCTCCGATCTCCCCCTTCAGACGAGCCTCGCCGGTGCCGTCCCTTGCCGCCGAGCCACCGAAACCCCGATCCCCTCCGGCCCTCTCAGCTTCCCTCTCGCCTCTCCTTTCTCCCGCTCTCTCGTGCCCACTCTCACTCCCCCTCGTTCTCTTTTCTCTCTCTCTCTCTCTCTGGCTTCTTTTTATTCTGTTTCCCCCTCGCACAGTGAAAGCTGACGCTTTTTTTTTGATACATTCAGAACAATTATTATTATTATTATTATTATTATTATTATTATTATTATTATTATTATTATTATTATTATCTTAGTAATTTTGTCTTATTATATATATATATTTATGTGACAAAAATATAGTAGTAACTTAACCCTACATATAATTTCAAATTAGCCCTAAACTGATTTTCTAGATTTTCAAGGTATTTATCTATAAATATTTTTGGCTCATAAAAATATTATTTAAATATTGTTGCACATTTTCTATTTAATTAAGTAATAGTTTTTTGGACTTATAAATTATAATGTAGCCTAAAACTATTTTCTTTCAAGATTTTCAAGGTAGTTATCTAAAATATATATATCTAAAGTCGTATTTTTACAAACTTAGAGTTTTTGCCGAAAACGATTTTTCTTGACTTAAATTACTTTTGTATTTTTTCTATAATATTTTGACTCATGAAAACTAGTTTTTAGGAATTATAAATATTTTCTAAAATTCGTATATATAATATTTATCCATTATTTCTTTTCTCCTGACCGTAACCAAGCCCAATATTCTTATCCTCCTGCCAATTCTGTCCTTCCTCGTATCGACCCTAACCAATTCGACCGTACTGGACCCAATGGAACTGTCCGTGCCACCATCAGAGATCACCTTGCATAGTTGTTGCATCGAAGTCACAGTTCGTGATACCTTGATCATTGCAGCACACCAGGCGTACTACCAGGCAAGACACCTTGCCATTTGCTGTTTATTTATTTTAGCTCATATTTCATGCATTATTTATTATTTTCCTTATGCAAAATAAACTGTGATACATGGCATAACTTGTTAGAACTTACTGTTCAGTTAATTTCCTGCTATGTATTATTTTTCTTACACATTAAACCAAGATTTAAGGGACCACCTTTTGTGTTGCATTCATTGGCCTTGACATGTTGTACCACGAAGTTGTACGTCGCATGTAGAACACGGACATGCGTGACTGGCTGGCCACCGGTACGTATAAGCCGTGCGATAGGAATAACCGCTAATAGAATTGCATGCTAGTTTGACTTAGCGGTTATAGAGGTTTATTGTTGTGGATACAACATAGTAGGCATTGGACGGGGAGGACAATTCCTTAGCGTATGGGCTTCGATGCACTTTCCCTTTTGTAACCCGTTAGCTCCACCGGAGACGCGGGTCAGATTACCCATGATTACTGACGGCCACTGACATTCTGCGGAACGTTATACTCTTATTGATTGGGCCGCTGGTGCCCCAAGGGGGGGACTAGGCCGATCATATTTAGCCAGGGCCCATGCGTAGGAAGGATTGTTCTTAACTACATTTTACTTAGACTGGTTAGGCTACCTTTATCCGTTAGGTACGATTACTTTTGGTTTGGGTACTTGTATCTGACCGTGGCTTAGAACAATAACTTGTCGCGGATTAGTTTGTCACATCTTGTCCTTGTTTGGTTGTAGGTGTGGCTTACTACTCCGATGAGAAGGTATTGAACCTTGTTGGGGTCCGGATACCATATTGGATTCATAGCATGGAAAGATACGTCACCGTGAATTAGTTTACCATCTCCTGTCATTGTTTGGTTGGGAGGATGGTAAGCTAGTTCAATAGGTGTGTATTGGACCATGTTATAATTCAATTGACTTATTTATTTGAGCAATATTTATTCAGTTTATATGGCATGATATTATGTGTCTTGTTACGTCCCTCCGTGGACCTGGTTATCTCGCCAGGTGTGTGCTCTTATTTTTCGCAGGTGTTCTAGCCGTGGCCATGATCATCTCTATTTCTCCGAGGATGATTGCACTTTGATCGTCTTTGCTTCGCTTGCCAAAATCATTCTTTTGTATGTCATATATTTCTTTTCATAGTTGGTAGTGGATTTGTCTCCGTCCAACTACATGTACCAATAACAATTCATAGGTGATTATATGATATCTTTTATTCTTATATTTTGTGGATGAGATTAGTTTGTTGTGGTTCTACTGCATTTTACAGCTTATGTATTCATACGAGGTTTCCATATATTGGAGTATACTTCGTATGTATACAACTGGCATGTCTACGTTCCTAGTCCTACGTATTTTGGGACTGGGGCATTACATAGGTAAACCCTTATCTATAAGGTAAACCTATAACTTACCTCTACCTTAGTATCTAGGTAATCGTCTACCTATACCATGGTATCCCAATACCATACCCTTGTATCTTGATACTTTAACTTGGTATCTCAATACCTTTTTTTGAAGGTATCAAAAATACCTTACCTTATCCATTACCAAGGTAATTCACATTACCTTGTCCATACCAAGGTAAATCACATTTACCATGAGATACCACTCTTGGTATCCTAAGATACCAAGACACTAACCCATCTAACCATTACCTACCACTATCTAACTCTAAACTAACCTCTAACATATCCTTCTAGCATTACCTTAAGTTCTAACAACCCACCTTCCAATATCCTAACATATAGGATACTAACACTCAACTAACATACAACATCCTATTTAACCTCTCATAAAACCTCTCATCTAACCTCTCCTATAGACACTCACTCACACACACACACACACACACACACACACACAGATATATATATATATATATATATATATATATATATATATATATATATATATATATATATATATATATATATATATATATATATATATATATATCCACAAACATACTCACAACCTCTAACACACACAAACAAAAAAATATATATAAACACCCACACACACACAAATTTATACATACTTACATACATACATACATACATACATCCTTCTCCTCCTCTCTTCACACTCTCTAACATCCACACACAACAAATACTCCTCACAACACAATCACACACACACACACACACTAACACACGTGTATATATATATATATATATATATATATATATATATATAAAATATATATATATATATATATATATATATATATATACACACACACACACACACACACTAACACTAATATTTATATATATCCAAAATATCTCGAAACCTATTCGAATACCCAAATTCTCGCAATTCTATCCTCTAGGACTTAGACACGTACCCCACACAAGCAATCTAACTCGTGCACGTGAGCAAAAACGAGAAACGAGGCCCGAATGGCCAAATGGCCATTCTGGCGACTCAGGGGTGTCCGATTTGCGCTACCGCACGATACGGGCACCAAACCTATCGAAATTCGACCCAAACTCTATCCACGAGTTCTAAATAATGATTAGGATCTATTCTAAGTGCTAATTTGCCGATTCTAGTGTCGGTGCAAAAAGTCATCCGTGTGTTGGAACCCGAAAACTTCGAAAAAGTCTATTTTTATGATTTCTTGCGAAACGACCCCACGTATCCAAATATGGACACGTACCTAGCCTCATATTACCCAAACTAACCTAATTAGGTCTAACTAGGCTAGGGACAACACCCAAACATGTCAATTTAGGGTTTTTCCCAAATTTGGCACTAAACCTAGGCCAAAATTCCCAAATTGAGTCCAATGGGTTCCAAACCTCTTCTAATGGGTTATCCTACACCTCGGACATCCTATAATATACAAATGACACTAATTAGAAGTAATTACAAATGTTAGAGTGAGGGTTTACCTCTTGGGAGTTGGAATCCCAAAGAAAAGTCCCAAAATCACTTCTTATTAGGTCAAAGCACAAAATCTATGCTTCCACCACCACCAAGCTAGATCTACCTAGATCAAAACCACAAATGAGAGATAAACAAGGTTAGTACCAAGGTTAGAGAGAGATCTAGAGTATGAAGAAGAATTAGAAGAGATTTACTTATCTTTTGAGCTTAAAATGCAAATGGAAAAGAAAGGGATTTTTGTAGAATGATTGAAGTGGAGAGAGAGAGAGAGAGAGAGAGTTTCTTGCAAATGAGAAGAAAGGGGCAGGGGGTGAAATATGGACGGCCACCCTTTGGAGGGTCTGGGAGCATTTGGAAATTTACCAAAATGTCCTCCAAGTCAAAGAATATAATGATTTTGAGTTGGGGTCAAAATGGTAAATTGGAAACTCCTAATTCCAAGTTCTAAATCTAATTCTAATCCCTAATCCCACAAAAACCAAATAGAATATTGAAAATTCCCTCCAATTCAAAGAATATAATGATTTTGATTCGGGTCCAGTTGGGTCCAAAACTGACCTGGGTCACTAACACAAGTCGAAATGAGACAAAACTCAAACCCGATCAAATAAAATCCCAAAATATAATATTAATAAATAAATATTCACAAAAATATTAGAAAATTGAAAATGACAAATTTGCCCTCAATTTTGAAAAGTGGAGGTGACACCATCCGACGATGTTATCGTCGATGCGATATAGACACTACAACAAAAATACCCTTTAATGACGCTTGATAAGGGGATTTAATGACGGCTGATAAAGAAGCGTCATCAAAGTTCAGCAAGACTGTAATCTATGACGGTTATCTATAAAAGCATTATTGAATGTCTCTCAGTGGTACGAGCGTTATGAAAAAAAATACAAATTTTAAGTCGAAATCTCGACTCTCCCGCACTTACTCCCGCACTTAAGTCGAAAAGTCCCTTCTCCCGTACTTACTCTCTTTCTCCTTCTCTCTCTCCTCCCGCTCCCCAACTCCCTTTCGCCCGCTCCGGCGCTCCCGAACTCCTTTCAGCCCGCTCCGGCGCTCCCGATCAACTCCCCTCAGCCCACGCCCCGCTCTCCGCGCCCCAACTCCCCTCAGCCCGCTCCCCGCTCCCCAAGGTTTGTCCTAAATTTTTTCTTATTTTGTGCCCTAATTTCTGCCTCGACTTGATTTTAGTAAAATGCCCTAATGCCTCGATTTGATTTTAGTAAAATGCCCTAATTTTGACCTATTTTCTATTTTCTAGTTTTCGAAAGATGGCTGAAATATCTTTGAATGCATTTTTGGAAATCTTTGAAAGAATTTTCTATTTTTTCTAATTTGTGAGACATTTTCTTCGTCCGCGCGTTGGTTCATCTTCTTGTTTCTTTCTTTGTTGGTTCTTGCAGTGTGGAAGGGTGTTAATTCTATTGCTTTCGGACGAATACTTACAAGTTCAATTTCATGGAGACACGTTCGAGTAGCAAGGTTGTTTTGGTTCATGGAGACATGTTCTTTTCAATTGCCCCATTTTCTAGAAATCATGGAAAAGAAAGAGATCAATGTCCCTGTAACGTCGTGTATGACACATGTTGAACACGGCATTTTTACACTCGAAATTACTCCAGGTCACACAGAAATCAGTACCGTGTCTGTATTTGTGCCATGTCATATTGTCTTTAAATCAAGTCCTGTTCTTCTTAGATTAAATTACTCCAGGCAATTCAACTTATTTTTTACAGTGTGCACGTTGCTCATGCATTGAGGGTGGGATGGATCTTTGACATCAATATATGCAATTGTTTGACTGTACATCTTTAGATTAAATGATATCGGTCCTGTTGGATGTGAGCGTTGACCAACTCTTTTTTAGGTTTATTTGACCCTCTTTTGTAGTTATGTAGATGATTCATATAGACATTCTCAATATATATTCTTACATAATTTGACATTTTGTTACCTTTTATACCCGTATGCACATATAGGGAATTGTAAACCATTTTCTGTTTTGTAATAACGAAATGAACTATTCCTAAGTCATGTTCTTCTTCTTTTTTAACTCTAGAAATTAAAGTTATATTCTGGAATCAACCTTCTCCACTTTCATGAGTCTGAATTTATTGGCCATATCTACTTCACATTGGCCATTCTGGAATCAATCTTCTCCGCATTCAGCTTGAAATGAAACTTTCAAGTTACAATCACTTACTCGGTGTTTTGCTTTATTATACAGAGGAATAGATCATGGATGACAAAGCACCTATTATCGGAAGAATATAGAGCCGGAGTTGATGAATTTATGGAGCATGTTAAAGCTAGTGGGGATGATCTCGACTTCATTAGATGTCCATGTAATGAGTGCGAGAATCTCTATAGTATGAGTTTAGAAGATGTAAAAATTTATTTGACGACAGTTGGTATCGATCCAAGGTATACTATATGGATATGGCATGGGAAAGTTGATCCTAATGAAGTGTGTGAGGATACATGTGCGTCTATTTATAAGGACTATGATATGGATACTTTAAATGATGTGGCAGATACACTAGAGATGTTCTATGCATTAAAAAGGAACGACATTGAAGGAGATGATGAAGAGAACTTTAATTCATTGCTTGATGATGCTAAGAAACCATTGTATAATGGTTGTAAAAAGTATACGAAGCTATCTGCGATAGTGAAGCTCTTTAGTATCAAGGCCAAGAGTGGTTGGAGTGATAAAAGCTTTTCATATGTGTTGACATTGTTTGCCGACATGCTTCCGGGAGAAAATGAATTGCCTGTAACTACTAGGAAGGCTAAGCGTTGCTTCACAATATTTGGAATGGGATATAAGAGAATACATGCATGTCCGAATGATTGCATACTCTATAGAAAAGATTATGAAAATGCAACCTCATGTCCTACGTGTGGAACGTCGAGATATAAGGTAAAGAAGAATATGTCTGAACAAAGTCAGAAAGAGCAAAAGAAGGGAATCCCAGCTAAAGTTCTATGTTACTTTCCATCCATTTTACGCTTTAAAAGGTGGTTTCGATTGGTACAAACATCAAAGAATTTGACATGGCATGTAGACGGAAGGGAAGTTGATGGCCAATTGCGTCATTCCGCAAATTCACCGACGTGGAAGACAATTGATGATAAATTTCCAGAGTTTGCAGTAGAAGCAAGAAACCTTCGACTCTCTCTTTCAGCCGATGGGATTAATCCATTTAGTTCACTCAGTAGTAGGTACAGTTGTTGGCCTGTAATGCTAAATACTTATAATTTACCACCTTGGTTGTGTATGAAGAGAAAGTTCACATTGTTGACATTGTTGATATCAGGCCCCCAACAACCGGGAAATGACATAGATGTTTACTTAGCACCATTGATTGAGGATCTCCAGTTGCTGTGGAAGGATGGAGTTGTGACTTACGACGCCTATCGGCAAGAATCTTTTACATTAAGAACTGTATTGTTATGGACTGTTAACGATTTTCCTACATATGGCAACTTGTCTGGTTGTTGTGTGAAAGGATATTTTGCTTGTCCAATATGCAACGAAAATACTTATTCAGATAGATTGAAACATTGCAACAAGAACATTTATAATGGTCACAGAAGGTATTTGCCGCATAACCATTCTTTTCGATCACAAAGAAAGGCATTTAATGGTGACAAAGAGTTCGGAACTCATCCTGAACCATTAAGTGGGGAACAAATATTAATAAAGGTTGCGAGGATTCCGGTTTCTTGGGGGAAAAAGAAGATGTTCCAGAAAAAGATATCAGAGAAGAAGACTTCAAAGAAGGAGAAGGAAGCAGAAGTGCAAAAGAAATTGACACCAAAGAAGAGGAAAAAAAAAGTACAAAAAGACAAAGTTACAAGTTGTTGGAAGAAGAAATCCATTTTTTTTTGAGCTAGATTATTGGAGATATCTTCCTATTAGACATAACTTGGATGTCATGCACATTGAGAAGAATGTCTGCGATAGTATCATTGGGACCCTATTAAATATTCCTGGAAAAACAAAAGATGGGATCAATAGTCGCAAAGATCTTGTAGAGACGGGCTTAAGGAAAGAATTGGCACCTCATAATAAGAAAAATGGGATTTATCTTACAGCTGCATGTTATTCTTTATCGAGGCAAGAGAAAAGAATAGTGTGTCAAACTTTGCATGACCTTAAGGTCCCAGATGGTTACTCTTCGAATTTTAGATGTAATGTCTCAATGGAAGATCTAAAGTTATATGGTCTCAAATCCCATGATTGTCATGTTCTAATGCAACAACTACTTCCTGTTGCAATACGTGGTGTGTTGCCAAAGCATGTGAGATGTGCTATTATACGAGTATGTTTCTTCTTTAATGCCCTTTGTGCCAAAGTCGTGAATGTACAAAAATTGCAAGATATCCAAATTAATCTTGTGATCATATTGTGCTTATTGGAAAAAAAAATTCCACCATCATTCTTTGACATAATGGTACATCTAATGGTGCACCTTGTCAGGGAGGTCGAACATGGCGGTCCGGATTTCTTCCGATAGATGTACCCACCAGAGAGGTTGGTCTAGTCTGAACTTTGATTTTCATTATGTAGTAACATGATTAATGTTTGTGTAATCATTTTTATCTTTATTATTTGTTTATTATAGGTTTATGGGTGTGATAAAGGGTTATGTGAAAAATAAGAATCGTCCTGAAGGGTGTATTGCACAATGCTATATCGCAGAGGAAGCCATTGAGTTTTGTTCAGAATATCTAGAAGAACAACCCGCCATTGGAATTCCTTCTACGAAGAATGAGGAAAAACCTATAGGAAAAGGAAATATCTGTGAAGTTGACCGCTTATCTTTGGACCAAGCACATCTTTATGTGTTGCACAACACAAATGATGTTCAACCTTATATCGAGTAAGGATGTCTATATTACTCTTTACTTAGTTTTATCTTTGGACCGAGCACATATTTTTTTATGTTTCGCATTGTAATTAACAAAATTCTACTTATTACTTGATAGGGAGCACGAGGCTTACTTGAAAAAGTTGCACCCTCGTAGAGTGAAAAGTGCAAAATGGTTAGAAGATGAGCACAATCGCAGCTTTATTAGTTGGTTACGATCAAGGGTATTGATTAAGCTACTATATTTTATGTTCTACTTAGTGAAAATAAAATATTGAACTTAGGAAAAAAATGACAGATTGAGGCTGCGGAAGAAGACCCAACTAGCAATGTCTCTGATAAATTAAAATGGATAGCTCAAGGACCTCGACATCACGTGACTAAGTTCCCAGATTATGCAATTAATGGGTGTCACTATCAAACGAAAGATCGTGACGACGTACGAGTCAAGCAAAACAGTGGAGTGACTCTAGTTACAAAGACTTTTCAAGTTGCTAGCACAAAGGACAACAATCCCATCATCTCAGATATGACATTTTACAGTGTCATCAAAGAGATTTGGTTGCTTGACTATTTCTCCTTCCAGATTCTCGTCTTCAAGTGTGATTGGGTTGACAGCAAGAATAGTGTTAAGGTGGATGAACTTGGTTTTACATTGGTCGAGCTTGGTAGAGTTGGCCATAAGTCTGACTCTTTTGTTTTGCCCTCTCAAGTAAAGCAAGTATTTTATGTTCCTGATCAATTGGATGAAAATTGGTCAATCGTTTTATCGGCTCCGCAAAGGACTTATTATGATGAAGACAATGACGACGAGGGAATCGATTGTTTTGATTCAGTTAAAACTTGCAATAAAGTACCAGATTTTGAGTCATTTGATGTTGTTGATGAATCACCCTCGACCTATTTACGTGAAGATTGCGAGGGAACTTGGATTGCATAGTCCAAATCTTCTTGTTGAAATGTTGCTGCAAGTGAATTGGTTAAAGAAATGTTGCTGCAAGTATGAAATGTTGTTGCAAGTGAAAATTACTCTAGTGACTCTATTTTGAGAACTGTTTCAAGAACTGTTTCATGGAAATCCCTCATCTTTATTGTCTTAATATGTGTTTTTTTTCTCAAAACTGTAGTCTATTTTTATCTCAGAATATATGGGAGAAACTGTAGTCTATTTTGATCTAGAATTGTCTTAATATGATCTGAGTTTAGATTGAACTGAGATTCAAATTGAACCTGAGAATAGAATTGATTTGAATGTTTAAACTGAGTTGGCTTGAAAAACCTGAGAATGGGTGTATCTCAGATTTTGCTACTTATATCAAACCTGGGTGTATCTCAGATTTTGTTACTTATATCTGAGATTTTGTTACTTATATCTGAGATTTTGTTACTTATATCAAACCTGGGTGTATCAGATTTTGTTACTTGTATCTCAGAATAGGTGTATCTCAGATTTTGGGTTTACTTTTATAATGTTAACTGGTATTCTTAATCTCAGATTTTGTTACTTATATCAAACCTGAGAATGGGTGTATCTCAGATTTTGTTAGAATTATTAGGTTTGGTCTTCTTAATCTCAGATTTTGTTAGTTGAATCTCAGTTTTCAGGCACATTTTATGTTTCATGCTATTTCAAGCACATTTTATTCTTAATCTCAGATTTTGTTAGTTGAATCTCAGTTTTCAAGCACATTTTATGTTTCATGCTATTTCAAGCACATTTTAGCAAGATTAATATGAATATAATTATGCCATTTATTTGTTACAGGCTACACAGCACAATGAGGATTCCGGAGAACAAAATTGTAGCCGAAAAAAAGGTAGAGGGGCATCAAAATCCAAAAAAGTCAACAAAATCAAAGATGATGAAGGGAGGATAAAGATCATTTATAACGATGTTGGGCAACCAATTGGTGAAGGAAAAATTAGTTTGGCAACTTACTGCGGCATCACAGTAAAGTCCTTAGTAAAAATAACTTATCCAAATTGGCATAAAGTGCCAGAAACAGTTAAAAAGAGCTTATGGACTGCTATTCAGGTAAAAATAATATGTGTTCCTGATAATTTCAGTTTGAATGTTCCTTTGTATGCCATGTTTCTTGACATTGAATTAACTATGCAATGTTTGTTCCTGAGAATTAATTATGCAATGTTTGTATGCCATGTGTGTTCCTGAGAATTTCAGTTTGAATGTTCCTTTGTATGCCATGTTTCTTGACATTGAATTAACTATGCAATATTTGTTCCTGAGAATTAACTATGCAATATTTGTATGCCATGTGTGTTCCTGAGAATTTCAGTTTGAATGTTCCTTTGTATGCCATGTTTCAAATTGATTTGAGAATTGATAAACTGTTGTGTACCCCACAACCTAAGAACACTGCAATCCTGAACACTGTTCCTGAACACACATTCTCTACTGCTACTTACTGTCACTCACACTCACACACAGGACACACATTTGAGACACATTGTTATCTCTAAACACACTGAGATACTCTACTGATTTTCCTAAGGATTTACAAAATTTGAGACACCCAAACCTATCTACTGCTCACTGAATTCTCTACATAACACACACACGCATGTACAAACTGGAAACCTATCTACATACCATATATGCATTGCCCGCACATAGAGAGCTCAGGTCTGGACATGAAGTTCAGATAAGTGAACTAAGTTCAGACTTGAATTCACTTGTTCACTACACCATTGAATGCTTGAATTCAAGTCTGAACGTATTCAGACTGGAATGCTTTACATGTTATGCACTATGTTATGCACTCATGTATAGATGCTGAATATTTAATTTCTGTTGTAGGCCAAATTTGACTTGGATCCAAATAGTCAAGCCTTTGTGTTAGCATCCATGGCTCAGAGTTGGAGGGCATTCAAAGGTCAACTCACCAAGCATTGGATTTATCCGAATGAGGGCAATCGTGAGCTTCTCAAGCACCCTCCACCAAAGTACTCGGGGATCTTGAAATAATCTGTGTGGGAGGAATTCGTCAAAAGCAGACTGTCTGCAAGTTTTAAGGTTAACATGTCAAAATTATTTTTTTATGCATAACAAGGATGACTAGGTCCCTATTATATATATCTTATTTCTTCTCTACCTTCATGTGTTGTAATCATAATAAAATGAGCAAGGAGCAAAGTGCACGGAGAGCCAAGGGCAAGTTTCCTCATCGTTTAAGCAGGAAGGGATATGTCGGTCTTAAAGAGGAGCTGGTAATGCATATTTGTATATCAGTTAACATGATTTACATGTGGACATATATATTATTATAACGTGGTTTTTTCTTTCAAAACAGCGATGACAATTGGGGGAAAAATATATAGATGACAGAAGTTTTTTTGGACAAAAGCACGAGTTACTAAGGCCGGTATATTTACAGACGATGGGACCAAGGACGTAGCTATGAAAGTGGTGAGTATATATCGTCCAGTCTATTAAGAGGAATCCTGCTTATCAACATGCTTATATTTCTAAAACCTTGTACTTTTTATAGGAGGAATACATCAAACAAAAGGAAGATAGGAGTTTGGTGACCGAAGGAGCTTCGGATATTCTAACCTTGGCGTTGGGCACTCCCGAGCATTCGGGACGTATTCGGGGTTTGGGATTAGGACCGACACCAACGACCTATTTCAAGCTTCCAAAACGGGGAATGAAAAAACAAAATGAACTACTCAAGTCCCAATTGGAAGAGGAGCGTAAACGGAGACAAGAATTGGAGATCATGCTAAAAGAATTTCAAGCCCAAGGAGCTTCACAAACATCTGAGAAGGTTGCTTCCAATACCAAAGGAAGTGGTAATAGGAAATATATAATGTCTCGTAAGAATGAACGCGAGTCTCCTGGAAACAAGAGTCCATCATATGGTTCTAAGGTAATAATTATTACAGTTAGTTCCATTTCGTCTAATAAGCTTTTCTTCTTCTTTTTTTGTCTAATATGTTTATTCTAATATACTTTTCTATCTTCTTTGAAAAGCTGAAACAGAATACAAAGTTAAGCGAGCAAAAATTCATAACATATCCTACATCAGACATTGGCATGGTAATTACATATATTCAATACATAATCTTTATTCAACAACTTAATTATAACATGTAGTAATTATATCGAGAAATAACTGTTTCTTATTTTGTTTAGGGAACCAAATGTAAGCTAGCAGTGGGCACAAAAGAAAATATTGTTGCCGAGGGAATTGTCTTTGAAGGGTGTGGACCAAATGAGAAAATTCATAATGTTGAATTAGGATAACATAATGTTAGGGTTTCAATTATGAAAGCCCTTCAACCTACTGTAAGCCTTCTCGTGCCACTTCATGGAGAAATAGAAGTTGTTAAAGATGCAATTGGGTCTTTAGTAGCTTGGCCCAAAGAGTTTATTGTTGGTGGTCTTCAGGTAATATTATTTAATGCTAGTGTCAATATCTTTTATGAAATTGTTGAAAAAATTCCAATTGAATCTGACAATGTTCAACCTTTGAAGGTTGCTGGCTGTGGTAGGGAGATAATTGACACTTTCGGAGAGATGGTAGAAACCATTAAGGCTACCGACCCTCATCTTAAAATACCATTGGAAGGAATGTTCGGAACCTTTACTGCATCTTGTTATCTTTCTAAAATCGTTCTGCAGGAGTTATGTAGGATGGCATGGCTAGATGTGAATCCTGTTGTTGCCTATATGAGGTAAGAAATATGAAATTTATATTCTGAAATTTTTATTTTGAGATTGACACCATATTTAACTATTCTTTTGGCTTTAGGTTTTTGCTTGATAAATTTCCAAACTATCGGGAGCTTTTGATAATGTTCAACCCTTCTGCTATGAGTAATGCATCCGGGCCTGCAATAAGCAATCTGGTTAGAGAAAGGCTCCAAGAGGCTAAGAAAACCCAAATTTGCTTCATTCCATTCATTTACAAGGAGTAAGAAGTTTTAATCAAGTAGCAAGATTTTTCTTTCCTATTCAATAACCAAATTGCTTTATTCCATTCATGTTCCCTTTAATGTAGGAAGCATTGGATTCTAATTGTTGTTGAGCTCTCTACCTTTAATGTTTACTGGTTGGACTCGCTGTGTTTTAAATCGAGAGAAGATATTAAGTTGTTTTTCAATACGTTAGTGAAATTATTATTATTATTGTTAATATTTTAATAAATGTGTATATTCTGATGTTAGTATATATAATTATTTTCTACTAGTGGCCTCAACACAGCATATATTGGTGGTAAAAGATCAAATAGAAGTCCTACTTGGAAATTACCCAAGGTAATCAAACTAATATATGACTTATTATAATCATGGACATTATATTTCTTACAAATAATATCTTCATGTAGGTCCCGAAACAACCTGGAGGTTATGAATACGAATATTTTGTTATGAAATATATGCGGGATCTCATGGAAGACCCCTCTCCTACTATTGAGTCAAAGGTAAGTTGTTCATTAATTTAATTCTTAATTACTTTTCTGAAATTATACAAACTAATGTAACTATTTTTTGACTTTTTAGCTAAAAACATTGGCTGGAAAATCAACATACACGCAGGAAGAACTAGATGATGTCCGATGCGAATTCATCGAATTCGTTGCCAATCATATGGATACATGAGGGTCAAGGTACTCATTTCACTCATTTCCATTACTGATACGAGATACCCTATTGTCACATGGACACAATACACTCACTAAACTATGACTGATAGTCCTACCCTCTGTTCTGTTTATCGAACATCAATTTTTGGTTATGGATTTGTTAGGGTTTGTGGATTTGTTGTGGATTTTGAAACATCAATCACAGCTTTGATTTTCAATCAAATAGCATAAGCTTTTCCCATATTTCTTCTACTTTGCTGCTATGGATAAGAATAATACTTCAATTCATATTTAAGTTAATAAAAAAAGATAAAATGTTTCATGTGCTGTTTATGCATTTCTTGTATGATCAAGTGGTTTAGGCATCTTTTGGGAATTTTTATATAAAGGAACTGGAAATGTTTTATGTGCTGTTTATGCATCTCTTGTATGATCAAGCGGTTTAGGCATCTTTTCGGAATTTCTTATATAAAACATTTTTGTATTATCATCCACATTTTTGTATCTCATGTGCAGAGATCTCTGATACCCTACATGTCCAATTCGACCATTGATACTCTAAGGGTACACTAAGTTTCCTAGATTGCCTGTACCTGTCCATATGTGTATGTTGTTGACCTAAATTTGTTCCCAGGTCTTGCATACCTGTCATACTCAACATAAAACAAATACTCATTAACTGGCACTGGCTCACTGCTTGCGTAGGCCTATGGATAAGAGCCTACAGCAGGTCAAGCTGGAGGGGGGAATGAGTCCCCTGCTGCTGCTAATGTAGCCTACTGCTTTGGCCTGGCCTGCTGCCACTTGCCCTACCTGCAGGCAATAGCCTCAAGCCTTAGCCCAACATCTGCAGCATCAGTGGCCTTAGCCAACATCTGCTGCCACTTGCCTACAGCAGGTCAAGCTGGAAAATGGGGGGGAATGAGTCCCCTGCTGCTGCTAATATAGCCTACTGCTTTGGCCTGGCCTGCTGCCACTTGCCCTACCTGCAGGCAATAGCCTCAGGCCTTAGCCAACATCTTTCTGATAGTTATATTATATATACACAAGATGAATCTGACAGAAACTCCACACAACAGTTTCCGACAACATATGTTGAATTGTGATCTTATAAATGTGTGTTTTTAATCAGGACTTATATCATTATATCACATTTATTAAACCTTGTTTTATCTTTTGCAGGGTACATGTGCTGTGGACACAGGTCTTCATGTGACTAAGTTGTATGTTATGGTGTGGGATATGTGGATAGTTTTGATATAAAGTGTACTAGCTATATATATTGGATACTGATCTATAGATTTTTGTGAAGATGTATATATATGGCCTGAGAAATGTGGAATGATAGCTAAAGTGTACTCTATTTTGAGACAATGGAATGTACCCTATTTTGAGACAATGAAATGGAGATTAATGTTATATTTCAATGTTTTGTTGTGAATATGGTTCAAATTAAGTGGTTGTTTTCGAATTGAATTGAGCAGGGTTTGGAATGTATAACATGCAGTATAGAGCGTTATAAATGTTATACAAATGACCAATCATAACGCTTTCAAAATGTCCTGACTCCAACCATATTAAATATTCATAACGTTTTTACATAACTATCCATAACGCTTTGAAAATAGAATGTAGTAGAAATTCATACTATTAATGACGTTTTCGGACGATTTATCTATAACGCTTTGAAAAACATTTATAACACCCGATTTTATAACGCTTGGAATAAAAAAACCGTCATGGTTCGTGATTAATGACAGTTTTTAGCCGTCATTAAAGGGTATTTCTGTTGTAGTGAGATGAGCGTGCTTAGAATTTGAGGAATGATTCGAACGGAGATTCGAAGAAATCAATTGTAAATCGAATGATAGTTTTTAGGATTTTTCATGACTTCATCCCTGAGTGGTGTATGGGAAAGCCTCAGGGATTTTGATCGATTGAGGATTACGGGGTGCCAATGAGTCATCAGCAAGCGACGAGTATGCAAAGCCTTAGATTGAGTATCATTGAGTTAAAGTATAGTCTTGAAGTTTGATAAGATAATTCGAACAAACTAGGGATGACATACACGGGATTGTGATTGTGCAAGTATGAAATACAAAATGATTGAGTAGGTAAAACTGAATCAAAAAAAGTTAAGGTGTAGCGAACTAATGACTTTATAGATGAAATTGATATGAATCGTATACAAAAAGTTAGCACGATCGGATTATAGCGTGCATAGGAAGGATTCGAATATTGAGAATGACTATAAGGAATTGGGATATATGTTGTTCGATGACTTAAGATAGACGGATATGCATACGTGATTTTGGGTTTTGAATGAATTGATCATGGGAATAGTTCGGGGATAATGATCAAATTAATTTGATCTTGAATATTGAGAAGATCATCCAGTTCGGACAATAGCAATAGTCGCACGACTCGAAATTCGTTGCAAATGAAGATCGTCAGGTAACGCATATCATCGGTGGTATTAAGGCATATCAAAGATCGATATGTGATAACTCGGGAGTACTCTGCGTCAGAAAATAACGATCGTGTAAAATGTTATTGTTATGATGGATGATATACTTATGATTTTGATTGAAAAGGAATGTTTGGATGAAAGAAAAGTATCTTGATTGCTTCGACGATAGCCATAATGTCGACGTTCCTGTCTTGTACGAGCGCAACACCAGCCTCGCACATGCATCACGTCGAATTTGGAGCAATCATTCTGTGTGAGCGCTGACATGGTGATTCATGTCGCGGGAATGATCGAACTCAAAAAATCAGGGTGTGACAATTTGTATACTTCGACTTATGGTTTATTGCGAAGGTAAATTTGAGGATTGTTCAAACTTATGATTGACAATTGAGTAAACTTAAGGATTGAGTAGATCCAATCTGTGTATCAAGAATGAATTAGTCTAGACTCAAGCAAGAGTTACGTCTCGATGAAGATGGTTATCTCGTGGGAGTATTGCATGGTAATTTTATGTCCACCATGGATAATCGGACTCGCATAAGATTTGAGACGTGACATATTGTTAAGTCAGACGACCTCATGATCGAATACGTGAATTGCGATAGAACGACTTAGGAAATATGGAAAGAAAATTATGGTTTAGCGACAAGTTGTGTCATAGCGTGCTTGACTTGGAAAGAATGGACAGCTGAATTATATCGAACATGTTTGAAGAGATAGACTATGTGAATTATAAATTTGGGCGTACGATAGCGATAGGCAAGAAACTTAGTTGAGTAGAACTTGAAGTAGGATGGCTTTGCTGAATGACTTAGACCCCTGGACTGAACGTTGCGAGTGCAAATAGGTAAAATCTATGCTCGGAGTTTAAAAATCGGAGTGATGTAAGCTTGGGTAGAAAAATTATGTACTATTAACTTTGGTTTGACCTTAGGATGGGGTCAGTGTTGATATTATTATTTGGAAACTTTGATTCCAATACTGACAATTGACTTTAGCCTGGAGAGATTGCCTAGCGGTTAGACGAGACGTCCATGTTACGAGAGTTAGCATCGGTACGAGTGATCTTGAGGATTGATTAGTTTGGATGTTGGTGTTAATGAATGGAATGATTCAAGAGTATGAGAATACCACTCATGAGCCTCGGCTGAAATGCATATATATCAGGGACACCTGAATATGTGTACGATCCGACTCGAGTAGAAATGACGGAATTCTCTATCACGAAGCTTGGTTGAAATATATGTATTTTAACGATGCCTGAAATATGTGCATGATCCAACTAAGTGATATGTTGAATTCAATGTGAGACTAAAGGAATAGAAGGGTATCGAGGGTTTCAAGGAAAAGATTGAAGGTAGTGCGATCGTTGCTCGGATTGAAGAAAAACATCAGAGTAGTGTGTGCGAAAGTTATTGAATATTGGATAAGGTGATAAGTTGATGAGTAAGTACTCAGTTAGTTTCGAGTACAAAACTTTTTCTGAGTGGTGTATGATGTAGTGCCCCGTCCCGCTCAGTCAATCGGAGGAATCGGAACGCCGATGGCGTTCGGACTTAACCATGCAACGGCTTGCTCGAAGACCCGCTCGGTCGAGGCGACTCTTCGCTCAGGTGGGTGACTTCGGTGAACTTGCCTCAGCTTGGCCTTTGCACTAATAAAATGAAAGTTTTCAAATGCACAAGTAGGTTTGATAATAAAAGAGATGAATCCATATAGCTAAGGTAATAATCCCAAGTCGGGTCGATTGAGTTAGAACATGGAAAAAGGTCCCACGATCGGCTTAGAAGTGTTGCAAGATGGCTTTCAAAATTGACACTCGATCCTTCGTCCCGTGGCTTGGGAGAAGTAAAAAGTTGGTCTTCGCCACCAAGCTAAGAGTTAGCCTAAGTCATAGACGTCGCCCGTATAACGCTTGATAGAGCATGTTCGGTCTCATCGTCCAAAGATTGGCATAGCCTTTGCTCGTCCCACGGGTTAAGTTGCATTGTACGGCTTGTGGCATAAGTCTAGGCACCCAAATAACTTGATTGTTCAAAGTCGAACGCGTGCACGGCATCTTCCCGCAATGCGAGGCTTGACGCAGCCTTTGCTCGTCAAGTTGTTGCACGATTAAATTAGGCTAAGTTATGCTAGGCTATCGAAGTCATTCTAAGCACTGTTCCATATTTTTTGCGGTTGTCAAAATTACTTAGTTTTACGACTGCAAGGCCCATCATATAAAGTATGACTTGGACGGTAGTGTCGCACAGAACACAAGTTGGCTTAATACACGATGTCACAGACTTAGTGTTTAAGGCATGAACCATGGTACATTCAAATTGAGCTTGAAAAAAGGGCTATCAAATAGGCGTTACTGAGTTGAGTAAAATGATAGGGCAACAAGGAAGAATGCTTGCGACCATGGGTTGTCGAGGCGGTCTCAAATGCTAGAAGTCTTGAACTTGGCCCTGAAAAAGATTGTAACATTAAAAGAAGAATGACTGTGTGAGACGTCAGTTCGAGCCGAGTCTTGCATGGTCATTGGACAACTTGTCGACAAGGTAAAAAGTTTCCTCGAAGCGACATCCCTGGGCCATGGGACCGTTTTTGGCCTAGAAGGAAACAGGGGTAGCTAAGCCGCTGGCAACAAGGAATTCGGTGGACGGTCATTGGGGCTAGCTACTTGCTTTGACCGGGCTATCATATTTCTAGCTAAGTCCGGGATAGCTTGTGGTGCTAGTAACTAAGTTCATATAGATGTCGACAAAATAGCGGCTATCCACGTGTATGTATTTAGAATGTGTCGAGTTGAATGTGTGTACGTTTTGGAAGACAATATTTGGGCCTAAGATTTGATGCAACGTAGACACCGTGCTTCGGTACGAGATATGGCATCGAGTCTTAAGTTGTTGGCATAGAGTTGCACCAGTTGGATTTGAGTCGTTGCGAGTTTAAGTCAGGTATCGCCGCAAGGCAAAGTTAGTTAGGTGACACTAAGTTCACAAGTCTTGATTTGGTCAGTTGGTGATTAAAGCGGCGTGGGCCGCGAGGGACAATATGGATTGGTAGCATGGTCATATGAAAAATTGGGTACTATCGTGTAGTTACGTCTCTGAGTATGGGCCGAAAGACAAGCACGACTTAATAAAATTGACGTCGTTGACACGAGAAGGGTCTAGAGGCAAAGTATCAGTAAGTTGCTAGTTGCAAGGCACGAAATGGTCTAGAGACACAAAATAGGCCGAGTGTCTATGTCCTAAAACTGATCCTAAGGCAAAAGTAAAAAAACAATCGTAAAGGGATTATGTTGCACAAAGTAAATGAACGTGTTAGTTTTGTATGGGTGGACGATGAGCTCATTTCACCAGTACAGTTGGGTACTGACACCCACACAATTTTTATGTGCAGGAACAGGTAGAAGCATGTGGCGCGGAGCTCGCTTGGATGCGTCGAGGCAACGGAGTTCCTTGACGATTCGAGACGTACCGCGTGGAGTCTGGACTTATACGAAACATAATGTATGGACATCGCCTATCTAGAGCTTCCGCTGGCCTACTTAAATTGTATTGAAAGATGAGAGAGGGCAGAGTGACTTGTAATGTGAGAAGAGCGAGCTTGAGTGATTGTAATCTTGGCCTTGTGCCACATTGTAATCTTTGTTTCAATATCAATAAAAGAGTATTTTGCATGACTTGTGTCTTGCTTTAAATTTTTGCTGTTGTATCAATGTTTCGCTTGGGACTTCTGTGCGACGACCCCGTCGCTTAGCCTGTAATCGGCCGTTATGGAGCCGCCGTACGTCAGCGCAATTTAGGCCCACGCGGCATCACGCCTTAGCGAGGACGATCGCTCCTACGGGAGCGGGGCGTGACACCCCCCCTTCCCCCTCCCGTATGGCCGAAAAAAGAACCTAACCCCATTATGATTCATTTATTTCTGCAAGCAATCGGAATCCAGAGCCTAGCCCCCTCATATTCAAGGTAGGATGGCTTCATCCCACAAGCTCCCAATCTTTCTTTTGCTCTTCCTTTTGGTTTACGCGAACGTGACTTTGTATTCAAGGTAGGAGCCCCACTCATGATTAAAAGGTGGTATTAAAAACATGACTTTGTACTCAATTTATTCACTATCTACTTTTTTGCAAGTCTAGTGTCATGATTAAGTTGAATATAAATTATATGGAATCAAATAAGTTGATAAAATAAATGACATGACCAAGTTCTCATAAGATTAGAATTGGGTCATGCTATGGTGTAGGTTCTTGTCAATTATATTCTAAAAAAATAGAAGAAAAATAAAATTAGAATTATGTTATTATATTCTAAAAAAAACTCATTTACCATTTGACTTCAACGAATAACTTCTCGATAATCCTTAACTTTCTTATATTTTTTAAGGAATTGAATTTCTATGATTATGAGGGAAGTAACCTCTCCACCTTTTTTTCATACTAAACAAGAGAAAATGCATGATTATCTTTCTTTTTTTGCCTTACACTTTTTTCTGATACAAAATAAAATGTTAATACTATAAGTAATGTTTAAGAATGGATGAAATAGAGGAAAGAAAAAAAGTTTAGAAAAAAATTTGGAGAAATCAAAAGTAATTGTATTTGGGAAGGTGGTGTTGGTGTTTTATTCTATGTGTTGTGTGTGTTCACAACATTCTATTGTTAAAAGATAGTCCCACATCGAAAAATCACACCAATATGTATCTCTATATATTACTTATGAAGGAATAGAGAGATGCACATGGGTTGAGGCCCAATGGAGGGTGCCATGTGGGGGGATTTTACATAGAGGTGAGAATAAGAAACCAACTTTTGGCCAAAATGAAAATAGATTTAAATCTATTGGAGCTAAGCCCCGAAGGGGCTTAGCGACTCGGACTCGGACTCGGACTCGGACTCGGACTCGGGCTTGGGCTTGGGCTTGGGCTAATGGGCTTTTGAGGCTTATTGTGGCTTTTTGATGGCACTTTGCACTTAGCACGACAGCTCGTCGCAAGGCGCATTGTGCGCTTTAGTTGCGCTCGTGCGCGAGCCTCTGCGTGGCGTGCGTGGTGTGCGAGGCGTACGGAGGGTACGGGACGTACGGGTCGTACGGGTCGAGCGGGTCGAGTGGGCCGTTCAAATTATGTAACGTCCGCGGGTCTTGTGGGCTCAGATCCGGAAATGGCTCAGATCCAGAAAATCCGGATCTGGCATTAAACCAGGACGTGCGTTCAGAATTTGAAAAGCCCACCTCGTGCCTATAATATCAGCAGCATCTCCTCTCTCCAGGGTTACAGAATATACACAGAAAATTTCCAAAGAGAGAGAGAAGTGCTGCTGCTATTCCGAGGAGTCGTCGACATTTTTGGCCAGCGTTCTAAAGTTCTCTTCGAACTTGCTGGTTCCTGGAGGCTTGTCCGTAAGGCGGATATAGCTTTGAGCGCCGGTGATCTTTCACCCCAGCAGGCTTTCTTCTTCCTCTGTTGTCTTCGAGAATACCGTCGCTTCTCTTTAGAAGTTATATGGTTCTGTTGCTTTCGAGAATACCGTCGCTTCTCTTTAGAAGTTATACGGTTCTGTTGCCTTCGAGAATACCGTCGCTTCTCTTTAGAAGTCATACGGTTCTGTTGCCTTCGAGAAATATTACGAAATCTTTTTAGATTCCCGTAATACAACATCACCTTCTTTAAGGTGTTGTTGCTGGAAACATTGTCTTTACAATAGTTTCTGAATTCGTAGTTTTTCATCGATTGTTCGCCAAGGGACTAACAATCTCAAAGCTATATCGAAAAGATGGATAACTCACGTGCATCGCTCGTCAATACCGACTTTAACAAGTTGGAGAAATTCGACGGCGAACATTTCCAAATCTGGAAACGAAAAGTAACCTTGAACATTCATGTCACGCCCCAGTACCGAAATACGGAGACGGACGAGGCCAGCTACACCATATGAGGTACGTGACGTCATACGGCGATCGTGGCTATCAAGAGACTAGGGGGTACATGCTACAATCAAGTCTCCTATGGTCCCACAGAGTTCTATGTCTCAATCAATCAACACAACATCAGCAATTAAATGAACATTAAAGGTAAAGCAGTAAGGCGTCCCCGATGCTTCATCAAAATGGTCATGAGAGACTAGCTTTATAACATAGCTATCTCAGAGAGTCATAAGCACAAAATTATACACAGCTGCAGTCTGTTTAGTTACAATTATGTACTGACATAAAATATCAAGCAATCCGGCTAACAGGTGCCGGTGGCTGAACGCCGCACAAAAGTATAAGCAAGAGTGGTGGAGAAGAAACCCACTCGAGTCCCCGACCAGCCATGCTCCTAGTATGCACCATGGATGTCAGGAAGAAGGATCGCGTCCTCTGGCTCTGCTACGAGATCTGGCCAAACAAAACCAGCGGGGTCAGCCCCGAATAGCAAGTACCGCCAAAGGGCACAAGAGTTAAGATAAAACCCAGTTATAATGATAAGAATAAAGCTTATGCTGTGGCTATAGGGTAGCGCTACATCGTCGGACCCATCTGGCACCCTTACAACCAAACAAGGACAAAAGGTGCCACATGGAGCCGGGACGCGTCGCACTCTATGACCTTTACATAAGTTTACAGATATAAGTAAGAAGATCTCCTGGTCGTGACTTCGGTCGACGGACCATCGTAGCACGATAACCAACCCAACAATCAAACAAGAACATGGATTAGATCACGTACCGCGGTGGGCCATGTTCCTTAGTCATTCACAGGAGTAACACATCACAATCAAATTAAGGCTTCCGTTCGTAACTTTGGTCCGCAGCCTGTTATAGTACGATAACCAACCCAACAATCAAACAAGAACATGGGTTGGATCACGCACCATAACAGTCCGCTTTCCTCAGTTACTCGCGGAAGGTAAAAGAAAAATACAAGCAAGTCATTTTCACGGCCAGTCAAGTCTACGAGTTTCTAGTATGGCGAGGTTATCCTCGCATTAAATTATCAGAGTCCTCAGATCGTATCTTTCCAGCAAGGCTAGCCAACCCAGGGGTCCGCGTAGTCAAGTATTATTAAGCACAGGTCCCTCATAAGGCTACCTTGCAGGCACGAGTCCCCGTAGGGCCACCTTGCCAAAACTTATAATATATCAGGAAATAATCGGATACCGGCATCCACTCATTGCAGATGGCACAGTATCCGTGGTGACCAGCTGGCGCGTCGAGGCAATCCCTCAAGGCGGCTGGTGTAACACGATCTCGGGATTCTGCCCTCTCCATGCATCTAATAGATTTAGTTGCCTAATTTAAACCCTATGTGAAATCTTGGATCCTCATGCTGTGGCCTGCATGATCATCCTCCTAGAATGTCGTACCGTAGTACGAGTACCCCAAGTGAGGATCCATGTCGATCAGTAGGTCGACACGTTCTACCCTCCTTAGTGTAATGCAACATTGCAAATGCGCCACGTGGGATTACGAGTCATTTGTCAAGCATGAACGAGAACCGGGACATTCAGGCACATGTAGCGAGTAGGAACACTTTGTTCTCCAGGGTCAGATTCATGCTCAGGACAAAAGACGTAAGGATATATCGCATACACAAACCAATACATATACACGTATATAAGCCAAGGTAGCATGAAAAATGGAAAACCGGGGACAGGCTGACTAGGTACTAAGGCAAGGTCGGCCAACCAACGCGGGCGCGTCACATCCATGGCGCGGGCGCATGGCGGGCGAAGGCGCGGTCACGAGCGCGGACGGCCACACGGGCGCGGGAAAAACGGCCGGGCGCGTAACGTCCACACAGGGGCGCGAACACGCAGGGGCACGGACACGCGGGGCACGGACACGCGAGGGCGCGGGCCACGCAATGCGCGGACATGCGAGGGCGCGGGCTACGCAAGGCGCGGACACGCGAGGGCGCGGGCCACGCAAGGCGCGGACACGCGAGGGCGCGGAAGGCCGGGCGCATGACGTCCACACAGGGGCGCGAACACGCGAGGGCGCGGGCCACGCAAGGCGCGGACACGCGAGGGCACGGAAAGCCGGGCGCATGACGTCCAAACAGGGGCGCGAACACGCGAGGGCGCGGGCCACGCAAGGCGCGGACACGCGAGGGCGCGGAAGGCCGGGCGCATGACGTCCACACAGGGGCACGAACACGCGAGGGCGGCCTGGTGCTGGAACCACGCGGCGCGGGAGACCACGCGGCGCGGGCACCACGCGGGCGCGGGAACGCGTCCTCCCATCAGCGCGACGCGGGACGCGCGCGCGCGGAGGGCGCGGGACACAGGGGCGCGGACCTCCCATCAGCGTGGCACGGGACACGCGCGCGCGGAGGGCGCGGACACAGGACACTGTTCATCTTCTTCCCCTCAACCGAGAGGGAAGAACCATGAACCCTAAAAACTCCAAAAATCATAACTAAGTCAATTCTTAACCAAATTTCGATTTTCAAAGTTCAATCTTGAGTAAAATTCAATTCTCTACAACATGGAACCATTAAAACTTGAAAATGATGGAGTTTAGTAGATCAAAACCAAGGAAAACCGAAAATGTTTAAAACTTAGATCTACAAAAATTAAAGCTTCCAATCAGAAAATTCCAAGTTCTAATCTAGTAGAGAATGAGGAGAAGAACAAGTTTGGTAAAAATTTTGAAGGAAAAACGAAAATGATGGATCTCTCCCTTGTGCAAGTTGATACTTGCCTTTGGTTGAGTGAAGGAAGTAAATGAGAGGAGTTATGAGGAATGAATGAGGGGAGAGAAAAGAAAAGGGGTTTTATATAAAAGCCTAAACCAAGTTGGTTCATGATGACCCAACGGGTTCGAGTGAACCGAGAACATGTCACCCAATTAGAGCCAAAACTGTAAACTAAAATCACAGAAAATAAATTACGAAATATTATTTTGTCAAATAATTTGGGATATACATGAAGAAATACAACAAAATAAATATCGTATAAATATACGTAAATACAAATAAGCAGTATACGTACTAAAAATACGTATTCCAGAATCAGGGAGTGACAATTCAACTCGTGGAAGTTGACCACGTGCTGAATGAGGAAGAACCGATCGTTCCAACAACCGGAACCGCAGAAGTTATTGCCGCTGCTAAGTCCAAGCAGGCAAAATGGATTAGAAAAAACAGTATCTGTAAACTGTTGATTCTAAATAGCATGGAAGACTCTCTGGCAGAGTCCTATTCCAAGAAGAATTCTGCCAAAGAGATTTGGGACTCCTTGGGGAAATTGTACGAAGATGACGAGAATTGGTCCAAGATCTTCTTGGTTGAAAGATACCACAAGTGGACCTTCGAAGATGAGAAGGCTATGCTGCCCCAAGTAAAGGAGTTTTTGAAGCTGTGCCAAAAGTTGGATGACGAGAAGATGCCTCTTGTCGACAAGTTTGTCGTTGGAGGAATCGTCTCTAAACTTTCTGCGGGTTGGAGCAACTTCTATGCAAGGATGCACCGCAAGAAGCTGGACATATGTATGGAAGATCTCCTGCAAGAGATCCATGTTGAGGACGAGATGCGCTCTCAACAGAAGATGGATTCTCTGTCCAAACAACTGGCGAAAGCAAATCTGGTCCAAACCAGAGAGTACAAGGGGAAGCAGGCGGCTTCTCCTCACAAGAAGAAGAAGGACTTCACTAATCTGAAAGTGAAGAGTCCTTCATTCAAGAATCAGAATTCCAAGTCCCATGTGACTTGTTACAAATGTGACAAGAAGGGCCACTACAAAAGTGACTGCAAGGAACCAGAAAAAGGTGAGCCTAGTAAGGTTTCTTTGGTTACTAATCTGGTTGCAATGATAGCGCAGGTTGCAAATGTGGGGGTTGACTCGGACTGGTGGATAGACACTGGTGCGACATGTCATGTCTGCTCAGACAAGGAATGGTTCGACTCCTATGAGCCAACTTCCGAGAAAGTCATAATGGCAAACCAGGCACAAGCTGAAGTACTGGGGATCGGGACGGTGGAGCTGAAACTCACATCGGGGAACACTCTGACGCTTCAAGGAGTGAAGCATGTTCCTATAATTGCTAAGAACCTGATCTCTGGGAGCCTGTTTTGTAACGCAGGCTTGAGGATGGACATCAATGCTGGCCAGATGGTGATGTCCAAGAAGGGTACATTCTTCGGAAAAGCTTTCCAGACTGAAGGAATGTACAAAATTCAGCTTGTTGTAACCCAAAAAAATGATATTAATGCTATTTCTACTTTGAACTATTCTTTTGAGTTGTGGCATAATAGGCTAGGACATGTTCATTGTAAAAGGATTAACAAGATGTCTAGCCTAGGACTTATCTCCAAGTGTGGGGGTAAGGTAGAGAAATATGAAGTGTGTGCTCAGACGAAGATCACAAGGAAACCCTTTCACAGGGTCCATCGAAGCACAGATCTTCTGGAGTTGGTTCACTCAGATATCTGTGATTTCAAGCAATTCTCTACAAAAGCCGGGATGAAGTATTTTATTACTTTCATCGATGACTTCTCAAAGTATGTTTTTGTCTACCTGCTCAAGTCTAAAGACGAAGCATTCGAAAAGTTCAAGGAGTTCAGGGCCGAGGCTGAACGGCAAACTGGACAACAACTCAAAAGGTTAAGGAGTGATCGAGGCGGGGAGTATCAGTCTCATGATTTCTCATCATTCTGTAAAGAACATGGAATCATAAATGAGACGACGGCTCCGTACTCTCCTCAATCCAACGGAGTAGCAGAAAGGAAGAACAGAACGTTGACAGAGATGATGAACTCTATGCTGTTGACTGTGGGTCTTCCAAAGAGCTTCTGGGGAGAAGCTGTATTAACGGCTACTTTCATTCTCAATAGAGTACCGTATGCAACTTCGGACATAACACCTCATGAACTCTGGTTCAAAGTTAGACCTAACTTGAATGTCATTCGAGTGTGGGGGTGTCTGGCTTACGTGAAGCTCCCAGATCTGAAGATTCAGAAGCTGGGGACTAGGACCGCTAAGGCTATCTTCTTGGGTTATGCCGAGAAGAGTGATGCTCGGAGATTCCTTGATATAGAATCAAATCCTATCATTGAATCTCGCGATGCTGAATATTTTGAAGACAAGTTTGCAAGGTACAAAAATATTGTTCTCGCGGATCTTCCGGAGAATGATGAGAGTGCAAAGCAGACAGAAGTCCTTAAAGAACCAGTAGTCCAAGAAGAAGCTATTGTCGAAGAGACACCAGTTGAACCAGAACTCGCTGAGCCGTCAACTAAGCGAGTAAGGAGGCCGAAAGACTTCGGAGATGACTTCGTCACTTATCATGTGGAAGCAGATCCGCTTACCTATGATGAAGCGATGAAGACCAGAGATGTTGTATTCTGGAAGGAGGCGATAGACAATGAGATTGACTCAATCACCTCCAATAATACATAGGTGTTAGTTGACCTGCCAGAAGGAGCAAGACCCATCCGATGCAAATGGATCTTCAAGAAGAAAATGAAAGTAGATGGAACCATCGACAAATTTAAGGCCAGGCTAGTGGCCAAAGGGTTTGCTCAGAAACAGGGGATCGACTATTTTGATACTTATGCTCCAGTAGCTCGGATGACAACCATCAGATTGTTAATTGCTCTAGCAGCAATACACAAACTAGTGATACATCAGATGGATGTGAAAACGGCATTCCTTAATGGCGAGCTGACAGAAGAGATCTACATGCAACAACCAGAAAGTTTTGTCGTCAGAGGTCTGGAAGACAAAGTCTGCAAGTTGATGAAGTCTCTGTATGGTTTGAAACAAGCTCCCAAAATGTGGCATAAGAAGTTTGACAAAGTGATAAGGTCAAATGGCTACAAGGTCAGTGAAACAGACAAGTGTGTCTATACTAAGTTTGCTGACGGAAGAGGAGCTATCGTTTGTCTATACGTTGACGACATGCTAATCCTAGGTACGGATTTAAGCTGTGTCACAGAGACAAAGAAATTTCTCTCGACCAAGTTCAGTATGAAGGACTTGGGGGATGCCGATGTTATCTTGGGGCTCAAGATCATCCGGACAGGCACGGGAATAGTACTGTCACAATCTCATTACATTGAGAAAATGCTCACTCGATACGGTACTCACTCGATACGGGTATCAAGATCTTCCTATAATTGATACACCGTACCGGAGTGATCAGAAGCTGGAGCCAAATTCGAGAGAAAGCGTCAAGCAGTTGGAGTACGCCAGCGTCATCGGAAGCTTGATGTACGCTACTACTGCCACAAGGCCTGACATAGCTTTTGCGGTGGGAATGCTGAGTCGGTTCACTAGCAACCCAGGCGTTGAACACTGGAATGCTGTGAAGCGTGTTATGAGATATCTTAAAAAGACTCAGACATTTGCACTATACTACAGCGGAGATCCGTCAGTAGTGGAAGGCTTCAGTGATGCTATCTGGTATTCAGAGGTGGAGAGCGAGTATTCTACAGGTGGATTCATATTCGCCTTGGGCGGAGCTGCTATATCGTGGAAATCGAAGAAGCAGACAATGTTATCTCGCTCCTCCATGGAATCTGAATTCTTTGTATTGGATGCTGCTGCAGATGAAGCAGAGTGGCTTCGGGAGCTCATGTATGATCTTCCAGTGGTTGGAGCTCAGATACCGGCAATCCCGATATACTGTGACAACCAGGCGGCAGCAGCAGTAGCATCAAATGAACTCTTCAACGGGAAGAAGAGGACTGTGCGGTTAAAGCACAGAGCAGTGAACGATCTCATCAAACGAGGCGTCATTGCAGTGATCGATGTTCGGAGTCAGGAGAACCTGGCGGATCCGTTCACGAAAGGCCTCAAACGACAGCTGGTCGAGGACACAGCAAGGAAGATGGGTTTGAAGGCATTCTAATATTGTGTCATTATAATCCTATCAATAAATTTTATGTTATTGGTTCAAAGAGAAATCTACCAGATATCTAATTTTTGATTCAAGGGAGAACTATTGACTGGAAAAATATTAGTTAACAGTGGGTACTTGTTCTGCGGAACATGGAAGGGTTTCGAACCCAGAACCACTGTTGTCTACTATGAATTTTCTACGGAAAATTGATCATGTGGGAAGGATGGCATAATGCCTTAATGAGTTCTCAGACTGAGTGAAGGTCTGTTATGCTTTACAGGAAGCATGGTAGCACAGCACTACAAGGAGTGTGACTCCATGCTATGTGTGGCGGTGACTCCACCATAAGGTTCTCGAAGGAGGTAAATCCTCGGCTATGTTAGCCAAGTCACAGCGGCGTAGCACCGCAAATAGGCAGTTGGCCTAATGCTGTATATTGAATTAAAGAGAGATGTAGTCAGCACTACAAAGAGGAGGTGTTCCTCATGTTACGGGTGGCACGACACCACAATAAGGTAAACCCGGCTAGGGATAAAGCCTCGGCCTTGCAAGCCATGTCGTAGCGGCGTAACACCTCACAGAAGCGTAAGGCTTCATGCTGGGTAGTTTGGCACTACAAAGGGGCTAGACCTCATGCTACGGGTAGTATGACACTACGATGAGGTTCCCGGTGATTCGGGGTAAGGTCCTCGGCTTAAGGCCATGTCATAGCGGCGTAGCACCGCAAAGGAAGCGTTGGACGCTTCATGCCATGTCTCTTTAATAAAGAACTCACCTATAATGTATGGACAGAAAAATAGGCCGTTTCTTGATGGTAAATTTGTAGACGCCCAAAATACATACATTGAAATCCAGGCTGGCACAAGGCCTTTAATGTGCAGCCAAAAGCACAAATAACTACATTATATGAGTGGAAAAAATTACAGTTGTGGTACAAAATTCAAGGCGTAGTCCATTCTTGTATCATACTGTTGTTCAACCCATGCGGGAAGATTCAAGTCGTCAGCGACATCTATCCGAATGCATAATGGACAGTTATTATGTGGAACGCTTAACTCATATATATAAAGATATGTGGGGGATTGTTGGTGTTTTATTCTATGTGTTGTGTGTGTTCACAATATTCTATTGTTAAAAGATAGTCCTACATCGGAAAATTACACCAATATGTATCTCTATATATTACTTATGAAGGAATAGAGAGATGCACATGGGTTGAGGCCCAATGGAGGGTGCCATGGGGGGAGATTTTACATAGAAGTGAGAATAAGAAACCAACTTTTGGCCAAAATGAAAATAGATTTAAATCTATTGGAGCTAAGCCCCGAAGGGGCTTAGCGACTCGGACTCGGACTCGGACTCGGACTCGGACTCGGACTCGGACTCGGGCTCGGGCTTGGGCTTGGGCTTGGGCTTGGGCTTGGGCTAATGGGCTTTTGAGGCTTATTGTGGCTTTTTGATGGCACTTTGCACTTAGCACGACAGCTCGTCGCAAGGCGCATTGTGCGCTTTAGTTGCGCTCGTACGCGAGCCTCTGCGTGGCGTACGTGGCGTGCGAGGCGTGCGAGGCGTACGGAGCGTACGGGACGTACGGGTCGTACGGGTCGAGTGGGCCGTTCAAATTATGTAACGTCCGCGGGTCTTGTGGGCTCAGATCCAAAAATGGCTCAGATCCAGAAAATTCGGATCTGGCATTAAACCAGGGCGTGCGTTCAGAATTTGAAAAGCCCACCTCGTGCCTATAATATCAGCAGCATCTCCTCTCTCCAGGGTTACAGAATATACACAGAAAATTTCCAAAGAGAGAGAGAAGTGTTGCTGCTATTCCGAGGAGTCGTCGACATTTTTGGCCAGCGTTCTAAAGTTCTCTTCGACCTTGCTGGTTCCTGGAGGCTTGTCCGTAAGGCGGATATAGCTTTGAGCGCCGGTGATCACCCCAGCAGGCTTTCTTCTTCCTCTGTTGCCTTCGAGAATACCGTCGCTTCTCTTTAGAAGTTATACGGTTCTGTTGCTTTCGAGAATACCGTCGCTTCTCTTTAGAAGTTATATGGTTCTTTTGCCTTCGAGAATACCGTCGCTTCTCTTTAGAAGTCATACGGTTCTGTTGCCTTCGAGAAATATTACGAAATTTTTTTAGATTCCCGTAATACAACATCACCTTCTTTAAGGTGTTGTTGCTGGAAACATTGTCTTTACAATAGTTTCTGAATTCGTGGTTTTCCATCGATTGTTCGCCAAGGGACTAACAATTGGGAGGGTGGGAAAGAGGAGGAAAAAAAATCATGTAAACCTCACAAAAAAAGAACTCTCAAAAAATATAAGTATAAATTATGAATTTTGGAATAATTTACACAATTATCCCTAAAAATGTAAGTATAAATTATGATATGAGAAAATCAAGGGCTAAATAGTAATTGAGTTATTTAATGAATGTATATTTTATATGGGTACTTTGACGAGCACATTTATACATGCATATTTTATATTTATCAATACACATTGTGAAAGGTGCATTGATAAATGTGATTGTGAAAGTACTCATATAAAATACACATTTATCAATGTATTAATATGTGTCATTTAGGCAGTTCCAATCGAGATTTATAAAATTGAGTTTCTATCCTACTTGTCATTGTACTTTAAGAAAATTTCTATCATAGTTGGTAGGGTTTCTATATAGAATTTGTACACAAAAATGTTTTCAGTTATTATCCTTTTTTTCCTACATGGCAAGGGTCTGATATTAATTAGTACAAGAGAAGAAAAAATTATATGAGACTCATATAAATTTTCCCTCCTGCATCATCATCACATAGTATAGAAATAGATATAGAAATCATGGTTTAAAGAATTTCTTTTTTGTAAGATTAATTTCTACTATAGAATTAGGGGAGATAGAAACCTTTATTGGAGATGGCCTTAGGGCACAAATTAACATAACTCATAGTAATTATATATTTATCCCAAAAAAAAAATTCCCACACTTTTTCTTCTTCTTTTTCCACTAAACAAAGAGAAAGAAAAATTAACTTAATTTATATTTTACCATTTCATTTTCTTTGCTTAAGGCCTCGTTTGGTTCGCGGAAATGAATGGAATGGAAAGGAAATAAATTGCTTGGTATTTTCTTTACTTTGAAAAATTATAATTTTCATTGATTTTTCTTTTCGATGTTTGGAAGTGACAAAGAATTTGGAAAGAAAAAATGAATACTTAAAGGTAGAAAAGTGATTCCTTATTTGGATTGATGAAATCATTTTTTTTCCATAATTTTCTTTCATTGAAAATCACTTTTCTTTGCCTCCTCAATTTCTTTGGCACCAAAACATAAGAAAACATAATAATTTTCGTTTTTCAATTCCATGATTTTGCGAATCAAACCAGGCCTACGTGATGGATTATATAAAAATTTCAATTTCTCAACAAAAAAATGAAAGAGAAAATTCAAGCTTATCATCTAGGCTGTGTTTGGTAGGAATTATGGAAAAGTGGAAGGAAGGAAAAAAGATGAGGATATATTTTCCTTCCATATGGAAATAGAAAAGATAAGAGATGCATTTTCTTTTGTTTTGTACGAAAGAAAGAGTGGAAGGAAAGAAAGTGAAAAATATAGGATTTACCAATTCTACCCTCAACTAAAAACACTTATTTACCATTTGACTTCATAAATAATTTTTAAATAATACATTCATATGGGGGTATAATTGTTAATTAATACAAGCCTCCACTTTTTCTTTCACTTTTTCTTCCACTATTGGGGGATTAGATTTCTTAGGTTAAGAAAAAAAAATTTCTCTACTTTTTCTTTCTTTCGTACCAAACAAGAAAAAATGAATTTTTTTTTATTTTTTTTTGACTTTCATCCCACTTATTAATATGACTTTGTACTTACATCCCACTTTTTATTTTTTTTTAGACTTACATCCCACTTTTCGTCACTAAAAGTATTTTTCGTAACAAAACAAATACTTTTTGTGACAAAATGAATATTTTTTGTGACGAAAAGTAAAATATAAGTCTAAAAAAATTAAAAAGAGAGATATAAGTACAAATTCATATTAGCAAGTGGAATGAAAGTCAAAAAATTCCTATTTTTTTTCGTGTATTTTTCTTTCTACCAAACACACCCCGGTGTGATTGTGACGAGTTTAGACGAAAAATGGTTAACAGCTGGCGACATTTATTTGAGAAATCACGGGAAAGAATGTTCGCTTCTCTTTGGGAAACGAGCACCGATTGCACTTTACTTGCAACAACACAAACTACGAAACGGCCCACTGTCCTGGTCCTTCTCCTTGCAATGTAACAAAAGGGTAAGGTAGCCATTTCGGCCTGTCTTAATCTCTGTGCCCTTTCATTTGCATGGGCCTTTTACGGGGGAAAAAGTATTCCCCCGTGGGGACCACCAAAGTCCCCCACCCCACCAACTCCGGGGCCCACCCGAAATCGAACGGCTCGCTGCTGTTCTCCCATGAGTGATCCAACGGCTAGGGCTCGCGGGGAGCCCAAAAAAGCGGCGGGGACCGCTGACGCGTGTCAGTGGTGGAGCCACCTGACAAGTACGGAAGCCCCCCAAGTTACGGCCGCCGACAGCGCTGGAGCAGCTCCTGACACAACTTCCGTCTCGTAAAGAGCACGTGCCGGCGGGGGGTTAATGGGAGGAGTGGTGCACGTGATAGGGAAGCTTGTTTGTGGATGATGTGGACCGCGTGATTTTGATACTGGTCATCTTCGAGCCGTCCGATGAAATGATGGGGGAAGGGAGAGGGAGGGACCTGTACTTTTGTTGGCACTCGGAACCTATATTAATTAATAATGCTAATTGGCTAAGCCTATGCCTAATAGTAGCAGCTGGATCTGTCAGCCAACAGCTATGAGCTAGCCTACAATGTACACTTGCTTATCTTTTCTGTTTTTTTTTTCTTTTGAAAATTAAAAATATGCAGGGAGAGTATCAGGGCCTGTTTGGTTGTGTGTTTAAACGTCATATTCTGAGTTTAAATGTTAACGTCAGACGAAAGAGTGTTTGGATGCTCCATTTCAAAACGTCACATTCACGAATTTTTTTTTGAGAATCAATGTTTAAAAGTTGGTTTCGGAGTGGAGCAAAAATGGATTTTCTAAGTGTTGTTTTCATAGTGAAGGGGTCTCCTATGCACGTGTCTTTCCTCCTTCCATTCATTCCTCTCATCACAAACTCTCTATCTCTCTCCCTCCTTATTTTCTATACAGAGCAGGTGGAGAGCTCATCCACCGGACGGCTCCTCTCTCTCTCTCTCTCCACCTCTCTCTCTCTCTCTCTCTCTCTCTCTCTCTCTCTCTCTCTCCACCCTTCCTCCAAGGTCCCTCCTCTGCCACTCCCCGTCCTCCTCTCCTCCGCCCCCTTCTCCCTCTCCAACTCCCTCGCCTCCTTCCTCTCCGACCGTCCCCTCGATCGCGGCTCCCGGCTCCTTCGCCTCCCTCCTCTCGTCAGAAGTAGCAGCAGCAAGGCAGCGGATCCCCTGCAGATGAGGCGGCGCGCGGCTCCGGCAGCGTCGGAGAACGACCACGGTCAGGAAGACTCACGACTAGGCCTTGGATCCGCCGCCACCCTCCGCGAGACGGCCATCACCGGCGCAGCCATGGAGGTCGGCGGGAGGAGCGGAGAAGGAGGCTCCGACGAGGAACGAAACCGCCTCCGCTGTCACGACCCGCACCCCAGAGTAAGGGCACGAGAAGTGGGTACGTCCAGCCTACGCCGCAGTGTCGACGGTAGAACGCTGTCTTAGGTCAATCATCTAACAATATAAGGTACCTGTACAGTTTATACTCTCCGAGTGGAGGTAACATCACAACATATAGTCTCAATCACATCTAAGGTAGAAGAATGAAAGACAGAAGATAGATAGTAACTCAAAGAGAACCATAGCATAGATGAAGTAAGTCTAAGTGTCTAGGATACATAACATCCAGAATGTCAACTCATAATACAATAAGTCCAAGAGTCTATACATCTCCACATCTCAAAATACAACTCAGAATGTGAGACAAAATGTAAATATAGAAAAGACTGCCTAGACTAAACTGGTCTAGACTACTGGAACAACATCCTCAGCTGCAGGTGGATCCTGCTGAGGGTCCTCAATACAAGTGTCATCTAGTCCTGCTCCATAATAAGTAGTCACCCATGCCTCGTCCTCATCCTCTGTAATATTTTCAACAGGTCCAATCAGGACAGGAACGAGCACAATACATCTCACGCAGTTCATATCAGGTTAGGAAATACGATACAGGCAATAGAGTAAGATACATGAACTGCTGAAAGGAAATATACGCTGTAAAAGAGATAGCTGTAATGAAATATCTACTGTATATAGAGAACTGTAAGTGACTAGTGATGTAGAGCACAAGATAGGCATGTGAATGGCTAGAATTTGTACATGATTACACTACTGAGTTTGCACATGATTACACTACTTTGAAATTATTCACATGTCCACTTCTACTCCCCCGTTTCCCCAATCAATACACAAGGATCTATACAAGTTACGTTATTATACATGATATCACATGGGGCCCATGAAAGGGTGCACATGATAGTATACATGAGGGCTCAGTAAACATGAGAGTACATGATCACATGAGTGCACATGAATGATGGAAGCATAGGAGTACATGATGATAGTGAAACACACATAACATGAAGTACCCGATGCTCCTGAGGGGGATAACATCTCATGTAAAGATCCATATAGTACCAATCCGTGTTACCAACGTGACAGCAACAAGTAAAGTAATCTAGAGCGAGAAGTAAAGCCTGAACAAGTATGAAACGGTCAGAGAATGTACTCGCCTGATAACTGAATGTTTGAAGAGGATATACTGTCTGAGGAGAGATGTATGGCTCCTAATCAGAGCAATACAAGTCACAATGTATCCACAATGGTAAAAATAAAGTATACAATGCATACTACATGATTCTAGGTCAATCTGGTCAAAAGTCAACTCTGGGTCAACTCTAATAGTCAAACTAGGTCACAGGAAGTCATACTAGATCACAGGGAATCAAACTAAGTCAAATAGAGTCAAACAAGGTCAAACAAGTCAAATACTAGTCAACATGATCAATCTGGGTCAAGTCTAGGTCAAACTTAGACCAACTAAGGCATTGGTCAAACAAAGACCAGTCAGTAAGGTAATTAGGTCAAACAAAGACCAGTCAATAAGGTAATTGGGTCAAACATGGTCAGACTAGTTAAACTAGTCATTTTTAGGTTAACCCTAGTCAATTCTAGGTCAAACTAGGTCAAATTTGACCTAAGGTTGACTTTGGTCAACCTTTAGTCAACAAGGGTTACTAGTAGGGTTTTGGGTCTTTAGGGCTAGCCCCTAGCCATAGGCTAATGATCTTGGCCATAGGCTAGTGATCCTAGGCCATAGGCCATAGTCATAGGTTTTCATATAAACCTATACTAGAAGTCATATATATATGTATATATCCATATATAGATATATATATATCTATCTACTACCCATATACCCATATATGAATACTAAGTATAATACAAACCCACATACATATATATATATATATATATATATATATATATATATCAACCTATATACATATTTTACTTATATATATATAGATAGGAGAGAGAGACTTAGAGTGAGTGAGAGAGAGAGAATGAGAGAGGACAGTGAGAGAGAGGGGGGAGTGAACACTGGACAGAGAAGGGGGTTCCTGAAATCTGGAACCAAAGCCCAAACACACACACACACACAATAACATATATACATACCTATATATATATATATATATATATATATATATATACACAACTACACAAATATCCAACCAAATACTCCAAAAATTGACCCACACTCACATATACATATATACTACATATATACACACTAATATACACTAGTCCAATGGATTAAAACAGATCAAAATAGGTTTAAAATCCACTTTCAAAATCTGGGAAAATATCCCAAAACAGGATAATGTGCACTGTGTATCTCGAAAATAGGTAATTCGAAATACACACAATAAAACGAGCTAAGGCTCGCAACCATGGGTTGGTAACTAAGGCCCCACACATACACTAGTGTCCTAGGTCACTGACACGACACCACGACACAGTTTCATGTGTCCAATCTCACAAAAATACGGCTCGGGTAAGCTCTGATATGCGCACACAATAACAGTGTCGTGCACGTATTCCAGGAGCTCGTGGACACACCACGAGACACGACACGTCTCGTGGTCGTGCATACGTGTAGCCCACACGTAGGGCTACACGTTTCACACCCTGACACGTGTCCACGACACTCGTAGACACAGAACGAACACCGTATCAGTCGTGAAAACACGACTGATACACGCGTGTTACGACAGCGTCGTGCACGCGGTCACACGCGTCGTACTCGCGACACAGGACACGACGCACCACGTGCTCGTGTCCATGTGTACGCCACGCATAGGGCTCCACGCCCGTGTCACTACGAGATACTCTAGTGTCGTGTCCACGTGACACGACACGCTCAAAGTCGTGCCCGCGCGCGTGTAGGCTGACAGCGCGTGTCCAGTGCGAGTGAGTTTTCTCACTCGACACGACGCGACCCGAGACTTTGGGGGCATGTTCGCAGACATTGCCCCCTTGTCTGTGTCAAATCTTACGTGTCCTAGTGGCCTGTGTAGTGCACACGAGGTGTCGGGTAGCAGGGCATGCACGATGGGCTCGTACGGTCGGTTCGTGTCCAATTTGGACACGGACACAGCACAGAAATGTGCTCAGTCCACGTGTTTAGTGATCAGCAAGTCTAGGGCTACAAGTTTGTGTAATTTGTTCTACAAAAACACAAAAACAAGTCCATTGTGGCATTTCACCAAACAAGGGTTTCTAGCTTAGGATACGTGTCCGATACGGACACCAAAACACTTCTAATTTCTACCAAACTTTACCCACAGTAGTGTTAGTCCTACATGAATGCATTTATGAAGGAAAAACAGGAATTTAACTAAGTTTGTGAGAAAATACCTATTTGTGCAATCCAATGAAAATCAAAGAAAATGGGGGTGTGTGTTCTTCCACTTGATGATGTCCAAAGCCTCCAAATTCTTGATTGCTATCCTCCCTTAGTATCCTTGATGTAGTAGGGTCCCAATGCAAAAGACTAGAGTGAATTTGGATCAAAATAGCTCAAGTTGTGAAGGGTTGAAGGAATGGGAATTTTTGTGGATTTAATTTCATGTAAATTGTTCATGAATTAATCCAAGGGGTTTATATCAAGGTGTGGGCTGCCAAGGGGGGTACCCTTGGCCGGCCAAGGCATGGGGGGGTGTCCTTGCCCTTCCTTCATGGCTAAGGCTTGGACTTTGCATAAAGGGGTTAGATATTTTGAATGCTTTAAGGAAAATATCCTTAAAGTTAATATCTAGATATTTAACCACTTATCCCATGACCAAAACTTCATCCTAATGCTTCTAGATTAGTGGCTAATCTCTAGTTTAGGGTAGGATAGGTTAGGGACTAATCATGGGACTTTAACCATGATTAAATAATAATAAAATCACATAATCTCAAATAAAGTCTAGTAAATTACCAAAATACCCTTTAGGCTAAAAATCACTAATTTGGTGTTCTAAGCCTATGGCTAAGCTCTCATGGTCATGGCAACTTCTAGGTTAGAGAAAACTAGGGTTTACACTAAGTTATACTAACCAAAATCACAAAGTCATAAGTCATGACTTAGCATGACTTTAGAAATGGTTTAACTTAACTAAAATCACCAGAAAATCATACCATGACTAAAATACCACTGATAATTAATAAAAATAATAAATTTTCAAAAATCCCTAATTTCAGAAAATAGGGTGTTACAAGTCTACCCACCTTAAAATAATTTCGTCCTCAAAATTTAGATGGTCGTACTCCTCCTAGGTCAAACCTCCAACAATCAGGGACGAAGCCACTACCTAGGCAACATACAAGGTCAAATAAGCAAAATATGGGTAGTAGACCTATACTGGGTCATGTCCAAAAATTTGCTGGCAGTTTTAGGTCATAAGGTGTCCTCAATTTAAATCGAAGCCAAAAGTAACTCCATAGGGTAAATCAGGATGGAGTCTCGGGTCAGGAAAATCGTACTAAGCAAATGAAGCACACCATGGTATGCCTGAGTGGGACACTAAGGTCATGGATGTAGTATGTCATGTCTAGGTTAGGCATGTGAAGTCAGTTTTGAGAAAACAGCTAGTCTTGTGCTCCTAATTTAAAAGTCACGGTAACGTGTCTACGGTGATCATAATTTGGAGTGGGAAACGTCTATGGCCTAAATTGAACCAAAAATCGTGATAAAATAGTGGTACCAGGGGGACAGGTTAAATAGGACAGTCTGTGGTCTCATCTAGGTGCACTTAGTCATTCTAGATCAATATTGTCCTATGATATCAAAACGTACAAGCAATCTAAAGTGTCCTAATTGGGAAGATAAGGAAACAACAATCATCAAGGCTATAGGGTCGTCTACTATCCTATATGAAAATAAGTCATTAACAAGTGAGAAATCATTAAAGTTACCCTTCCATAAAAAGAAAATTGAAAATTTAGGTACAAACAATCACAGTAGATTTTAGTCTTGACACGATCTAAGTTGATCAATTTTAGGATAAATCGAGATTGGGCAAGATGGGAAATCAATGAAATCAAGTATGAGCACGGGCATCCAATGATGAAGATCCAGGTCATGATTAAATTTTAATTCAATTGGATACGAATACGAGGTTCATAGGCGATAAAATAATTCCAAGGAGAATTGTCAAGGCTGTTGTGGATAAGATTCTAGGGTAAGTTTAACTGTGTCTCCATCCACGTAGATTAATATATAAAAAAGTGAACCAAAATACAATAGGTTGATCAGACCATCATGCGCCGGTTTTGATTAGACAATATGTTAGTGGGTGCGCACCCAATAAAATATATCATGATCAAGCTCGAAAAAAGGATAAGCTTGTAAAACTAAGGATAAATTTGTAGCATAAGATATAAGTAAGGGTGGAATGATGAAAGAAGATACATAGTCCTGGTCATGGGCATAGACTAGGAGATAAGGAAACAATAAATCACAGGGCTAAAAGGGTCACCATTCTATGGTCAGAGCTACTCTATCAACTCTAAGTCAAAAGGCATAACACATAAATTAATTTATTTAAGAGGAAAATTCTTGACAAAAGAGTTAGTCAAGAATTATATTAATAGCTAAAGCTACTCCTACTCCTACTCCTACTCCTAAGTAAGAGATAAAGAAACAACAAACAATCGACAAAACCAAATGAACTACCAGGTCAAAACTGATCACTAATAAAGAATAGGTAGGAGCAGATGGAATTGGATTTTAAGATAGATATAATGAAGCAAGGTGGGAATGGAATTTAGAAGAACAAAACCTGCAAGCACATCGCCAACTGCCTGAGCATCCTCAACTGTCATGGCGTAAGCACGCCCCTGCTGACCTCTTCCAGCCTGTTGCTGAAACTGCATAAATCTCTGCTGCTGTGGCTGTAACGGTCCTCTCTGCTGCTGTCCTACCGGAGCCTTGGCTCCTGCTCCTGGTGCTGCTCCCTGTGCTACTCTGCCTGTGTACTGGGAACACTCCCTCAGCTGGTGGTCCGCTGCCCCACATATTAGGCACCGGCCCAACCTCTTCCTGCACTCATCCCATCCATGTCCCGACTTCTTGCAATAGGGACAACTGATTGTCTTCGGGTCCTGACCCCGATACTGATGCTGTACTTGCTGAACTTCCACTGGGGTCTGCGTCTGCTGAAACTGCACATGGGGCCTCTTGGCCTGGCCTCTACTGCTGCTGGTACCACGAGCGTCCCGTCCCCTCTTGAACAACTGTTGCCGCTAAGTTTTCACTATCTGCTGGAAGAAGGAGAACAACCGTGCCACGTCCTCTGATCCTGATGACGACTGCTGCTGAAGAACGTTCGGGACAACAAAAGAAGGTCTCGGAGTAGGGAGAGGTGCACTCCCATAGGCTGCAGATATCCTAGCCTGAGCTGGCACAACAAGAACTGCAGTCTCGGGGCCCTGCTGATCAGGACAAGAAGTGGTAGACCCCTCAGTGGTATCTCCCTGATCGAGACGATGAGATCGTGTCTCCATACCCATCCTGGAGACAGATCAAACAAGGAATCAATACTGAGATATAAAATGATAATTCAAGGGAGGACAGTTATTCAAGGAAGCAAACCTTCAACAGGAATTTAGATGGCAGGAATCTAGTTAAGAGTTTTCCTAATGCGATTGAGTACCCTAAAATAAGGATATTAATCTAACACAAGAAATTAAAATCAACAACTACAAAAATTTCAAAATCATCAACTAACTCCAAGATTCAAAGTTCTACAGTGTATCCTCCAAAATCAAATTCAATCAAGGGAAAATGAGTTTAAATCGTAATTTCAAATGAGATTCTCAAGGGTCATCCCAGGAATCTCTCAGGGTATCCTAACAATAATTGAGTATCCTCTCTCACTAAGCCTATCCCTCAACTCCTATCGCAGGCTGTAGTGATACTCTAGTTCGAATACCATTACATAAACTCGACCTGCATGGGCCACCACTAAAAACGTGTCACGACCCGCACCCTAGAGTAAGGGCACGAGAAGTGGGTACGTCCAGCCTACGCCGCAGTGTCGGTGGTAGAACGCTGTCCTAGGTCAATCATCTAACACTATAAGGTACCTGTACAGTTTATACTCTCCGAGTGGAGGTAACATCACAACATATAGTCCCAATCACATCTAAGGTAGAAGAATAAAAGACAGAAGATAGATAGTAACTCAAAGAGAATGATAGCATAGATAAAATAAGTCTAAGTGTCTAGGATACATAACATCCAGAATGTCAACTCATAATACAATAAGTCTAAGAGTCTATACATCTCTACATCTCAAAATACAACTCAGAATGTGAGACAAAATGTAAATATAGAAAAGACTGCCTAGACTAAACTGGTCTAGACTACTGGAACAACATCCTCAGCTGCAGGTGGATCCTGCTGAGGGTCCTCAATACAAGTGTCATCTAGTCCTGCTCCATAATAAGTAGTCACCCATGCCTCGTCCTCATCCTCTGTAATATTTTCAACAGGTCCAATCAGGACAGAAACGAGCACAATACATCTCACGCAGTTCATATCAGGTTAGGAAATACGATACAGGCAATAGAGTAAGATACATGAACTGCTGAAAGGAAATATACGCTGTAAAAGAGATAGCTGTAATAAAATATCTACTGTATATAGAGAACTGTAAGTGACTAGTAATGTAGAGCACAAGATAGGCATATGAATGGCTAGAATATGTACATGATTACACTACTGAGTTTGTACATGATTACACTACTTTAGAATTATTCACATGTCCACTTCTACTCTCCCGTTTCCCCAATCAATACACAAGGATCTATACAAGTTACGTTATTATACATGATATCACATGGAGCCCATGAAAGGGTGCATATGATAGTATACATGAGGGCTCAGTAAACATGAGAGTACATGATCACATGAGTGCACATGAATGATGGAAGCATAGGAGTACATGATGATAGTGAAACACACATAACATGAAGTACCCGATGCTCCCGAGGGAGATAACATCTCATGTAAAGATCCATATAGTACCAATCCGTGTTACCAACGTGACAGCAACAAGTAAAGTAATCTAGAGCGAGAAGTAAAGCCTGAACAAGTATGAAACGGTCAGAGAATGTACTCGCCTGATAACTGAATGTCTGAAGAGGATATACTGTCTGAGGAGAGGTGTATGGCTCCTAATCAGAGCAATACAAGTCACAATGTATCCACAATGGTAAAAATAAAGTATACAATGCATACTACATGATTCTAGGTCAATCTGGTCAAAAGTCAACTCTGGGTCAACTCTAATAGTCAAACAAGGTCACAGGAAGTCATATTAGATCACAGGGAATCAAACTAAGTCAAATAGAGTCAAACAAGGTCAAACAAGTCAAATACTAGTCAACATGATCAATCTGGGTCAAGTCTAGGTCAAACTTAGACCAACTAAGGCATTGGTCAAACAAAGACCAGTCAGTAAGGTAATTAGGTCAAACAAAGACCAGTCAATAAGGTAATTGGGTCAAACATGGTCAGACTAGTTAAACTAGTCATTTTTAGGTTAACCCTAGTCAATTCTAGGTCAAACTAGGTCAAATTTGACCTAAGGTTGACTTTGGTCAACCTTTAGTCAACAAGGGTTACTAGTAGGGTTTTGGGTCTTTAGGGCTAGCCCCTAGCCATAGGCTAATGATCTTGGCCATAGGCTAGTGATCCTAGGCCATAGGCCATAGTCATAGGTTTTCATATAAACCTATACTAGAAGTCATATATATATGTATATATCCATATATAGATATATATATATCTATCTACTACCCATATACCCATATATGAATACTAAGTATAATACAAACCCACATACATATATATATATATATATATATATATATATATATATATATATATATATATATATATATATATATATATAATATCACTATATATGACATAGTGAGACCTAACACCAATGTATATATATCACTATATATATACATATATATATATATATATATATATATATATATATATATATATATATATATATATATATATTTTTATATATATATATATATATATATATATATATATATATATATATATCAACCTATATACATATTTTACTTATATATATATAGATAGGAGAGAGAGACTTAGAGTGAGTGAGAGAGAGAGAATGAGAGAGGACAGTGAGAGAGAGGGGGGAGTGAACACTGGACAGAGAAGGGGGTTCCTGAAATCTGGAACCAAAGCCCAAACACACACACACACATAATAACATATATACATACCTATATATATATACACAACTACACAAATACCCAACCAAATACTCCCAAAATTGACCCACACTCACATATACATATATACTACATATATACATACTAATATACACTAGTCCAATGGATTAAAACAGATCAAAATAGGTTTAAAATCCACTTTCAAAATCTGGGAAAATATCCCAAAACAGGATACTGTGCACTGTGTATCTCGAAAATAGGTAATTCGAAATACACACAATAAAACGAGCTAAGGCTCGCAACCATGGGTTGGTAACTAAGGCCCCACACATACACTAGTGTCCTAGGTCACTGACACGACACCACGACACAGATTCACGTGTCCAATCTCACAAAAACACGGCTCGGGTAAGCTCTGATACGCGCACACAATAACAGTATCGTGCACGTGTTCCAGGAGCTCGTGGACACACCACAAGACACGACACGTCTCGTGGTCGTGCATACGTGTAGCCCACACGTAGGGCTACACGTTCCACACCCTGACACGTGTCCACGACACTCGTGGACACAGAACGAACACCATATCAGTCGTGAAAACACGACTGATACACGCGTGTTACGACAGCGTCGTGCACGCGGTTACACGCGTCGTACTCGCGACACAGGACACGACGCACCACGTGCTCGTGTCCACGTGTACGCCACGCATAGGGATCCACGCCCGTGTCACTACGAGATACTCTAGTGTCGTGTCCACGCGACACGACACGCTCAAAGTCGTGCCCGCGCGCGTGTGGACTGACAGCGCGTGTCCAGTGCGAGTGAGTTTTCTCACTCGACACGACACGACGCGACCCGAGACTTTGGGGGCATGTTCGTAGACATTGCCCCCTTGTCTGTGTCAAATCTTACGTGTCCTAGTGGCCTGTGTAGTGCACACGAGGTGTCGGATAGCAGGGCATGCACGATGGGCTCGTACGGTCGGTTCGTGTCCAATTTGGACACGGACACAGCACAAAAATGTGCTCAGTGTCACGCCCCAGAACCAGAATACTGGAGAGCGGGGGCTGACATAGCCAGCTACGTATAATGAAATGGAATCCACGTCACTATACGGTCACGGCTGTCTAGATATATGAGGGTTTAACTACAATCCATCAGTCTCCTATGGTCAAGATCAAACCTATTGTCTCAATCACAAGCAAGTAGTAACAGTTATAAGATGTCAGAGCACCAAATATACAATAGTAAGGCGTCCCATACATTACATATTGGATGATCATGAAGCTAGTCGTACAAAATGTCAGGACTAGCAAGAGTTTTAGTCAATACATGATCAACCCTAGGATTTGTCAATCATGTTACAGCCCGTAGGCAGACAGTAAATAAAGGGCAATCGAGCTAACAAGTGCTCGTCGGCTAAACGCCTCAAAAGAATAATTTTACAATAAAGTGGGAGGACAAAAAGAAATCCACTCATTGCCAGGGTTACGCCTGGTGGTCACCATCTGGCTGGAAGACAGGTGGATCCTCTGTTGCTGCTCCGATATCTGGCCACACAAAACCAGCTGGGTCAGACCCCAGAAAGAGCAAGTGCCACAAAGGAGGCTTCACTTAGGAACTAAAACCAGCATATCACAAATAAATAGTAAAGGTAATTTAAGATAGTGATAATAGCTGAGATAACAAATATATATTGAACACGGAGAAACCATTCAAGTAGCCAGACTGCAACCCTTAAACCAAACAAGGACCGGGGTTGCAATCCTTCGCCTGAATAGAAACCCGCCTCAATTACTATTGATAAGGTAACAAGACAATAAACGAAGAGAGGACACAGAACTGCTCCGGAAGCCAGGTTACAACCCTTAAACCAAACAAGGACCGGGGTTGTAACCCTTCGCCTGAACAGAACTGGACCCCTGATCTTTATTGTTAAGGCCAGTATAAATAATCATGGTATTGAAGTAAAGGTAAAACATGACGAGCATGACAGGGGATTACAATAAGACAATAAACGAAGAGAGGACACAGAACTGCTCCGGGAGCCAGGTTACAACCCTTAAACCAAACAAGGACCGGGGTTGTAACCCTTCGCCTGAACAGAACTGGACCCCTGATCTTTATTGTTAAGGCGGGCACAATAAGCAGGACGATATATGATAAGATAACCATGGAACTATTCAGATAGCCAAGTTACAACCCTTAAACCAAACAAGGACCGGGGTTGTAACCCTTCATCTGAACAGAACTTGGTATCTCATCATTTATCGATACAAGAAATCATGTCCTGTTACAATCTTGTACAGGATCTGGATAAGACTAAGCTGGAATAAACTTCATCCAATCAATCACGGCCAATCAAGAGTACGGCTTGATACTTTAACTAACTAGGGTTATCACAAGCCTAGTTACTAGCAAGATGCAATGAGATTATCCCGACAGCCACAAGCCCTGCAGACCATCCGGTTATCCGGGTCGAATGTCCGTTTATGAAGGGTGCACCACATGACTGTGTGCTGAAAATGTGCCCTACTCGTCGGTAGGCTACAAGTCCACTTAATGCGCCCAGATAACGGGATTGCCTGTAGCTGGGAATCTCTTCATGACTACTGAATCATTCTAGTTAATTAGCCTTAGTCAATTTCAGTAGGTAACCCTGACCGTGGTACTCAGGGATCTCCATCCTAGACATGATGCAAGATAGTACCAGTTTATTTGTACAAACGCAATCGCCCACGGTGTCCAGGTCAGTCATACTTGTCATGTCAGGCTAGCTGTCATAACAGCATGTCGAGACATATCATGCCAGTTTACTTGTCAAGAGTGCGCCACAGCGGGCCACTATCATGTTCTATTCTTACAATATTATGAATGAGAGAAGCTTGCATAAAATAACTAGAGAAATATTCTTGAAGCCAAGGGAAAGATATACAACTATGACGTTGGGAGTTGGGAGAATTTCTGACCACAAATCATGCAAATAAGACATAGAATAGCCAAAACAGGCACTATGCGGCCTATTCTGCGACATACGGCTCATGCGGCTCAACAGCGACATCATATGCGCCAACTGCGACATGCGCCAACAGCGACATCATATGTGCCAACTGCGACATGCGCCTACAGCGACATCATATTCGTCAACTGCGACATGCGTCAACAGAGACATCATATGCGCCAATTGCGACATGCGCCAACAGCGACATCATATTCGTCAACTGCGACATGCGTCAACAGAGACATCATATGCGCCAACTGCGACATACGCCAACAGCGATATCATATTCGTCAACTGCGACATGCGTCAACAGAGACATCATATACGCCAACTGCGACATGCGCCAACAGCGACATCATATTCGTCAACTGCGAGATGCGTCAACAGAGACATCATATGCGCCAACTGCGACATGCGCCAACAGCGACATCATATTCGTCAACTGCGACATGCGTCAACAGAGACATCATATGCGTCAATTGCGACATGCGCCAACAGCGACATCATATTCGTCAACTGCGACATGCGTCAACAGAGACATCATATACGCCAACTGCGACATGATATGCGGCTACCGCGACATGCGCTTCATTGCAACATGCGCCTTCTGCGACATGCGCCTTCTGCGACATGCTGTTCATGCTGCAGATGAACATAGAAATGACCAGAAATTGTTTTGGCCATAACTTTCTCAACCGAAGTCGAAATCTAGCGAAACAAAAGCCAAAACTGCATGAAATTGAATTCTCTACAACATAGAAACACTAGTTTTCGAAAATAACCAAGTTTTAGAGATCAAAACCAAGAAAAACCGAAAAGTTTACAAACTTAGATCTACAAGAATCCATCCATCAAATCCAAAAATGTCAAGTTCTAAAGAGGCTTAGAATCAAGTAAGGAAGAAAATGGAACAATAAAACTTGAGATCCATCATGAAGCAAGTTTGTACTTGCCTAAGCTCTCTCTCTCTTTCTCCTGGTGGTTGAAGAAGTTATGATAGGGAAGAAGAAGAATAATGAAGAGAGAGAAAGGGGAAATGGGTTAATAAAGGGTAGTGGTGGTGGTAGGTAGGGGTTTTCTTTTGGTTCATGATGAACCCAAAAGCAAACCAAACCAAGCTAAGCCGAACCAAGTTAAGCCACAACCAATGACATGCCAAAATAACCATGTAGAAAAATACGCAATACGAGTCAAGAATACGTACACGTATACCAAGATACGTAACACGAACCACAGGCATTACAACTCTACCCACCTTCAAAGAATTCCGTCCTCGGAATTTAATCAAGAGGCTAGAATTGCAAGGACAAGCTATACTAATCGTAAGCTATAACAAGCAGTCTATCATGCAGTCATAAAGCATAAGGCATAAGGAAGACATTATACCTTACGAGTCAAACAGGTCGGGATATCGCGATCGGATATCATCCTCACGCTCCCACGTCGACTCACCCAAAGAGCGATGACCCCAAGCAACTCGGACTAACTTGATAGTCTTGTTCTTGAGTATCTTCTCTCTTTGGTCCAATATAGACACGGGCCTCTCCTCATACGAAAGGTTGGTACCAACAACCAATTCCGAATGATCCAGGATGTGGCTCGGGTCCGGGATATACCGTCGCAGTTGGGATACATGAAATACGTCATGCACCTCATGTAGCGATGGTGGAAGAGCGAGACGATAGGATACATCTCCTACTCGCTCCAGAATGTCGAATGGCCCTATATACCTAGGACTAAGCTTTCCTCGTACGCCGAAACGAATGACGCCACGGTTAGGCGAAATCCTCAGGAATACATGATCGCCGACAGAAAACTCAAGAGGGCGCCGATGAGAATCGGCCCAATGACGCTGGCGATCTTGGGCAACTCGAAGATGATCTCTGACTTTTTTGACCACTTCAACGGTCTGAGCAATCATTTCCGGACCAAGCATCTGCCTCTCTCCAACATCATCCCAGGCTAGCGGGGATCGACACTTCCTACCATACAGTGCCTCGAACGGTGCCATCTGGATACTGGCCTGGAAACTGTTGTTGTACGAGAACTCCACCAGGTGCACGTGATCTTCCCACAAACCACCGAAGTCGAGTGTACATGACCGCAACATATCTTCAAGAGTCTGGATCGTACGTTCTGACTGGCCATCTGTCTGCGGGTGATAAGCTGAACTGAACTGGAGGTGAGTTCCCAAACTTTTTTGTAAGCTACGCCAAAAGTGCGACGTAAATCTTGAATCTCTATCTGAAGTGATACTGACTGGTACACCGTGTAATCTGACAATCTGTCGGAGATATATCTCTGCTAGCTGAGCCGTCGACTGACCAACTCTGAACGGGAAAAAGTGAGCCACCTTCGTGAGCCTGTCTATGACAACCCAAATAGCGTCTCTGCCAGCCGGGGTTCTAGGCAATCCAGTCACAAAGTCCATGGTTACATGCTCCCATTTCCACTCGGGAATCGGCAATGGTTGAAGTAGTCCAGCTGGTCTCTGATGTTCAGCCTTAACTTGTTGGCAGACTAAACAACGAGAGACAAACCGGGCTATCTCCCTCTTCATGCCATTCTACCAAAAGTACTGGCGGATATCACGGTACATCTTCGTGCCACTAGGATGAATGGAATACTGCGAACTGTGGGACTCCGTCATGATCTCCTATCTGATATCTCCACTGGGTACACAAAGACGCTTACCATGTCGAAGTGTACCGTCTTCATGGATACATAACTCTGGTCTTCGTCCTGCCTCACACTCTGCTCTAAGTCGCTGAAGCTTGGAATCTGCTGACTGCGCCATCCGGATCCTCTCGACTATAGTGGACTGAACTTGCATGCTGGCCATCAATGCCACACTGGTAGGGAGGACAACTTCTATTCCCATCTTCTGAAGATCGGCTAACAGCTCTGGTTGCGCTGTTAGAAAATAAACTTCGGCTCTCCAGCTCAATGCATCCGCAACAACATTGGCCTTCCCTGGGTGATACTGCAGGTTGACATCATAATCCACAAGCAGCTCCAGCCATCTCCTCTGACGCATGTTAAGATCCTTCTGGGTGAAAACATACTTCAGGCTCTTGTGGTCGGTGAAAATTTCCACCCTATCTCCGTATAGGTAGTGCCTCCACAACTTAAGTGCAAACACTACTGCTGCCAGCTCCAAGTCATGGGTTGGGTAATTTCTCTCATGATCACGAAGTTGTCGTGACGCATAAGCTATTACCTTCCCATGCTGCATCAGAACACATCCTAAACCTCTGCCTGAAGCATCACAATACACTGAGAATCCTCCAGTTCCATCTGGAAGCGTGAGAATAGGAGCCGTCATCAAGCCTCGCTTCAACCTCTCAAAAGAATCCTGGCATTCTGCTGTCCAAGCAAACTGCACATCCTTGCGGGTCAACTGGGTCAATGGCGCTGAAATTCGAGCAAAGTCTGAAACGAATCGCCGGTAGTAGCCGGCCAATCCAAGGAAACTGCGAACTTCTGCCACTGTGCTAGGTACCGGCCACGTTTCAATGGCCACGATCTTCTGGGGATCCACTTCTACTCCTCCTCTGGTGATGATATGACCCAAGTATAAAATGCGATCGAGCCAGAACTCGCATTTACTAAACTTGGCATACAACTGGTGCTCTCTGAGAATCTGAAGAACAACTCTGAGGTGCTGCTCATGCTCCGCTTCGCTCTTGCTGTAGACCAGGATGTCGTCTAGGAACACAATCACGAACTGATCCAAATAAGGCATGAAGATGCGATTCATGAGGTCCATGAACACAGCCGGCGCATTGGTTGCTCCAAATAGCATCACAAGGAACTCCCAATGTCCATACCTAGATCTAAAAGCTGTCTTCAGGATGTCCTGCTCTCTGACTCTGATCTGGTGGTATCCTGACCGCAAGTCGATCTTCGAAAATACTGCTGCCCCCTTGAGTTGATCAAATAAGTCATCTATCCTCGGGAGAGGATATCTGTTCTTGATTGTCACTGAGTTCAAGGTACGATAATTAATACACAATCTAGACGTACCATCCTTCTTTTTCACAAGAAGCATCGGGGCTCCCCAAGGCGATCCACTAGCACGAATGAATCCCTTGGTTCTGAGTTCTTCAATCATCTTGTACAATATCTCTAGCTCTGACGGTGCCATCCTGTAGACTCTCTCTGACACTGGGGCTATCCCGGGAATCAAGTCGATGGTGAACTCGATCTCCCGCTCTGGCGGCATCCCTGGAAGCTCTTCTGGGAAAACATCTGAAAACTCTTCGACTATCCGAGGTAACTGCTCTGCTGCCACTGCCATCCGCAACACTGGAGGAGAAGGTTCAACTTCGCCTCGGGAAAAGGAAAACTCTGGCTCGCCTGGAATGATAAAAATAACCCTGCCAATGTGGCAGTCTATCCTAGCATACTGGTCCCTCAGCCAATCCATCCCTAAGACCACATCATAATCGGCCATCGGGAACTCTATTAATCTAGCGGGGAACTCTCTACCGCTAACTACGATTCGACACGAGGAAAACACTCTATCTACTCCCACAAGTCCGTTACCAGTAAGTATATTGAGCCTTACTAATAATGACTCGGGCTCCAGTCCTACCCGTGTCGCAAATCGTGCAGACATAAATGAATGCGAGGCACCAAAATCAAATAATACTGAAGCTGGAAAGGTGTTGACGAGTATAGTACCTGCCACCACCTCACCTGGTGCTATTCCTTCTTCTCCCATGGTCAAAGCCAGCACTTGACCATGTCCTCTGGGTGCGGGTCCCCTCTACTGAAAATTCCTCTGCCTGCTCTGGATCAAGGCTTGGGCTTGGGCATACTGCTGCGGTCTCTGCTGCTGGAATGCCTGGGCCTGCGTCGGCAATGGCCTCGAGAATGGGTACTGCAGCTGCTGCTGCTGCTGGATTGGTGCTGGTCCTCTAACTGAAGGACTAGAGAAGGCGGATGAACTCCCTCTGTTCGGGCAATTCCCAACCCTGTGGTCCGGGGCACCATAAACCAAGCACAAACCCTGTGCTCTGCGACACTCTGACACCACATGTCCTGGCTTCCCGCAGTGTGAACATCCCACTGCGGAAGACTGCTTCTGCTTCTGCCGCTGAGGGTGCGTCGGGGTGGAATGCTGAACCGATGTCACTGAGGCCGCCCGCCTCGGAGCTCCAATGGTCAAAGCCCTGGCTGCCGGGGCTGGTGCTGAAGACTGATTCATCTGGTCGTGAGATCGCTTCCGACCTCCGGTCCTATCCACGATCCTCTGGGAGGTATACTCATGCCTCCGGGCTGCCCGTAGTACTGCATCAAAGGTCTGATGCTCAAACTGCTCCACCGCCAATAGAATCTCCAGATGAAGCCCCTGCTGGAACCGCTGGGCTCTATCGAACTCGGTCGCCACCAAGGTGGGAGCAAACCGACTAAGCCTGGAGAACTCGGTCGCATATCCATCGACCGTCCTGCCCATCTGCTTCAGATTAGTGAACCTCGTCTGTAGATCATACCGAGCTACAGCATCAAAATACTTGGTCTGGAATCTCTCCCTGAATACTGCCCATGAAATAGGGGCCACTAATCCATCGACCTGCGCTGTCCACCAGCTGCGGGCAAGATCTAGTAACTACAGGCGCACTACGACCACCTTCTCGTTCTCTGGAGTCTTGGCTGCTTCTAGAATCACCTCTGTGTCTTGAAGCCATGCATCTGCAGCGATCGCATCTTCACTGCCGTCGAAGAAGGGAGGGTTCAAGCGCTTGAAGCTGTTAGCCGCGCTATTACCCTGATGACCTCCTCTGGTCAAAGCGTCTGCCACCGCCTGGTGTAAGGCATCTCCGCGACGATCCTGGGAAGCTAATAGGGACCTGATGAGACCCGCCAAAGTGCCATCATCAGGCTCTGCAGGCTGGACGGGCTGAATTGGGGGTTCTCCTTCGGTAGGCATGACTCTGGAGGCTACTCCTGAATGCTGGACTTGATCTCCAGGTTGCTGCTGGTCCGCGGGAGGTGCTCCGCCTTGCTGATCGGCAGGTCCAGGAACAATGCCGCTGAAGAAGACGACATAGGGAACAATAAGGAAGGACCAGGACAGATCAACAATACAAGCGTAGGATCAGGTCAAGATTACAGGGATTCAGAAGATACGAACAGAGATCAAGGACGAGTACTGATTGAGACATCTATTCGGTAAACCCTCACATATCTTGATTTACAAGACCTGCATGGGCCACCACTAAAACCATGTCACGCCCCAGAACCAGAATACTGGAGAGCGGGGGCTGACATAGCCAGCTACGTATAATGAAATGGAATCTACGTCACTATACGGTCATGGCTGTCTAGATATATGAGGGTTTAACTACAATCTATCAGTCTCCTATGGTCAAGATCAAACCTATTGTCTCAATCACAAGCAAGTAGTAACATTTATAAGATGTCAGAGCACCAAATATACAATAGTAAGGTGTCCCATACATTACATATTGGATGATCATGAAGCTAGTCGTACAAAATGTCAGGACTAGCAAGAGTTTTAGTCAATACATGATCAACCCTAGGATTTGTCAATCATGTTACAGCCCGTAGGCAGACAGTAAATAAAGGGCAATCGAGCTAACAAGTGCTCGTCGGCTAAACGCCTCAAAAGAATAATTTTACAATAAAGTGGGAGGACAAAAAGAAACCCACTCATTGCCAGGGTTACGCCTGGTGGTCACCATCTGGCTGGAAGACAGGTGGATCCTCTGTTGTTGCTCCGATATCTGGCCACACAAAACCAGCTGGGTCAGACCCCAGAAAGAGCAAGTGCCACAAAGGAGGCTTCACTTAGGAACTAAAACCAGCATATCACAAATAAATAGTAAAGGTAATTTAAGATAGTGATAATAGCTGAGATAACAAATATATATTGAACACGGAGAAACCATTCAAGTAGCCAGACTGCAACCCTTAAACCAAACAAGGACCGGGGTTGCAATCCTTCGCCTGAATAGAAACCCGCCTCAATTACTATTGATAAGGTAACAAGACAATAAACGAAGAGAGGACACAGAACTGCTCCGGAAGCCAGGTTACAATCCTTAAACCAAACAAGGACCGGGGTTGTAACCCTTCGCCTGAACAGAACTGGACCCCTGATCTTTATTGTTAAGGCCAGTATAAATAATCATGGTATTGAAGTAAAGGTAAAACATGACGAGCATGACAGGGGATTACAATAAGACAATAAATGAAGAGAGGACACAGAACTGCTCCGGGAGCCAGGTTACAACCCTTAAACCAAACAAGGACCGGGGTTGTAACCCTTCGCCTGAACAGAACTGGACCCCTGATCTTTATTGTTAAGGCGGGCACAATAAGCAGGACGATATATGATAAGATAACCATGGAACTATTCAGATAGCCAAGTTACAACCCTTAAACCAAACAAGGACCGGGGTTGTAACCCTTCATCTGAACAGAACTTGGTATCTCATCATTTATCGATACAAGAAATCATGTCCTGTTACAATCTTGTACAAGATCTGGATAAGACTAAGCTGGAATATACTTCATCCAATCAATCACGGCCAATCAAGAGTACGGCTTGATACTTTAACTAACTAGGGTTATCACAAACCTAGTTACTAGCAAGATGCAATGAGATTATCCCGACAGCCACAAGCCCTGCAGACCATCCGGTTATCCGGGTCGAATGTCCGTTTATGAAGGGTGCACCACATGACTGTGTGCTGAAAATGTGCCCTACTCGTCGGTAGGCTACAAGTCCACTTAATGCACCCAGATAACGGGATTGCCTGTAGCTGGGAATCTCTTCATGACTACTGAATCATTCTAGTTAATTAGCCTTAGTCAATTTCAGTAGGTAACCCTGACCGTGGTACTCAGGGATCCCCATCCTAGACATGATGCAAGATAGTACCAGTTTATTTGTACAAACGCAATCGCCCATGGTGTCCAGGTCAGTCATACTTGTCATGTCAGGCTAGCTGTCATAACAGCATGTCGAGACATATCATGCCAGTTTACTTGTCAAGAGTGCGCCACAGCGGGCCACTATCGTGTTCTATTCTTACAATATTATGAATGAGAGAAGCTTGCATAAAATAACTAGAGACATATTCTTGAAGCCAAGGAAAAGATATACAACTATGACGTTGGGAGTTGGGAGAATTTCTGACCACAAATTATGCAAATAAGACATAGAATAGCCAAAACAGGCACTATGCGGCCTATTCTGCGACATGCGGCTCATGCGGCTCAACAGCGACATCATATGCGCCAACTGCGACATACGCCAACAGCGACATCATATGTGCCAACTGCGACATGCGCCTACAGCGACATCATATTCGTCAACTGCGACATGCGTCAACAGAGACATCATATGCGCCAACTGCGACATGCGCCAACAGCGACATCATATTCGTCAACTGCGACATGCGTCAACAGAGACATCATATACGCCAACTGCGACATGCGCCAACAGCGACATCATATTCGTCAACTGCGACATGCGTCAACAGAGACATCATATGCGCCAACTGCGACATGCGCCAACAGCGACATCATATTCGTCAACTGCGACATGCGTCAACAGAGACATCATATGCGCCAACTGCGACATGCGCCAACAGCGACATCATATTCGTCAACTGCGACATGCGTCAACAGAGACATCATATGCGCCAACTGCGACATGATATGCGGCTACCGCGACATGCGCTTCATTGCAACATGCGCCTTCTGCGACATGCGCCTTCTGCGACATGCTGTTCATGCTGCAGATGAACATAGAAATGACCAGAAATTGTTTTGGCCATAACTTTCTCATCCGAAGTCGAAATCTAGCGAAACAAAAGCCAAAACTGTATGAAATTGAATTCTCTACAACATAGAAACACTAGTTTTCGAAAATAACTAAGTTTTAGAGATCAAAACCAAGAAAAACCGAAAAGTTTACAAACTTAGATCTACAAGAATCCATCCATCAAATCCAAAAATGTCAAGTTCTAAAGAGGCTTAGAATCAAGTAAGGAAGAGAATGGAACAATAAAACTTGAGATCCATCATGAAGCAAGTTTGCACTTGCCTAAGCTCTCTCTCTCTTTCTCCTGGTGGTTGAAGAAGTTATGATAGGGAAGAAGAAGAATAATGAAGAGAGAGAAAGGGGAAATGGGTTAATAAAGGGTAGTGGTGGTGGTAGGTAGGGGTTTTCTTTTGGTTCATGATGAACCCAAAAGCAAACCAAACCAAGCTAAGCCAAACCAAGTTAAGCCACAACCAATGACATGCCAAAATAACCATGTAGAAAAATACGCAATACAAGTCAAAAATACGTACACGTATACCAAGATACGTAACACGAACCACAGGCATTACACTCAGTCTACGTGTTTAGTGATCAGCAAGTCTAGGGCTACAAGTTTGTGTAATTTGTTCTACAAAAACACAAAAACAAGTCCATTGTGGCATTTCACCAAACAAGGGTTTCTAGCTTAGGATACGTGTCCGATACGGACACCAAAACACTTCTAATTTCCACCAAACTTTACCCACAGTAGTGTTAGTCCTACATGAATGCATTTATGAAGGAAAAATAGGAATTTAACTAAGTTTGTGAGAAAATACCTATTTGTGCAATCCAATGAAAATTAAGGAAAATTGGGGTGTGTGTTCTTCCACTTGATGATGTCCAAAGCCTCCAAATTCTTGATTGCTATCCTCCCTTAGTATCCTTGATGTAGTAGAGTCCCAATGCAAAAGACTAGAGTGGATTTGGATCAAAATAGCTCAAGTTGTGAAGGGTTGAAGGAATGGGAATTTTTGTGGATTTAATTTCATGTAAATTATTCATGAATTAATCCAAGGGGTTTATATCAAGGTGTGGGCTGCCAAGGGGGGTGACCTTGGCCGGCCAAGGCATGGGGGGGGTGTCCTTGCCCTTCCTTCATGGCTAAGGCTTGGACTTTGCATAAAGGGGTTAGATATTTTGAATGCTTTAAGGAAAATATCCTTAAAGTTAATATCTAGATATTTAACCACTTATCCCATGACCAAAACTTCATCCTAATGCTTCTAGATTAGTGGCTAATCTCTAGTTTAGGGTAGGATAGGTTAGAGACTAATCATGGAACTTTAACCATGATTAAATAATAATAAAATCACATAATCTCAAATAAAGTCTAGTAAATTACCAAAATACCCTTTAGGCTAAAAATCACTAATTTGGTGTTCTAAGCCTATGGCTAAGCTCTCATGGTCATGGCAACTTCTAGGTTAGAGAAAACTAGGGTTTATACTAAGTTATACTAACCAAAATCACAAAGTCATAAGTCATTACTTAGCATGACTTTAGAAATGGTTTAACTTAACTAAAATCACCAGAAAATCATACCATGACTAAAATACCACTGATAATTAATAAAAATAATAAATTTTCAAAAATCCCTAATTTCAGAAAACAGGGTGTTACATCCGCCATCCAACTCGACGACGACGACACTGCGTTTGGTTAGGACACAGTGGCCGGACACTGAAGAATATGGACCCGGACACAGTGAAGATGTATCGGACACGGTATCCTCTATAAAGAATAGAATCTTTTAAATTGTTTTATAAAAAAAATTCACACAACTAACAACATTTTATAATATATTATTACAAATATTATTTTCTGAAAAAATTTACCAAACAAAATTTTTAACATTTTTTTTAAAAAACTGTTTTCCAGATAAAATAAACCAAACGTAAACTCAAAATTTCTATGTTCAGAAAACACTTTTATAACTTACTTTCATAAAACTGTTTTCAGGAAAAAATTTCAGAAAACATATCCAAACGGACCCTCAAATTTTCTTGATATTGATTGAGAACATAAATTTTGGACAAACTATATTTTGATATCCAAAAAAAAAAAGAAAAAAAAATGTTAAAGAAAATTATAATCAAGATATACAATCTTCGAAAGGCCGTATTATGCTGAAAAATTGCTATTCCAAAGTACTTTTTTCGTGCATATATTTTCTTTTTCGTCTCATCAACTAGACGAGAATGGAACGAATAGTTTTATATATGTGTGTGTTTGTAATATCATTTTATATTGAGACTTTTAGTTAGCTTATGAATTTATAAAATCATGATACGGAGTTTGTGGTTACGATTTTATATATATATATATATATATATATATATATATATATATATATATATATATATATATATATATATATATATATAGGAGGGATCCGCATTTTCTTACTTTTGTATTTCTCATGCATCTTCTTTTTCACATCCATTGGATCTTGTTTAAGTCATCTAATCTTAACCGTTAAAAAATCAACGGTTAAGATTAGATGACTTAAACAAAGATCCAACGACTTTTAACATGGGAATGCAAAAGTGAGGAAATGTGGATCCCTCCTCATATATATATATATATATATATATATATATATATATATATATATATATATATATATATATATATATATATATATATATATATATATATGTTACATTGTAAAAAAAAAACATATAGTCGTTTGATTATCGAGTATAATTAAAAAAAATTGTCAAAAAAACGTCATTTAGAAGGACAATTTTTTTTACAATTTTGTAAAAAAAAAGCATTTTCTACACAATCTTACTTAACTGCATTTAAATGAACGAGAATAATTAATGCATGTTAGTAAAATATCCATCCATAGAAAATGTAATGTCATTTTTTTTGCAAAACAAATAAAACACCCTTCATAAAGACGTTTTCATGGTAAAAAAAAAAAAATGCATCCAATAGGACGTTTTGGATCTCTTATCATAATTTCATCAAATTTTATGCTCTCGGAGCAATTTCATGGAACTATGATGCTCTGTATGCAAACTTTAAAAAAAAATTTAATTTCAAAAATATATTTTATAATATTTACTTTCTGTTTTTTTTTAGATCTAATTTAACTTATCTCTGTTTCTATCAAAGTACAACCTACTAATTAAAACTTGGGCTCAGTAAGCAGCAGTGTGTGCAGGCCGTTATAGGAAAATAGTCAACATTTCCTTAGTAATATATATGGGTGATGAAAATCTATTTTGTCACTTAGTTGATTTGATAATACCTACCATATAACATTTAAGCATTTAAATTGTAAACTGTTGTAAATCAACTCATCATGGTGAATCATGGTGCTGATAACGTGGAGAAAAAATCTTGATCAGGATTGATTTTTCCATCCTTGAAGCCTCTGGCAAGAACTACTTGGACTGGACGCAAGACATCCAGAACCATCTAGATGCGCAGGGCCTCTTGGACGTCATCTATAACGAGGAAGAGCGTGAAGTGGAAGTCACTCGCTCAATGAACGCCAAAGCGATGATTCTATTCCGCAGGCATTTATCTGACGCCATGAAGTCGGAGTTCATTGAAATCTCCTCGCCGAAGACGCTATGGGACTCTCTGAAAGAGCGCTTCGACCACCAGAAGACCATATGGCTACCTGAAGCACGCCATGACTGGTTGAACCTGCGCTTCTAAGACTTCAAAAGTGTAACTGATTATAATAATGAAGTCTGCAGGATTCGATCACTTCTCCAATACTGCGATGAGATATTAACCGACAGTGATCTATTGGAGAAAACATACACCACATTTCCTTCAACTGACAACTTGCTCCAAAAGCAATACCGTCAGTCTAAGTTCACCAAGTTTCTCGAGCTCATCACCCAGCTTTTACTAGACGAGAAGAATAGTCTCATTTTAATGAGAAACAACAATTCTCGTCCTGCTGGAACAAAGGCAATTCTAATGCCTAATGCAAACGCTCTCCGTAGACCAAATCCACGGTGGAAACGAGACAAGGGCCAGTCGTCCCAGCCAAGGAACAGAGGCGAGTTTAAGTCTCGCCACCCAAAGCGAGGTTCTAACAAGAACCAAGGACCTTTGACTCCTAGGCAGTCTCATGGTAAGAACCAACGGGCCAGTCGTCCCAAAGCGAGAGTGGAAGGCCAAACGCCTACTCTCTGCTACAAATGTGGTGCTTATGGTCATATGCAACGGACTTGTAGGGCGACCCCCCAAGAAGTTAATAACTATCATAAAAGGCGTCGGGTCGAAGCAAATCTGGTCATCGAGTGCGAAAATCTAAATCATGAGACCCCCGATTTTGCAGCAGAAATGGAAGAATAAATCTCCATTTTCTATCTATGTTTGATTTAAGTCATGAAACTTTTGGTGGTTTGTATTTTCTGTTTTCTCGATAAATTAAAGTTCTATTTCGAGCACTTTCCTCAAACGTGTGACAAACTTTAATTTTTTTTACTTATAGGCATGGACCACGGGGCAGTAGATTGTCTGGTTGATAGTGGAACGACTCACACTATCTTGAGAGATAAATTATACTTTATCTCCTATACGCCTAAAGTAACCTCAGTGACAACCATTTCGGGACCCTCAACCCTTGTTCAAGGTTTTGGCAAAGCCCGTTTTTCGTTGTCCAATGGTACTCCCGTTGAAGTATCAGAGGCCTTATATTCTCCAAGGTCCAGTCGTACCTTACTGAGTTTTAAGGATATTCGAGAAAACGGATTTCATGTTGAAACTGCTCGAGAACATGGCTTCGAGTATCTTTTCATTACCTCCACTCAGTACGGCCAAAAGCGTATCTTGGAGAAGTTGAAATGTCTTTCAAGTGGTTTGTATCTCACTACGATACAACACATCGAGAGTAATCTCATCATTCATCGAGCGCCAGTTGATGAGAGGACTTTTATGCTATGGCGTGACCGGCTGGGTCATCCGGGTCAAAATACGATGCTTCGCACTATGAATGCATCACATGGACATCCTCTTGGAGGAAAGAATTTTGTTATAAATCTGAAAAGCCTATGCCAAGCTTGCTCGATTGGGAAGACAAATCTCAAGCCACTCCATGTGAAACCTACGAGATTGGTTTCCCAATTCCTTGAGAGAACTCATGGAGATATTTGTGGACCAATCCAACCAACATGCGGACCATTTAAATACTTCATAGTTTTGGTTGATGCATCGACTAGATGGTCACACGTAGTGTTGTTGTCCACCCGAAATGCAGCATTTCCTAAACTCCTCGCCCAGATCATTAAGTTAAGGGCTCACCATCCGGATTATCCGATAAAGTCTATTAGACTTGATAATGCCGCGGAGTTTACATCGAAAACTTTCGATGATTATTGCATGACTTTGGGAATAAATCTTGAACATCCTGTTGTGTATGTTCATACCCAAAATGGCCTAGCAGAAGCTTTTATAAAGCGACTGCAAGTGATAGCGTGGACCTTGGTTATGCGTACCAAACTCCCACTATCTGCATGGGGCTATGCAATTTTGCACGCTGCAAATTTGGTCCGTCTGAGGCCCATGGCCACCCAACCATTTTTCGCGTACCAGCTGGTTACTGGATGTGAGCCTGACATCTCACATTTACGCGTGTTTGGGTGCCTAGTCAATGTTCCAATTGAGCCGATAAGGCGTTCAAAATTTGGACCTCAGAAGCGACGGGGAATATATGTCGGTTATAACTCCCCGTCCATTATTCGCTATTTAGAGCCCTTGACAGGCGATCTCTTTACCGCGAGACATGTGAATTGTGACTTTGATGAGACAATCTTCCCGTCGTTAGGGGGAGAAATGCATGCTAACGTTGATGAGGAACGACGTGAATTAGCGTGGCATGTGCCCGCTTTTGCTCATCATAATCCTCCCTCTGCACATAGTGATAAGGAAGTACAGAGGATTCTAGGTCTGCAAGATATTGCAAATCAAATGCCAGATGCATTTAGCGACCTAGCAAAAGTCACGAGATCAATTATACCTGCTGCAAATGTGCCTGCAAGGATAGACGTCCCTGAGAGACGCCATGTTCCTGTGAAACATGTTGCTCCGGTCGAACCCGCCGAACAAAGGACGCTGCCATCGGCCGTCCAGTCTGCCGCTATTCCCAAGAAGAAGGGAAGACCGGTTGGTTCCAAAGATGTTCTGTCCCGGAAGCGAAGAAATCTTGTTAAAAATGTTTTGCCACATGAGATCATTAAGGATCACGGCGATGTATTAGAAGAGCGCGTTCCAGATGAAACGCCTATTCCTAATCATGCCGATAACCTCGAAATATCCGTCGAGTATGCTAGCTTAGACGATATTTTGAAGCAAAACGAAACTGTCATCGATGATGTGTTCATATACTCAGTGGCCACTGACATTATGAACAATGTTGACATGGAACCTCGTAGTGTTGCCGAGTGTCAATGACGAACGGACTGGTCACAATGGAAACAAGCAATCCAGGCTGAACTAGACTCCTTAGCGAAAAGAAGTGTGTTTGGACCCGTTGCTCCAACACCACCCAATGTTAAACCAGTTGGTCACAAATGGGTTTTCCTAAGGAAGCGTAGTGAGAGAAATGAGATTGTGCGATACAAGGCTCGCCTTGTGGCGCAAGGCTTCTCACAACGCCCTGGAATTGATTACGAGGAGACGTATTCTCCCGTAATGGACGTCATAACGTTCCGCTACTTAATCAGTTTAGTAGTTTCCGAAAAACTGAATATGCAGCTCATGGATGTGGTCACAGCCTATCTCTACGGGGATCTAGACACAGAGATATATATGAAAGTCCCTGAAGGACTAAAGATGCCTGAATCAAGTAGTTCCCGACCACGGAACGCATTCTCAATTAGACTGAGGCGTTCCCTTAATAACGAACTTTGCCCATGCGTGTTCATAAAGAAATCCACTTCAGGATACGCAATCATCGCGGTCTATGTAGATGACATGAATCTCATAGGAACCGAAAAAGACTTGTCAGAAACTGCTGATATCCTGAAGAGGAAATTCGAGATAAAGGATCTTGGGAAGACACGATTTTGCCTCGGCCTGCAGATCGAGCACCGTAAAGATGGAATTCTTGTCCATCAAGCGAACTACACCCAAAAGGTGTTGAGACGCTTTAGTCATTTTGACGTTAAGCTGTCACGCCCCGCTCCCGGAATACGGACGAACGAGAACGTGAACAGCCAGCTACGTATATTGGGACGGCAACCATCCCGCTATACGATCACGGCTGTCTAGCATGTGAGGGTATTCTACAAACCAACAGTCTCCTACGGTCCAAATGGCCTATTGTCTCAATCTCATCAAGTAAAATAAATTACAAGATAGCAGATCACCAAATATACAATTGTAAGGCGTCCCAAACATTACATATAAGATGATCATGAAAACTAGTCGTAACAAAATGTAGAGACTAGCTCAGAGTTAAGTCATACATGATCAACCCCCGGGGCATGTCAATCACGTTACAGCCCGCAGGCAGATAATAAATACAAGTTGCAATCGAGCTAACACGTGCTCGTCGGCTAAACGCCTCAAAATAATATGAATTTACAATAAAGTGGGCGAACAAAAGAAACCCACTCGAAGCCTTGGTTACGCCTGGCGGTCACCATCTGGCTGGAAGACAGGTAGATCCCTTGCTGCTGCTCCGGTATCTGGCCATACAAAACCAGCTGGGTCAGACCCCAGAAAGAGCAAGTGCCACAAAGGAGGCTCCACTTAAGGACTAAAACCAGCAAATCATTAGTAAACAAAAGCAGCAAAAGAAATAAGTAAAAGCATATTGAGATTTGTGCGGTACCAATGCACGTATCCCGATCACAAAAAGGAAACAAGTAACTTGATTAGAAAATAATAATAATACCGGAGAACATGGCAGGTAAGATGCATGAAAAATAAGAAATAAATGCTATCCGGGCAATAAACGAGGAAGGACAAATGTACCGTACCAGGAAACCTGAACAGTACATAGTCACTAACCAGTCTATTGCTTGAAGATAACAATCATATACAGGAAGCTATAACATAGATAAGTGCCATCTACACAATAAACACGGTAAGGACAAATGTACCGTACCAGGTAGCCAGGTTACCACTGTAACCCTTCACCTAAACAGTACATAGTCACTGACCAGTTATCGCCTAGAGGACAGTCATACAAGAGAGTTACACTACAGTGACAGAGAAGAAGTCTTGCAATCACATCCAGTGCAAGTCAAGCATTCAAGCTCTAGAGACTGGAACAATCAAGAGCTGGACCCATCAGGGCTGGTCCTAGACCAGACCAGACAAGGCTGGACACCATCCAATAATACACGGCTAATCATAGCCTACGGCTTGCTACATTAACTAACTAGGGTTATCACAAGCCTAGTTACTAACAAGATGCAAGTGAGATGTATCTCCGCCACAAGCCCTGCAGCTATCCAGGTTACCCAGGCGAATATTAGTATAGTGACAATTAGAGAGAGAGGGACTACATTCTTGTTATCATTACAAGTAGCTTGAGGATGCACCACTTGGCAGTGAGCTGGAAATGTGCCCTACTCGTCGGCAGGCTACAAGTCCAAACGATTGTGGCCGGGGTAACGGGATCACCTGTAGCTGAGGAACATCTCGTCATGACTAGTGAATTAAACTAGTTGTTAATCTTAGTTCATTTCCAATATGAATTCCTGACCGTGGGAAATCAAGAATTCATGTCCTAGACATGATGCAAGACAAGACTGGTGAATTGACCAAACACAAGAAGGTACACCCACGGTGTCAAGACAAGCTATACTAGTCAAGTGAGCCTGCCTCAGCAGCTCAAGTTGTCAAATTATCATGCCAAGTCATGTCATGTTACAAGCTGGAAGTGCGCCGCCACGAGCCACTATCAAGTGAAGCCAAGTCATACCAAGTCAAGTCAAGTTGAGTTATCAAGTCATGCCAAGTCGGGAGTGCGCCACCACGGGCCACTATCAAGTTATCTAGTTGTTAAGGTTACAAGTTACAAGTTATTAGCCAGGATTTATTTATCGTGTCAGGGCCATAAGGCATATCACAATGCAACATTTCTACAAGTAAAAGAAACATAATCCTGAGTGCACCCAAACGGCCACCGATGTAAAAGGCATGAAAAGTACAATAAGGCTGAAAACATGACTTATAAATAAGACCATAAGAAAACACTTTTCTGATGTAACAAGAGATAACAAAACCAGGGACAACGCCGTACTAGCATTAAATTAAATCGTGCCCACATCGTGTTCGGGTCGAGCTCGGGTCAAAAGGCGTAAGGATATAAACCAGGGGTAAGGTGTTCCCAAATTAGTGTCAAGATTCAAGAAAGCAGTACACAAATACAGGAAATCGTGTCAAGACGTGTCGAGTCTAGTCAAGTCGTGTTGTGAGCACCAAAATCTCAGGAAGCTCCAAATTATGAAAAGAAAACCAAATCCCAGAGAAAGCAATACAGGCACTAGGGGTGCAGGGGTACCGGGGCACTAGGGCAGGCCAGGCATACTGGAGTGCGCCTAGAGGCAGCACACTAGAGTGTGCCAGGGAGGCAGCACACTAAAATACGCCTAGTCTGGACAGGTCAATCCGCGCCTAGAGCCAATGGGGCAAACCGCGCCTAGATCCATTGGATCAAATGGCGCCTAAGTCAAGGGAACAGTGAACTGCGCCTAAAATGATAAATATAGGCGCAGTCGGGCAAGCCAAGGGAAAGTAGGCGCTATCAGCCTAACAGGTGGAAATGGGCGCTATCGGCCAACCTGGGAAAGTAGGCGCAGTCTGCCAACCGCGCCTGAAATGATGCCAAGGAGGCGCCATCGAGGGGCGGCGGCGAACAGCACCCAAGGAGGCGCGATCGAGACGAACCGCGCCTAAGGAGGCGCGTTCGAGCGAGCCGCGCCTAAAGAGGCGCGCTCGAAAAGGAGGCGCAGTCGAACGAACAGCGCCTAAAGAGGCGTGTTCGAGGAAGTAGGCGCCATCGGCCAGAACAGCAAGTCATCTTCTCCAAAAATCCGAGAAGAGAACCCATGGAACTCAAAACTTTGGAACATCATAAATCCATCAATACAAACCCAAATCCGGATTTTCAAAGCTCTAACTTGTGTAAAATTGAAAGCTCTACAACATGGAAACATTGAATCCAACAAAAGAACAAGTTTGGGAGATCAAATCTCCAAAAATCCGAAAACACTCCAAACCTAGATCTACAAGATTCCAAGCTCCAAATCAAGAAAACCCAAGATCTAATGTTGCTCATAGGGTGCTAAACTTGCTAATGGGCACATAAAATCTGGCCCTCAAGTGTGAGCAAGGTGCACTTGCCTAATGGGGGTGATTCTCTCTTGGGGAAGAAGAAGAAGGAAGGGAGAGGGGGTGGCCGGCTGTGAAGTAGAAAAATGAGAGGGGAGAGAGAGAGAGGGGATTAAATGATGGTGGGGTGTGATGGAGGTGAGGGAGAGTATAGGTTAAAGGGTTCCAATGCAATCTCAAACCAAATAAAACCGAACCAAGTCTCCAAATCAAACCAAGTTAAACCAAGCCAAGCTCTTCCACATAAATTCGAGCCAAAATACGAAAGCCGAGAATACTGCAAGTTGAGCAAAATACAATGCAGGCCAAAGTCCAATCAAAATCCAGAAGTCATTAACCAGATTAACCCATAATGATAAATGACAATTAAACTACCACAAGATTACGAAATAAACTACAATTAACTAGACAAGAAAAATAAAATACGGGTCAGAAATACGAATACGCAATAAAATACGTATCACGAATTTCGAGATATTACATAAGCCGTCCGCTACTCCCATGGTCGTCCGCTCTCTAGACATTACTAAGGACCCATTTCGTCCAAAGGAGGACGACGAAGAGATATTGAGTCCTGAGTGCTCTTATCTGGGTGCAATAGGCGCTTTATTGTACTTGGCCCAATGTACTAGACCGGACATCTCGTTTGCTGTGAATTGTCTAGTTCGACACAGCACCGCGCCAACACGCCGCCATTGGAATGGCATAAAAGACATTTTCCGCTACCTTAAGGGTACTACGGACTTGGGCTTGTTCTATCCCTACGCGGTTTTGAGTGAGTCCAACGCTCTTGGCACTCGAAGCAACGCGACCCTTGTTGGCTACGCCGATGCGGGATACTTATCTGATCCGTACAAGGGGCGTTCCCAATCTGGTTATGTCTTTACCATTGGGAACACGACGATTTCTTGGAGGTCTCGCAAACAGACTTAGTGGCTACTTCAACGAACCACTCTGAGCTACTCGCGCTTTATGAGGCGACTAGAGAGTGTGTATGGCTTCGAGCTGTTATTGGCCATATTTGAAGTACATGTGATCTTCCATATGACCCAGATGAACCTGTTGTCGTCTATGAGGACAATACCGCTGTTATTGATCAAGCAAAACATGGTTACATCAAAGGGAATGCTACCAAGCACATATCGCCCAAGTTGTTCTTTACACATGAACAACAAGCGCTTCAGAAGATTGAAGTGCATTGGATCGGAGAATAACCGTGCAGACTTGTTCACCAAGTCACTGCCAAAACACTCGTTCCAAAAATATGTCAGAGCGATTGGACTTAGGAAGCTTTCAGAGCTAGCCTAAGTGAAATATGTTTCTCGCACCCTGTTGTGTGCATGTGAGGGGGAGCGCCCCAACGAGCGCCTCCAAACGCCCTGTTGTGCGTATATCCCGTGCCCTGTCGAGTGCGAGTGAAAAGGGGAGCATCCTGATGTATGCTTGTGTACTCTTTTTCCCTTAGACCAAATTTTTTCCCATTGGGTTTTCCTTGGCAAGGTTTTTAACGAGACACATTTCAAATCTCTTATTCACTAAGGACTATTGTGATCAGGGGAAGTATCCAGTGTATACTTCTAAACCATCGTGTACTCTTTTGTCCTTCGATCAGCGATTTTTCCCACTGGGTTTTCCCTGACAAGGTTTTGACGAGGCACCTTTGCAATGGTTAAGTTTACCCCTATCACACTAACCTGTGTGTACTCTTTTGTCCTTCGACCAAAGTTTTTTTCCCACTGGATTTTCTTTGGCAAGGTTTTAACGAGGCACAAGTAGGTGGTCATTTTTGAATCTGCAAGCTACAGACAGACAAAGAAGCTCAGAGGTGTTTACAAGCAGAGTTTGTGAAGAGCCAAGGGGGAGTGTTGTAAATCAATTCATCATGGTGAATCATGGTGACTCTTCATTTTGTAACTCATGACTCTTCACTTTGTAACTCCTAAGTGACCTTTCATTATGTAACTCCCAACCTCTCTCTTCCTATATAAAGAGAGGTTGGGATAACTTGTAGAGATAATTGAGACACATATATTGATATACATGTGAGGTTGAGCTAATTGTCCACAACATAAACCATAATTTATATTTGCATACATTGTTATCACAAAGATTATTTTGTTTGGTTCTTATGTCCAGGGTTAGTTAGTTTGAATGGATGTTCAAAGGGAGGACAATTTGATGATATATGTAAACTAAAATAAAGAAAAATATTTAATATTTTCCAACAAAGACTCTGGTTGTAAAAAAATACAATAAAATACTAACCAGGTATGACTAGTTCGGGTTACAATTTTATTTAATCTTTATTTCTCAAATGTCCATTATTTGGACGCTTGCTCGACTAACATTTCAAAAATGCATATTTGATTCTTGAAATGAGAGATAAGTTTAAGAAATCCGCCATCCAACTATAAGCTATTTAGGATTGAGCATTATTGATTGGACCAAAATTTGAAATTAACGAATAAGATGTTTGGTTCGATTTTAAATTTGTTGGAGTTGATTTCAATTTTAAAAAATACTAATATTTATTATTTAATTTTGAGTCCTGTCAAAAATTAGAAATCGAATAAGACTTATGCAATTATATAAATAATCTAAAAAAAAATTGTGTATTTTATGATTAAAAATGTGTATTTTTTTTTTATATTTTGAAAACAACAATTATAAGTATGCGTTATGAGGTCCAACTTTGATAATTTAACAAATTCTTCAACTTTTGACCCAACTTTGAAATACAACAAACGTGTAAATAAGAATTCTATTTTTAAATATAATTTAATCATAATCTTAACTTTAGGACCGACCCAGTAAACAATAGAAATAGTCTAATCGAATAAACTGAATAAACCGAATCAATTATATCTGTTCAGTTAGGTTTCGGTTCGTCAGTTTTGAATTTATAGAAATTCAGTGTATTCGGTTTGACTATTTTGATTCGGTTGAAGCCGAATCGGTAGGGCCACATCTTGCATTTCGGTAATGAGTTGTTAATAGTTGCCTATTCAATGGGCCCGAATCAGTTTCCGTGCCTAAAAAATTACGGCTCAATGGGTCGGGCTTTGTATAGTCTACGTTAAAAAATGTGTGCAAATACATCTGATTAGGTTCGTATATTCCTCAACTTGGATTTGGAATAAAATACTGTAACACACAATTATTACAGAACATACAATATAGCCATACATGTTGAAGTTATAAATTATTTTTATTAATGATAATAACTATGTATAATAAAGATAATAATATAATTATAATATTATAATACCAATAAATGTAATAATAGAATCGTAGAGTGCCATACTAATAGAGTTCGACTTAAAAACACAAATAATAACTCAAAATAAAACTTATAATATGAATGTGACATGTGAGTTTGTTCAATAGTAAAAGTGTACTTCTTTTTAGCCCATTGTTTTTTTTAAACGGATAATTTTAGGTAAATTATAAGGGCACAACACATTTTACTCAGGACTGTCCAAGTGTTAGTTTTTCATTATTTACAAATTTGCCACTGAAAAAATTGCTCAGGGCTATCCAAGTGGTAGGTATAAAAGATAAGTGTTATAATTTTTGTTTCTTTCCTCACTCTCCATTCCTCACAAGAAGAAGAAGAAGAAGAAGAACAAGAACAAGAAGAAAAAAAAACAAGAACAAGAACATCAATTTTTGCAAACCTAGTTTATTTTAATTTTTTGCTCTCTTCTAATTTCTCAGATTTCTTTCGCCAAACCCTACTTTATTTTTCTTCTTCTTGTTTGGGCATTATGGATGAAACCCTAGTTGTAGAAGAAATTGGGTTATCAAATCTATCAAATCTATTAGTCTATTAACCAATTTTTCTTTATTAATAGAAGAATTATGCATGAAATCCTAGTTGTAGAAGAAAACTATGGAAGAAATCCTAGTTATAGAATAATTGGGTTCATATCAGGACTGCCAAAATTTCTGACAGTCCTAGAAGTATTGAGGACTGCCAGAAATTGTGGCAGTCTTGAAATAGTCTCGATGTACAACAGGACTGCCACAATTGCTGGCAGTCCTAGAAGTAATGAGCACTGCCAGGAATTGTGGCAGTCTTGAAATAGACTTGATGTACAACAGGACTGCCACAATTTCTGGCAGTCCTAGAAGTAATGAGGACTGCCAGGAATTGTGGCAGTCCTGAAAGGTAGGAATTTCTCCAGCGACATTATCTAACTGGTGGAGAAAAGGGAGAAGATCAAAAGTCGAGGATTACTTTCGAAGAAAAGGGTGAAGATCAAAACTCAAGTTTCACATATTTGGTTCATATAAAGACCAGCAAGATATTTCTTAAAATTCCTATGCCTCATTTAGAGGTTTCACACAAGCTCTTATGATATGTAAAGCATTAGTCTTAGGCTATTTGCACTTAAATACCTTTTTGACTAAATTAACTATAGCACGCTGCTGATACCTTTTGACGTGACAGCACCAGTTTGTGGAGTGTCAGTGCTTCCTAGCACAAAAACCTTTTGACTAAATTAACTATAGCACGCTGCTGATCACCCATCCACAAGCAGGAAGCTAATATGTTTTTTGCAATTTATGTCACCAGATTTCTTTTTGCTTCATCACTGACTTGTATACTCTAAAACATCGAGTATGGTTATAAACTTAGAAATACACCTGAAGTAATGAGGACTGCCACAATTTCTGGCAGTCCTAGAAGTAATGAGGACTGCCAGGAATTGTGACAGTCCTGAAAGGGACATGCTCTACAGTAGGACTGCCACAATTTCTGGCAGTCCTAGACATATTGAGGACTGCCATAAATTGAGGCAGTCCTGAAAGATACTTGCTGTACAGCAAGTTCCTTTCAGGACTGCCACAATTTCTGGCAGTCCTAAAGTCGAAATTCTCGAATAAAAAAATATATGTTAGGGTTTATTTCAATCTTGATAATAGAGTGAAATATGCATTTTAGGATTTATTTCCATGCATTCTTTGTGAGGAAAGAAGTATTTAACCTTTATTTTCATGCATTTTAGGGTTTATTTAATTTTTTTAGTGCCATCGAAATTGGGAAAGAGAAAGAAACTAGGGTTTTGATGGAGATGGTGATGATGGAAATGGTAGAGAAGAAGAAGATGATGATGATGAGAAAAAAACTAGGGTTTTGATGGAGATGTGAGAATGGAAATGGTGGAGAAGAAGAAGATGGATAGAAGAAGAAGAAGAAAAAGAAAGCTAGGGTTTGTGAAGAGAGAGAGTGAAAATTTGAAATGAGAGTGATTTTTCGGGTTTTGGGGGGCTGTGGGGTTTGGACAGCCCCCTGAATGAAAATTTTGGACAGCCCGAGTAAAAGTTCCTCAAAGCCTGGTTAGCCCTAATCCTGGCTAGCCCCGAGTAAAAAAACATGTGCCCTTATAATTAGCCTAATTTTATTGTGTGTGTGTTGGTGTATTTATAGAAAAGAAGACAACTTTGAGAAAATTACATATGGGGGGTAAAATGACATTACTAGTGTCGCCACACAACAACCACCCCTCCGGCGACATATGTAATGGCGCCATGGACCCCCTCCCCTCCCCTCCCCCCCCCCCGGCACCATTACTAATATCGTGCACCCTCCCCTCATTTTTCCGGCACCATTACTAATATCGTCGCACCCTTCCCTCATTTTTCCGGCACCATTTGTCCTGTCGCCCCACTCTTTCCTCCTCTCCAAGTTTGCAATTGTCGACTTATTTATATTCAAGTTTGTAATTGTTGACTTATATATTAGGTTCAAACGATACAGGGTTAAGTGATATTACTTATAGACGTTGGTATAGAGCACCACGTATAGGTAACAGGGCATACACATTTGAGGAGATACGGTTCGCTAATAGAGCCGTGGATGACTGCAGTATGCAACGATTTATAGATAACCTAAGTCAATTGGTAAGTATTTATTTATTTATTTATCATGTTAGTAGTGGGACGAAAAGATAAATGGCGCTGGAAAAATGGGGAGAGGGTGCGGCGACATTAGTGATGGAGCCGGGGGGGTGGTGGTCCCTGGCGCCATTACATATGTTGCCGGGAGGGGGGGTTGTGGTTGTTGTGTGGCGACATTACTCAAAGTTGTAATCTTTTCTATAAATACATCAAGTTATCCATTTTTTAAATGCTTGTAATCCAACGACCTTTCATGATCTAATTTTAAAAATTATGAACTCATGGATTATTGTAGGCTTTTTGATATTATTAAACATTAAAAAATTGAAGAACAGTAATATTATACTCGTTATCTAACGGAATAGTCAAAGATTCATAATAAAAATATCGCAATATCAGTTTAAGTAGAGTTTGGTTCGCGGAATGGAAAGAAAAGAAAATTGATTATTTGTTTTTTTTTCTTTGGAAATTATAATTTCAAATAAAATTTTCCCAGTGCTTGGAAAAATAAGAAAATTGGAAGGAATGAATCCTTAGATGGAAAAAAATGAATCATTGGGTGGGTAGAGGGATTCAATTTTCTCCTATTTTCTTTCCACTTGAGAATCAATTTTCTTTCCTACCCATTTCTTTTTTTAATGTTCTGATTTCGTGAACCAAACCAAAGTACAAAAGTTAAAAAATTGAAAAAAAATTGCGGGTAGACTCTATATGGGTAATATATGTTCACTACTAAAATATGCTATATTAGCGACGTTGTTTAGCGACGGAACCAAATACATTCGCTAAATATGTAATATAGCGACGTCCTTCTATTGACATCGCAAATTGTCGCTGAATAGCGACGTTCAGCGACAATAGATAAATGACGTCGCTATTCCGCGACGTTCAGCGACATATTATTAAAATATGTCACCATATATTAAAAGTTTGCGATGTTTAGCGACGTCGACTGTTGACGTCGCTAATGTTTTTACTTAGGGCACGGGACTGTTTCCTTTTTCCCCCTCACTCGAAAATTTCATATTTCGTGCGGAGCTCTCGGCGACTCCCTCCCCCCCCCGGCGACTCCCTCCTCCTCCGACGACTCCTTCTCCCCCCCCCGAGCTCCTCCTCCTCGAGCTCCTCCTCCACCAATCTGAGCTGCTCCTCCTTCTCTCCGGTAAACCCTAACACTCCTCCTCCTCCTCCTTCTCTCCCACACACACACACACACACACACAGAGAGAGACACACACACACATACGGACACACGGACACACACACACACACACGGACACACGGACACACACACACACACACACAGACACACACACGGACACACACACAGCTATTGTGTGTGTTTTGAATCCATAGGTTCGATTTTGAGGCTCTTTTGAGTCCTCATTAGGAAGTTAGGATGGATTTGATATCACCCATGGAGAAATTTCGAGAGTGGCTAGGATGGGTTTATGCCCAATAAGATTAGTAGAGGGATACTAACATACTGTTAGTGCAATAGGCAGCGGCAGCGGCAGCGGATGTAACAGATGTAACAAATACATGTATCACAGAGGAAGAGAGTGTGAGAAGTGTGAATGTATAGGAGAGTTACCTGTGTTAATAGGCAGCAACTTAATGGCAGGATGGGGTGTGACAGGTTTAGGGGCCATTAGACCTGTGCATTGGATGCACAGGAGAGTGCCCCATGGTCGAGTGCAGGTGTTTAGATGGGTTGGTTTATAGGAAACTATATGCATGTGTGGCCTGCAGTGCTTGGGTTGGCATGGTTTGTCTTGACAGATTTTGGCTTAGGCATTTGCTAGTAGCCACAGAGCAGTGGCCTTGGCTAGGCACTACAGACAATAGGCATGAGGCAAGGAAAAGTAGAGTTTGCTTTGGCTACTACATTGTCCTTGGCTCTGCCACAGAGCAGTGACAGTAGCAGGGAACACCCTCATTTTTGGTGATTGCCCAAGTGGCCATTGACTCGTGACACTAGGCCATAGGCATGGGGGTTAGCCTTAGTATCATGTATCACAGGGTCTAATCTATAGGGTGTCTAGTATGTATCAGAGGCTTGGGGTCACTTGGTTAGTTGTATCAGAGTTTAGGGTATGGGTTGTAACCATAGGTGAATAGGGAGTTTTTGAGATACTCACTTGAGTATCAGTAAGTTTGGTATCCTTGTATGTTAGGATGTTAGTAAGGGATATGCATATCAGGATAATATGGTATCAGATAATAGAATGTTAGTCTAGGTTCATGTGAGTGTCGGTGTGAGTGTTAGATTAGTGTAGTAGAGTTCAGAAGCCATGAAGGCAGCAGGACAGTAGCTTACCTTGGCCACAACTCATGGAGAGATGTGTGTCTCACTATATACAAATGAAGGAATATGTATGTGATAGGTAATTGCATATGTTTAATTCTTGAAGACAAATACATGTATCACATATTCCAATTCATAGAGGGATACTAACAGTATGTTAGTACAATAGGCAGCGACAGCGGCTAGTTCCTATATATATGTGTTAGAGGTAGATGTTAGGATGCACAAGAAAATTGATGTTAATTAAGACAAATTTCAACTTGACCCTAGCGATTTCGAAACGAATATAGTGTGTCTGAATGAGATTGGCATCAGTAAGAATCGATAGCGTATGTGTACACGTTGGATGCACAAGAACTTATGTGCGATATAGCATGGTTATTAGTAACTGTCCGCTACTAATGTGTGTCCCATAATAAGACATAATATACGAATTTGTGCCTATTGGATAATGTGTGTCCATCTTTGCAGAATTATTTCCAAATGGATATGAATTACTACTTGCGAAATCGTTTATGGATGTACAATCGTCGTCCTGATGATATGTGTGGTGTGCGGGATGATTACATAGCGGGAGTAGAGCAGTTCCTGCAGTTTGCTAAGGCGTTCCCTCAGTACATGGACGGCACCAAAATTAAGTGTCCGTGTGTGAAATGTCATAACGTGAAATATTATCCAGAAGTGGAAGTGACATATCATTTTGTAACACCCAGTTTTCCAGATGAGAATAATTTTGTAATTATAATTATAATTTATTTATATTTAATTCATATTATGATTCTTGGTGATTTTTAATCTTTTTAAACTATTTAAAATCATAACTTGTGATTAGGGTATTTCATTTATCATTTCTAGTTTGAGGGTATTTTTTTCATTTTTGGGGTTATTTGAATTTATTATAATTTATTTGAATTTATGAGAATTTTTAGGATTTGTTTTGGAATTATTTGAATGATGGCTGACTAGGTTGACTTTGACTAGCACTGACCTTAGTAGACTAACCTAGAAGCTAACCCTACTTGTGTTTGGACTTGGTTAGGTCATGCAACCCTAGTTAGACTAGAGTTGACCTATGGTTTAGTCATTTAACTCAAGTTAGAATAGATAAGTCATAAGCCATGACTTATGGTTGAACCATTAATCAACAACTTGGCACATAGGAGCCCAAAGCCCAACCCACTAGAAAACCCTAACCCTAACCCATAGTGGCCGGCTACCACACCTACATAGGGATTCCCACCCTATAAATATCCTCTTCCATTAGGGCTAGTCTCTTTAGGAAAGTCTCATTTGGAAAGAGAGGTATGTACAACTTCTTTAATTCATAGAAATTCCAAATAAATTTCTTTTTAATCCAAACAAATTGCAATAGGTTCTAATTAGTATTTTCTTGCTGTTGGAATTTGTTAATCTCAGTTTCATATCAATTTGAAGGAGTTGGGTGGCTTTTGGGGATCCACATTGAAGGAGCTTTTGCGTTGAAGAACACACATAGGTATATTCCTATCCACCCATTAAAACTAGGTTTTCTTTGCATAAATACCTAGCCCTAGGTGTCCTGGTCCTGTAGGAATAGGGTTTGTGAATTTTTGTGTCATGTACGTGTCCGTATCGGACACGTATCAGTGATGTGCGCAAGTGTTTGATGAAATGCTCCAATGGGCATTTCGTTTTGTTTTTGTGAAAGTTTTTGAATAGAAAATGTCATTTTGATGTGGCTTACATGATTCTAGTGTCCTGAGTTTGATTCGAGGCCGTGTCATGTCGGTTTGGGACACGTTGTCACGCCCCGATCCGGGAAATCGCTCGTCCTCGCTAGATTTTACCCGAATCATCGTCCTCGCTGTGGCGTGATGCCGCACGAGCCTGGAGTTGCGCTCGTGCAAGGCAAGATGACAGATCCACATAGTGTTTGCCTCAAATTGATAACATAAGCAGCGGAAGGAAAACATAGTATAACATAAGAATCTCTTTATTAATATTGAACTGAAGGTTACAAAGGCTCTGAATAGCCCAACATATATGCCAATTGGCTACAACGCTCATGATCTCTCTAGCTCACAAAGAATTACATTGTTCCATACATTATGTCCCTTTATAGCCACCAAGTAGTCTTCGGCCGAACATCTCCATGTCGCAAGTCCGAACGCATATGCGGTAGCTCCTCTTGAACGCCAAGGACTCCATGCCTCGGCACGTCCAAGCCAAGCTCCGCCCCGAGCCGATCATAACCTGAGCCTGCATATAAACTAGTGGGGGATTAGTGCTTTCGTCCTCGCTTCGCACTGATCAAGACACGCTCGCACCCAAACCAACACTCAATTCATTTAGTGGACATGCATCTTAATTTGTGATCTTTCTATTTAGCCTTAGGATCAGTTTCATGGCAATACTCATGCATACATACTTATCATCATGTGTCCGATACCGTGTTCCTGCAGCAAATACAGTTAGACATAATCTGAACATAAACATAGTGATCGTGCACATCTCCGTCGCATTCTCATAGCCTGCAGTAGTTAGAACTTAACATAAGCAAACGTACGTATCACGAAGCCGACCAATCATAAACATAAACATATGCATAATGGATGGCAGGCCCTGCGCCTGTACCCAGCTCTCATCTCAGCCCACCGGCCCTAACTATATGAAGGTTACGGTGTTTCGCACCGTAATGGACTTGGCATCTCATATGTGTAAGCCTACAATCGCTTCGATACGGGTTGCTAGCCCAGTATCCGAAGGATCCCAAACTTACGGATATCATAGCTTATCACAGCACTGGACGGTCGCAATCCGTCCGAATGTTGTGCACCATAAATACCATACATAATTCCCTCCTAGGCCGAACGGTCCCGGTGCCCCGGCGTAACCGTTCGAGGGAAGCCGCACCCGTGCACGGGCCATCCGAGTCCATTGACCATGCAATACGCGCCATAGCAAATACACATAACAATCCAACCGAATCCTCCGTTGCATAAACATAGTCTCGTTCCATAAACGGTTTCCCATGCCATAAACGGTTTCCCGTGCCATAATCATATTTGCGTCTCATAAACATAATCCACCATTCATATGGGGAGCTCCGTCGGCGTTATGCCCCAACACATCCATATTGATGCACGACGCCCAACGACTTAGACATCTCGTACTCATATTCAGCGCGTACCATTCGTAAGTTGTTCTCATAGCCTACTTCCGTAGTTACTTAGTCTTTTCGTACATAAGTGCCCGAAGGCACGCTCAGCGCCGTATTCAATATTCTACGCCTAGTGTTCAATATTCTCGGAGCCGTGCACATGATGCACATCTCAATATCATCTTTTAATGTTCTACCATCATTGCCCTACCGCGACCCGTGCACTCGATGCACGTCGCTACAATGTTTCGATTGTTCAATGTTCTATCTTAGTGTTCAACGCATATTTAGACACTTACTCGCCGAGCCACGCTCACTAACTCGATAACATATTACGCATACCATAACATATTTTTATTTGACGTGAAGGAATAGTGAGAGAGAGTCAAGAACCCGCCCACCTTAAGCCGATACGCCTTGCCGATTGAAGCGTCTCGCTTCCATAACTCGATCGCATAGCTAACTCCCGGACTTAGCCATTCCTTTGAACTACTCGATTGATTTGGCCTATCGCGCCCATACCACGATCCGTAATCCAGCATAAAGGCATAGCCTGCACACCAGATCAACCAACATTAGCACTTGTTCAACGGAACTTATCCTTTGCATCGATTCGATTCATAGATTCCAACCGACTCAAAGCTTACCTTTGGCCAACGTAACTCTCGCATCGATTCGCATCGATACTTCATCGGGTCAATGCAACTCTTCGAGTCAACGACTCATCATAATGCACCGATGCGGAGCGGGGCATTACATAATATACCACTCAAAATCAGGTTCGTCCTCGAACCGAAACCAACACTTAATCCAAGTGTCTCGCTAGATCGTTTCACGATCTCGTGCTACTATCGTTGGAATCATACAACTCAGTCTGGATCATACACATATTTTAGGCGTCCCACCAATACATGCATTTCAGCCAAGCTTAGTTGTAGGATATCGGGACAAACTAACAAGCTCAACTTAAATCCTCAAGCACCAGATATTCCATACTCGAATTAGTCGGAATCTTAGCGCCTATTCTTAAAATACTTCTCGTATGCATCATCCCATAACATGCGATCCTCTTCCAAACATCTCCGCACATAACTTGATTCATACCCGTAACTTCGATCTCATAAGTTTTTCGCCGGCCACCTAACACTCGCATTGCACAAGTCATTGCACATCCGATCGCAACAAGCTCCCGTAACGCCTATTCGTCCAACCGTTTCCTATCTCTCGCATAACTCAAGTCTTTCATCCAATCATTCATAACGCTTGGCCTTAGTGACATGGACTAAGTCCACATGTCTCTATTTTCTTTGCCTACCATCCGTACTACGTCTCGCACATAACTATCCCAACGCGACCCACGTTCTCGAACCATATACGCACACGCGCGCGCGGGCAGCGTGCGTGTCCTGCTACTCGGAGACATTTTCTCTGTGGACACGGCGACTCGACACAAACCACTTGACACGTGGCTTGGGGGATTGACTGACACCACGTGTGTCAAGTCTCATGTGTCCCCGTGTCGTGTCGAACGAGCACAAGCTCGTGCACCGATTTTCTACTACACGTGCACAGTCGGTTTATGGGTTCTGATACGGCTTGTTAAGTCAGGACACGACACACTAGGACCTAATACAGGGTGACACAAACCTAGGTGGACACTAGGCAAACCACCCTGCACGAGGACACGACCCTATTCGTGTCGTGTCGGGTGCACGACATGCGTGCACCTGTGCACGAGACAGTGTACTGTGCAGTGTCTGTGTGCTCGATTTGTGTTTGTTTGTATGTGGACACATCGTATCACATTGTGGTGGACACGAGACACACTCTGGAACACAAACACATTATTGTTAATCATTACCAACTGTTTGTTTTACATTTTAACAAGTTTTTATATATCAAACTCTCATTACCCTTAAATTCTTGATACATGCCTATTCTCAATTTTTTTTCCAGTTTTTGATTTGATTTCTAGCATTCATTTTGATTATTTAAGTACTGTAAATTACATGTTTAGATCCCTAATATGGTTCTCCTATAAGTTATCTACATGTATGCTAAATTTGGAGATGATTGGTGGTGTTTTGATTCGAATTTGGGTATGTGAAAACTGTCAAAAGGTTGGGACTGAAAAATGCATTTTGTGTATTTCCAGTTTTCGAATTGAGATTTTGACATCCATTTTAGCTTAATTATTACTGTTAATTACATGGTATAAAACCCTAATGCTATTCTCCTACTTATAATCTAGCTAAGGTGTGATTTTGGGTTGGAATTGTGGTGATTTGGTTTCGAAATCGAATGAGAAAGAGTTGGACTGTTTTTTTCAAAAGTCTGAAATAGGTTCCTGAGATTTGCTTTGATGTTTTGAACTCAAATCTGAGTTCATATGTAACCTGAGATGGTGTAGGAATAAATGAATTGATTTCCTTTTCTTTTCTCACTGTGATGATGTTAAAATCAGTGATATGCTAAACCTGAGAATTGATGTGGGTTCATTCCTACATTTTCTAATAAACTGTCATGAATTGAAGTAAAAACTGAGATGTTTTAGTGTAGAACCTGAACTGTGATTCACTGAGAATTAATGAGCTGATTTCCTTTTCTTTTTTCTAAGAGCATGTTGATACAGTAGATGAAATTCCTGAGAATCACTTGTATGCATTGATGTAAACCATAGCTAGGTATTCCTGTTACATTCCTGAAATTCTTCATCATGTGAACACTGTCACATGGGTTCACTACTTCCCCTCACAAGTACAGCCTTCACTATTCAGATTTGTGATGCACACCCTCTTATTCCCCTCACAGTTCACTCATATGTTCACACACCTAGTCCTAACACATACACGCTCTACACAGGTTCCCTCTCACTCACTCTCTATAATCCTATCTTCCTAATGTAGGTATATGTATATATGTAATGTATATATATGTAAAATGTGTATCTAATGTATAGGTTATACTATGTATTTATATTTAAGTATCATATAATATGTGTATGTGTGTGTACTATGTATATGTATTATATATATATGTATTATGTATTAGATTATATAAATATATCAAGAGTGTATCATGTTTAGATATAGATGTGGTCATGTGATATATGGTTGGTTTAGGCATAGTATTAGCCTAGGACTATGGCCTATGAATGCAATGTGTGATATTAGTATAGTCTAGTATAGTAGTTTATTGACCAATGTAGACTTGTTTGACCTAGTTTAGACTTGTTTGACCTAGTTTGACCATAGTTGACCTAGTTTGACTTCTAGGGTTGACCAGAGTTGACCAAGAGTTGACTTTGGCCTAGATTGTCCTAGTTTCATGTAGAATGCATAGTTGAACTTCATTTTACCATTCTGGACTTGTTGTGACTTGTGCTGTTCTAAATAGGAGCCAGACACCACTCTTCGGACAGTACTTTCATCTTGGACACTCAGATACCAGGCGAGTACATTCTCTGATCATTTCATATCCTGTTTAGAATTATTTTTCTGCTTTAAATTACTTTACTTGATACTGTCACGTTGGTCACACGGATTAGTACTATATGGATCCCTTCTTGAGATGTTATCCCCTCAGGGAGCATCGTATACTACATGTTCTGTGCGTTTCACTTACATGGTGTATCACTATGCTTCACGGTTTATTGATCACTTGTGACATGTACTCTCATGATCACAGAGTCTTCTTTGAATCACCCATTTATGGGTATTTCCAGATCACCCATTTATGGGCCCTCCATGTATCACTGTCACCCCCAGTTTTCAAATTAGGGATATTTTCATTATTTTTCAAGTTTTATAATTTTTAGGAATTTTAGTTGATCTTATATGATTTTTAGGGATTTATTTGGTTTGGTTTGGATTTTATCCAATTCGGACTTAAGTTGGAGACCCGGGTAGCCTGGACACTAGTGGGACCCACATACTAGCTGGGCTTGACCCACATACCATCCTAATTAGGCTAGAAACCATAAACCCGTTAAGCCATGGCCGGCCATGAGTAGGAGCCCCCCCTTTCTTCCTCACTAAGTAAACTCTCTCTCTCTCTCTCTAATTTCCTTCTTCTTCCCAAAGCTCTTCTCCTCCAAGAAAACCAATTATAGGTGTGTAATTAATTCTCTATTTATTCTCTTTTGCATTTAATGTCTTCACAATAAATGTTGAGAAGAGAATTCTCTACACTTTGCCCATAGAATTTATTAGGTTTCCTAAAAATCTAGGTTAAGGATTAATTAGAGGTTTTAAATATATAGAGTGGTATTTATATGTAGATATATATATACATGTGTATTTGTGTGTGTAGAGGAGAGTGGTAGTGTATGTGTTGAGAGTGTGTATATATATATATATGTGTGTGTGTGTGTGTGTGTCTGTATATATATATATAGATATATGTGTGTGTATGTAGATATGTAGGAGAATGAGGAGGAGAATGAGAATGAGGAGGAGAATGAGAAGGAGAATGAGGAGGAGAATGAGGAGGAGAATGAGAATGAGAATGAGAAGGAGAATGAGAATGAGAATGAGAAGGAGAATGAGAAGAAGAATGAGAAGGAGAATGAGAATGAGGAAGAGAATGAGAAGGAGAATGAGAATGAGGAGGAGAATGAGAAGGAGAATGAATAGGAATAAGGAGAAGGAGAAGAATAGGAGTCTGAGATGAATCGGATATAGGTTGTAAGGGTTGGTAATGATTAGAAATAGTCGCCTAGACCTAGTCTTGACCTCGGTTGACCACAGTTGACTTTTTAGACCAAAAGTCAACTATGGGTCAACACTTTACCTAATTTCGTCCCAAATTCCATTAGACTTAAGTAGTTGACCAAAAGTCAACTATTAGTCACCATTGACCTAGGATTGACCTAGGGTTGACCTAGAGTTGACCAGAGTTGACCAGTTGACCAAAAGTCAACTGTAAGTCAACCGTTGACTTAAATCGACCTAGATTAATTCCGTTTGATTTGCATTGACCCAGCTTGACCTAGCTAGACCTAGAATGACTTAGATCGACCATGTACAATCTAGTTTGACCTTGTTCGACCTAGATTGACTTAATTTGACTTGTCTTGACCTAGAATGACTTAATAGGGCTTAAAATTGATTTGACTTTACTTCCTAAACATAGTATTGATACGTCTTGTTCTCTATAGGTCCTCGAGACGCTGCGTTGGATCCCGTTGACATATCACATCTTATTACAGGTGAGTACATTCTCTGACACTTTTTCAATTTACGATAATTGTTATAATTCATGTAATTAGTGTAGATATGCTTGTTTCTCGACACATTGGTCACACGGATTGGTATTCATGGATCCCGACATGAGATGTTATTCCTCGTTATCTTGGTATATCTTGTGCAAGCCCCTTGTAGTTCTTATGCAATATATGGACACCGATTCTCGAGGAGACTTGCTCCCTTCTCGTAGAATCCCGTGTCATAACGTGTCTTGCTTGGATCCACTCTACCAGTCGGGGACGGGGAGTACTAGTGTAGATGTGTGGTCATTATCCGCCTTGTTTATTCTTGTAGACCTTGAATGCTACCAATCCTACACTCCACGTAGGATTGGCTGATCAGTAGACCTTGTGCAGACCCAAGCCGGCCACATATTGTAGCTAGTACTCACACACCTAGATATATGATTCTTGATTCTTGTACATGCCATGATCAGTTTACTTGTCTTGTTCTAGCTCTAGATTTACAGCTTACCTTGCCATGATACTCACATGTACATTCCATGATTTTTTTGTATATACTCTCTATTTACAGTCTTATAGCTTTTGCCATATCTTGTGAACTGTTGTTAGTAGATTGTACTCGTTCTATCCTGATAGGATATGTTGACAAATATTACAGATGTCGACGGAGGGATTACTGTACCTACTACGGTCCGGATGACGTAGTGGGCATAGACTTGGAGACGTTGGTCCAGCAGGGCTTAGCTTCGCCTGACGAGACCTTACCTATTGCTTAGTTAGAGTAGGTCTTTTGTACTGGACCTTGTCTCCAGCTACTTTTGAGACTGTTATTATTATGGATTGTATTAGAGACTTGGACTTGTATATATTCTTGTGTTGGACTTGACAGGTTATTATTTTATTATCGTCTTGTTGTCTTTATCTTCCAGTCTTTACTTTATCATCTTAGAGTTGTGATTTGAGCACTCATATATATTCATTGCTTGTCCTCCGTTTGGAGTTGACCATATTCTCGACAGGTTTTTGATACATATATATAAACTGTTTAGAGTAGAAAACCTACAGCGTTCCACGCCGTTTTTACGGTGAGGACTGGGCGTTGTCACGTGCACGTGCCCTTATAGCGGGTACGGGTCGTGACACGTTTTAGTGGTGGCCCACGCAGGTCCTAAAGTCGCGATTAGTGCGATGTTGTAGCGGCACTCGTCTTAGAGTGTTGACTACGAGCCTGTGTTACACATAGGAGGTAGTAGGCTAAGAGTGCTCAATCACAGTAGGATCTTTCCTTGCTTATCTTGCTTACCGTCTTTGATATTGATTTACTGTTTTCTAGCTGTCCTCCTTTGATATAATCCTTCTTGTGCCATATTGATATCTTCTTTAATTCTATCTTTTCCCTTCCTTGTTCTATTCATGATTGTTGTATTAGTTTTTATTCAATTTCGAGGACGAAAATTTTTAAGGAGGATAGATTTGTCACCCCCAGTTTTCAAATTAGGGGTATTTTTGTTATTTTTCAAGTTTTATAATTTTTAGGAATTTTATTTGATCTTATATGATTTTTAGGGATTTATTTGGTTTGGTTTGGATTTTATCCAATTCGGACTTAAGTTGGAGACCCGGGTAGCCTGGACACTAGTAGGACCCACATACTAGCTGGGCTTGGCCCACATACCATCCTAATTAGGCTAGAAACCATAAACCCATTAAGCCATGGCCGACCATGAGTAGGAGCCCCCCCTTTCTTCCTCACTAAATAAACTCTCTCTCTCTCTCTCTCTCTCCTCTCTCTCTCTCTCTAATTTCCTTCTTCTTCCCAAAGCTCTTCTCCTCCAAGAAAACCAATTATAGGTGTGTAATTAATTCTCTATTTATTCTCTTTTGCATTTAATGTCTTCACAATAAATGTTGAGAAGAGAATTCTCTACACTTTGCCCATAGAATTTATTAGGTTTCCTAAAAATCTAGGTTAAGGATTAATTAGGGGTTTTAAATATATAGAGTGGTATTTATATGTAGATATATATATACATGTATATTTGTGTGTGTAGAGGAGAGTGGTAGTGTATGTGTTGAGAGTGTGTATATATATGTGTGTGTGTGTGTCTGTATATATATATATATATAGAGATATATGTGTATGTATGTAGATATGTAGGAGAATGAGGAGGAGAATGAGAATGAGAAGGAGAATGAGAAGGAGAATGAGAATGAGGAGGAGAATGAGAAGGAGAATGAGGAGGAGAATGAGAATGAGAAGGAGAATGAGAATGAGGAGGAGAATGAGAAGGAGAATGAGGAGGAGAATGAGAATGAGAAGGAGAATGAGGAGGAGAATGAGAATGAGAAGGAGAATGAGAATGAGAAGGAGAAGAAGAATGAGAATGAGAAGGAGAAGGAGAATGAGGAGGAGAATGAGAAGGAGAATGAGGAGGAGAATGAGAATGAGGAGGAGAATGAGAAGAAGAATGAATAGGAATAAGGAGAAGGAGAAGAATAGGAGTCTGAGATGAATCGGATATGGGTTGTAAGGGTTGGTAATGATTAGAAATAGTCGCCTAGACCTAGTCTTGACCTCGGTTGACCACGGTTGACTTTTTAGACCAAAAGTCAACTATGGGTCAACACTTTACCCAATTTCGTCCCAAATTCCATTAGACTTAAGTAGTTGACCAAAAGTCAACTATTAGTCACCATTAACCTAGGATTAACCTAGGGTTGACCTAGAGTTGACCAGAGTTGACCAGTTGACCAAAAGTCAACTGTAAGTCAACCGTTGACTTAAATTAACCTAGATTAATTTCGTTTGACTTACATTGACCCAGCTTGACCTAGCTAGACCTAGAATGACTTAGATCGACCATGTACAATCTAGTTTGACCTTGTTCGACCTAGATTAACTTAATTTGACTTGTCTTGACCTAGAATGACTTAATAGGGCTTAAAATTGATTTGACTTTACTTCCTAAACATAGTATTGATACGTCTTGTTCTCTATAGGTCCTCGAGACGCTGCGTTGGATACCGTTGACATATCATATCTTATTACAGGCGAGTACATTCTCTGACACTTTTCCAATTTACGATGATTGTTATAATTCATGTAACTAGTGTAGATATACTTGTTTCTCGACACATTGGTCACACGGATTGGTATTCATGGATCCCGACATGAGATGTTATTCCTCGTTATCTTGGTATATCTTGTGCAAGCCCCTTGTAGTTCTTGTGTAATATATGGACACCGATTCTCGAGGAGACTTGCTCCCTTCTCGTAGAATCCCGTGTCATAACGTGTCTTGCTTGGATCCACTCTACCAGTCGGGGGCGGGGAGTACTAGTGTAGATGTGTGGTCATTATCCGCCTTGTTTATTCTTGTAGACCTTGAATGCTACCAATCCTACACTCCACGTAGGATTGGATGATCAGTAGACCTTATGCAGACCCAAGCCGGCCACATATTGTAGCTAGTACTCACACACCTAGATATATGATTCTTGATTCTTGTACATGCCATGATCAGTTTACTTGCCTTGTTCTAGCTCTAGATTTACAGCTTACCTTGCCATGCTACTCACATGTACATTCCATAATTTTCTTGTATATACTCTCTATTTACAGTCTTATAGCTTTTGCCATATCTTGTGAACTGTTGTTAGTAGATTGTACTCGTTCCATCCTGACAGGATATGTTGACAAATATTACAGATGCCGACGGGGGGATTACTGTACCTACTACGGTCCGGATGACGTAGTGGGCATAGACTTGGAGACGTTGGTCCAGCAGGGCTTAGCTCCGCCTGACGAGACCTTACCTATTGCTTAGTTAGAGTAGGTCTTTTGTACTGGACCTTGTCTCCAGCTACTTTTGAGACTGTTATTATTATGGATTGTATTAGAGACTTGGACTTGTATATATTCTTGTGTTGGACTTGACAGGTTATTATTTTATTATCGTCTTGTTGTCTTTATCTTCCAGTCTTTACTTTATCATCTTAGAGTTGTGATTTGAGCACTCATATATATTCATTGCTTGTCCTCCGTTCGGAGTTGACCATATTCTCGACAGGTTTTTGTTACATATATATAAACTGTTTAGAGTAGAAAACCTACAGCGTTCCACGTCGTTTTTACGGTGAGGGCTGGGCGTTGTCACGTGCCCGTGCCCTTATAGCGGGTGCGGGTCGTGACAATCACCCCTTGTGTGCCTTTGCATGGAATCATAACATAACCTGGTTGGATCCTTGTGTATGATTGGGGGTACGGGGGAGTAGAAGTAGACATGTGAATAATATGCAAGTAGTATCTCACCTGATCACCTCCTTAGTGTCTCATCAGGTTCTTCTATGCCATTCACATGTTTATATTGTACTCTGACTCACTAGCCACTGATAGTTCTCTATTTACAGTATATATATTTCCATTACAGCTTTTTCTGTTTACATCCTGTACTTTCTTTCAGTTCTTGTATCTTACTTTACTGCACGATTATATTTTCTAACCTGCTATGAACTGTTGAGATGTATTGTGCTCGCTCCTGTCCGGACTGGACCTGTTGAAAATATTACAGAGGACGAGGAGGAGGCCGGTGTGGATACCTTTTACTGTGCTACCTTAGATGAGATGTTGGACCTGGACCAGCAGCAGGTCCCACTAGCAGTGGATGACACACCTCTAGACTAGGATGTTTTTTCATTTACATTACTCTCTGGATGATTGTATATATTTGATTTTGGGATATGTATTTATCTTAGACACTAGAATCTCTGTTTGTACTTGTGGATTTCCCTTCTTTTCAGCAGTATTATCTATCTTTCTATCTTATCTTCTGCCTTAGTTGTGATTGAGTTTACTTTCTGCTATGTCACCCCCATTCGGAGAGTATAAACTGTTTAGTATTATATTGTTAGTTGTTGTGACCTAGGACAACGTTCTACCGCCGATACTGCGGCGTAGGCTGGACGTACCCACTTCTCGTGCCCTTACTCTAGGGTGCGGGTCGTGACATGTTTGTACTCGAGGGATTTCACGCCTAATTACTATCAGTGGACCGCACACGGAGAACTTGTGTCTTTAGCATCAGAGCCGGAGCCTTATGTTGAGCCGTATATGCATGCGGGACCTAATTTTGGTTCAGATAATCATGCATACGACGAGGGTGCGTGAACATGGTTTTCGACGCTGCGGGGCCTAGTTTCGTTCATGATGCAGCTGAGGAGGCACCGAATGTCGATGCTGCAAAGTTCATGGAGTTGCTGGAGAATGCAAGGACTCCATTGTATCCTGGTTGTGAGAATCATTCACCGTTGGAGGTGGTTACAAGACTGTTGAGCATTAAGTCAGATTTTAACATGTCGTAAGAATGCTACAACCGAGTGTTGGAGTTGATTATAGAGATCTTGCCGGCGGGTGCTAAGTTACCTAAAGACTTCTATCGGTCTAAGAGGATGGTGAGATCGCTCTGGATGGGATACGAGAAAATCGATTCTTGTCGCAATGGGTGCATGATGTACTACAAAGACGACAAGGACGCAGATGTGTGCAGATTTTGTGGTGCTGATCGCTATAAGACAACTAGTACAGGAAGGTCTACCGGTGCAAGAAGACCGACCGATTCAATACACTACTTGTCTTTAACGTCGCGGTTGCAAAGATTATTTATAGTGAAAGAGACGACCAAAAATATGAGTTGGCACATGCGAGAACAAATTGAAGGAGTGTTGGATCACCCATCCGATGGAGAAGCATGGAAGCACTTTGATTGAGTGTATCCTGATTTTGCTTCAGATCCGCGTAATGTCAGGTTGGGGCTATCTTCTGACGGTTTTACTCCTTTTGATCTTTCGGGATCCTAGTATTCGTGCTGGCCTGTGATTGTCACTCCGTATAACCTACCGCCTTGGATGTGCATGAAGACTCAGTACATGTTTCTAACCGTTATAATTCCTGGTCCGAACAATTCCAAGAGGAACATTGATGTGTACTTACAGCCTTTGATAGATGAGTTGAATCAGTTATGGGAAGTAGGCGCTAACACGTACGATATTTCCAGGAAGCAGAATTTTCAGATGAAGTCAACCCTTATGTGGACCATCAACGACTTTCCGGCCTATGAAATATTATCTGGATGGAGCACTCATGGCCGTCTCTCATGTCCATATTGCATGGACCGTAGTAAGGCTTTTCGCTTGAAACACGGAGGAAAACCGTGCTTCTTTGATTGTCATCGGCAATTTCTGCCAAAAGATCATCCGTTCAGAAGGAACAGGAATGCATTCCATGCCGGCGTTGTAGAGAAGGGTGATCCACCGCCAAGGTGGTGCGGAGCTACGATATGGGAGGAGGTTAGAGATTTTCCAAGTGCTATCGAAGATCCTACAACTGGGTACAAGTGCGATGGATTTGGTAGAGATCATAACTGGACAAAGAGGAGCATATTCTGGGATCTGCCATACTGGAGTACCAATATGATCAGACATAATCTTGATGTCATGCATATTGAGAAGAATGTGTTTGATAACATAATTAATACTGTGATGGACGTAAAGGGAAAAACGAAAGACAATCCCAAGGACAGGTTGGACTTAGAAGAAATATGCAAACGCCCTGCGTTGCATTTAATAGAGCAGAATGGAAAACAGTTCCTGCCGAAGTCAATTTTCTCGCTGGACAAGGAGGATAAAGTGAGACTTTGTCGGTGGATTCAGGGCCTAAAATTTCCAGACGGATATGTGTCAAATATGAGAAGATGTGTCGATTTGACGGGTATGAAGAGCCACGACTGTCACGTATTCATGGAGAGGTTAATTCCGATTGAATTTCGGAAATTCTTACCGCAGGCAGTTTGGGATCCATTGACGGAGCTTAGCATATTCTTCAGGGATCTTTGTTCTAAGAAATTGCTCGTTGATCGTCTAGAAAAGTAAGAGAAGGACATTGCGGTGACACTGTGCAAGCTAGAGAGGGTGTTTCCTCATGGATTCTTCGACTCTATGGAGCATTTGTCGATTCATCTATCCTATGAGGCACGTGTTGGTGGACCCGTCGAATATCGATGGATGTACCCGTTCGAACGATATTTGAATCACCTTAAAAAAAGGTGAAAAATAAGGCACGGGTCGAGGGTTCTATTTGTGAAGCCTATGTTCTCGAGGAGATTACAAACTTTTGTTCGATGTATTTCAAGCCTCATGTTGCAACTAATAGAACGAGAGATTCCAGAAACGACGACGGAGATCATGAATGTAATGACACAATACTGAAGGTATTCAATGCTCCAGGAAAGCTATCGGGTAAAATAAAGAAGAGATATCTGAACGATGATGAGCTAAGGGCTGCTCAGGTGTATGTATTACTCAACTGCGACGAAGAGGAAGTAGAGAAACTGGAGGGGTAAGTAATTAATACGTCAACATTATTTTAATAGTGTTGATTATTATACTATTACATTAATTAAACGATGTTGTTTTCAGCATATTTAATGATGATGTGAGGTCAGGTAGGCCACATATAACAGAAGAAGAACTAGAACAAGAAATGAGGCATTATTTTTCATCATGGTTGAGTGCATATGTAAGACTTGAGAACTCTGTAATTACCTTTCTGTATATGCAGTTGATTGAGAATGAGCTTAATTTCTTTTTTCGTGGTATTTAGGTCGATCGTCCATACGCAAGACTTGAGAATGAGTCTATTAGAACGCTAGCCAAGGGACCAATTTATGCTGCAAAAATATGGCCAAGCTACTGTGTTAATGGGTTTAGGTTCAAGTACTCAACAACTTGCCCGATCAGAGACAACTTTGTGGATCTCGACTCCACAAAAAACAGCTGTTTGTGTATCAGATCTTCGAACTACAAATATGTTGATACGGGCAATGATTTCTATGGTGTGCTACGGGAGATCGTGGAGCTGACATATAGTTATGGAATAGAGCCTGCTATGATTGTGTTATTCAGGTGTGATTGGTTCGATCCGATTGAAGGTCAAGATTAGAAAGTAGACAAGCACGGTCTTGTGGATATAAACTATCGGCGTCGATATCAAACCTATGAACCATTTGTCCTATCAAGTCAGGCTCAGCTCGTGTACTTCACAAGTTATCCTAAACGGGGAACAACAAGGTCGGACTGGTGGGCAGTATGCAAGACCAAAGCTAGAAATACCTTTGAGGTTGACGATATAGTTTATCAAGAGGATGAACTACCTCTTATAACAAATATTATAGAAGTGGACACGACGGAAGTTTCTCATTACACATCTAATTGTGTAGAAGAAGTAGAATTATCTGAAGAGGAAGATGCAGATGAAAGTGAAGATGTAGAGGAAGAAGAAGAAGAAGAAGAAGAAGAAGAAGAAGAAGAAGAAGAAGAAGAAGAAGACGATGAGCTAAACGAACTAGATGAATTTTCAGAAGAGGATTAAATCTGTACGTTTGTTTTATCATCATATTTGACACTTTAGTGACACTTTTATCTGTGACTATGATATTTTTCAAAAATCTGTGATGTCTATCATATAAATATGTATTTTTGTTTTATTGTCATATGTTATTATCAGGTATAACTAGACCATCTGGACGACGCGGAGGATTTTATATTAGGCAATCCCGTCTGCCTCGGGCTGGGGATGGAGATTCCGTACCCTCATCCTCATCTCCGAGTATGCCATTGTACCGTTCTGTTCTCGGTCCATTACCGGGATAAGGCAGTTCCAGCAGGTTGGCGACTCCACCCTCGTCGTCCAGCGTTCATGATCTTGTATCCAGCATTCCTGATCCTGCGTCCAGCATCCCTGATCCCGCGTCCAGCATTCCTCCTCCCGACGGCTCCATGGGGGGAGCCGACGTCGAGCATATGGAGGACGGCGATCAGACTGATCCTGCCGAGGCAGGAGGTGAGAGCGACCCTCCATGCGCTCCCCCGGGCGAGACGCGTATGGAGATTTGGACGGACGGGCCTACGAAGTAAGTTAATTAGTTAATATATATTTCTCAAATGATTATATGTACATATATATTCATGAAAATTATTATTGTATAGATATCGGCCTCTTGCAGTACAGAGACAGCTGGGGGTATTTCTGAGGCAGAACTATGGTGGGCCTTGGATTAACTACTCAGATGCTCCCGCAGATAGGAAGGCCTTTTGGTTCGTCCACTTCAAGGTAAAAAATTTGTTTATTTTTAAATTTTAATAATCATTTGTGTATATTATACATCTTTTCTATTTTACTTCTTGTAGAGGACCTATTTCTATCCACCACACCGGACGGCGAAGATCGAGGGCTAATTTTCTGCCGTCGCAGGCAAGCTCATCCGTGATGCGATCCATGACCAGAAGTCTCGTGATCGCTCCGGAAAGCCGATCCATGGTTGGATCACGCCAGAGCAGTGGACTGCGATGAAGGCTAGATTCGGCGAGCCCAGGTACCAGGAGCGGTCTGACAAGGCCAAGGTGGCGCGGTCGAGCGCCGGTAAGTAGTGTGGTGGCTCCATTCCGATGACGGAGCATTTTCGTCGTCTGGTACGTTTTCTATGACGGACATTATTTTATATATAGTTGGATAGAATATTTAATACTAATAATAGATAATATATTTTAACAGGTAAAAAAGGGTGAGGACCCCAACATGGTGACCATCTTCCTGGTCACCCATCGGAGGGCTGGGGAGTTCATTGACGAGAGGGCGACGCAGGCATATGTACGTTCTATTCTTTATATTAATTTACTATAATTTAGAAAACAGGAAAATAGATATCAATATAGACTCTAGCAAACACTTATACGTTAGCAAATATTGTTCTAGGCCGAGTTTGTTCGGCTACAAGAGGAGGCGACTGCTGCTGCTAGTGCGCCAGCAGAAGGAGGGGCTGGTACTTCCTCCCAGCCGCCTATATCTCCATCACCGGACGAGCTCTGGATGACCACCGTTGGCGGTCTTCAGAAGGGTACGTACTACGGTACGGGATCCTACGGCCCCTATTTGGCTTCAGAGTCATCCTGGGCCCCCTCTGTCAGTACGCAGTCTCCAGCTTCGCAGGCGTCATCATGAGCGCAGGATGTGTGCAGACAGCTCCACGAGCTGCGTCGCGAGTTGCAGCAGCAGATTTCTGAGGCAGCTGGGGAAGAGCGACGATCCGACGATCCGATGATCACCGGACGATTTGATGCGGTCAAGCGCAGTATACAGGAGTTGATGAGTCTGCAGCAGGCTACAGCTGCCAGCTTGCACACGCTCACCGAGTCTACGCAGCGCACATAGCGTAGACAGGTCGAGCTGGAGGGATCGCAGAGAACCGTGGCTGCCTCACTCACCCAGCTACATACTTCTCTTGAGGAGAGTACTCGGAGGATGGTGAGTACCCTTGCTGCGCATGGTGACCGACTGCGAGAGCTGGAGCAGATATGTCCTCCCAGTCCATCGACGGTGCCGACTCCAGACGTTGCACTGCCTCCTACTGCCCCTACGGTGCAGCTCATACAGGAGCAGTATGAGTACATGCTATCCCAGATGCGCGGCAGGGGTCCTCAGTGATTTTATTTATTTTTTTATGAGTTGTATGTATTGGCCCTATGGGCAAATTGTTTATTGGTACACTTTTGTTTATACACTTGGTGGGAGACTTTTTATCATCTTCCAATTTTATTTGACTCTATTGGATGTTTGTGATGATGTGTGTCTGTGAAGTGTAGTTTGTTGGATATTTACTTTGTGATATTTACTTTGTTGGTATTTTCATTATGATATTTACTTTGTGATATTTACTTTGTGATATCTGCGACGGGGATGACAAATATACCTACGCTGGGTTATAAGCGATGATCTGATATACAAAGGAGGTGCTGCCCAAATTTTAAAAAAATATAATGTGTAGTTTTGTGATGATGTGTGTCTGTGTTTACAGTGTATGTGAAATACAGTGTTCGGAACCATCGATAGTTTCGATTACTGTTGTATGTTTTATCTTGGACAGAAAGAGCAACTGTTCAGGGTGTACTTCTGAGAGCTTCATTTTCACATCCTTCACTCTCTCGGGACGTCGTACAGGATCCCGAGAAGGTGAAGGACGTGAAGAGGAAGCTCTGAGAAGTGCACCCTGAACTGTTGCTCTTTTTATCCAAGATAAAACATAGAACAGTAAGCGAAACTGTCGATGGTTCGAACACTGCACTTCACACACACTGTAAACACAGACACACAGCATAACAAAAATACACATTTTATTTTTTTAAATATTTTTTTATTATTTTGCGACGTATAGCGACGGATAGCGACGAAAAATGGATGTCGCTATACGTCGCTGATTAGCGGCGTTACGTCGCTGTACGTCGCCACATTGCTGACGTGGCAGGCTTGCCACGTCATCACGTAAATAGAACAAAACGTCGCTAAGTTGTCGCCCGACGTCGCTAAGTTTGCGACGTAACATTTTCGTCGCTCTCCGTCGCTAACTTTGCGACGACCTAGCGACACGACTTTGACGTCGCAAATAGCGACGTAGGGCGACGAATGTGCCATTTGCGACTAGCTTAAAAGCGACGTTCATTTTCCGTCGCTAAAGTCGTCGCTAATTAAGATTAGCGACGTATTTTCCATTATTAGCGACGTATAATAACGTCGCTAATTTGCCTTATTTTAGTAGTGGTTATTTTGATTCTTACCTTGTACATATTTGTAAATGTCAACGTATATTATTTTTTCTTGAAATAATTTATCTATACTACTATATAATAAAAAAATTTGCTTCACCATATTTTCCCCCAAATGTATTCTTACCTTACTTTACTAATGAAAATTGTTTAGTAAATTTAATGAGGACAAACAGTTAATTACGTATATATATATTTCAAAAATGTAGTTTATTATTATAATTGGCTGACCCAAATACAAAAATAATAACTAAAATGAGATTAGAATACGTGCAAGGAACTAGTATAAAGTATTGTTAAAGTAAGACAAGTTAAAGAGTAAGCAAATGATTTAGTGGATAGTTAATGTATGGTTTGGAAAAAGTATAAAATAGGAGGAACACATTTGAGAAAAAAAATGGAAAACAAATTAGAAGTTATGATGTTTAGAAATGGTGAAAGAAAAAAAAAAGAGAGAGATAAGAATTTGAGAGAAAAATTTATGTGGGCCCGAAAATAAATTTTTCTCCCACAATGAAAAAAAAATAAATATACATTATGGAATTGTGTGATAAATTTACTAATTATCTCTCAATTAGTTGTTGTCTTTTCCTATGTTGCCTTTATTGTTGCTTTCTAAATACTAATTTAATATTTGTTCAAAAAAGTACTTATTTTTTTTTATCTACTTTTTTGTCATGCAAATAAGAAGTAAAATTTATTTTTTCTCTTCTAATTTTTTATCAATTTTTTCTCTACCTCTCACACACAGTCCCCAAACATAATGTAAGGGGGCATCCCGTAATTCTGCCACGATGACCTTTCAAAAAGTACAGGGCCTTTCCCGGGGAAAATTCTCTCTAGCCCGAAAAGCTAAAATTGCAGAGAAAACCCTAAAAACTTCCAGTTGAAATAAAGGAGAAAATTAGGGGGCAAAAGAGAAAAAGAGGAAGCTAGGTCGGAAATGGCTGTCGCCGGTCTCTATCGTCGGATCCTCCCTTCCCCGCCGGCGATCGAGTTCGCCTCCTCCGAAGGAAAGGTTTCAATTCTCACCCAATCACGAAGTTAGTTTTTTTTTGGGAAATCTGATCAAAAACTAAAGTTTAGGGTTTTTAGGATCACTATATGATATTTAAACACTTTGGCTTTGAGGGTCCGCTTGGATTGAGGGTTAAGAGAGTTAAGTGAGGGGAAACTAAAATCATGCTTGGTTTGAGAGTGGGGGTTTAGGAGGGAGAGTTATAGAGGGTTACGTGAGGATTTATTTCACCCTCTTTTGTCCATTTTTTTAACTCCCCAAATCGGAGGGTTAAGGAGGGTGATTGAGGAATTTTGTTTAAAAAGTCATAAATATCCCTCATTTGTTCTATAAAATATCATGATTTTTCTCCCATTTTTTTTGTTTTCAACATGTTGCTACGTACCTTCCTAATTTGTGAAGATATTTTGACAAATTATAATTAAAATTTCAATCAAATTTAATTTTATGACATATATAATAAGGTTATTTTGGTAACTAACTTTTATTAATTCTCTTCTCACTCAAAACCTCCAATCCAAGCAAGAGTTATTAAAGGCAAATGTTAAGGGCCACCAACTTAAAATTTTAGAAAAATTACAAGTTTGCCATTTTGAAAACACTACTAAGGGCCACCAAGTCATGGCATTGTATTCTTCCTCCATTGTCTTCTTCCTATTTTCTCAATCCCCAAACCACTTTTCTCAATCTCCACCTCCATTGTTCCCCACCCCCTCCATTGTTGTCCCCACCTCCACCATTGGTGTCCCTACCTCCAGTAACAGTAGTCTTTCTCGATTTTTTTCAAAAATTTCAACCTACAGTGACTGCAGGGACACCCTGCAGTCCTATTTGAAGAGAGGACTGCAGGCAAGTCCTGCAGTCCTCAAGTGACAAGTTTTTTTTTTTCCAATTTTTTCCAAAAAAATCCAACCTACAGGTCCTATTTAAAAAGAGGACTGCAGGCAAGTCCTGCAGTCCTCAAGTGACAGAACGGGGAAGAGGGGGTTGTCGGGTGGAGGAGGGGGAGAACGATCGGGAGGGGGGGGGGGGGGGGATGCTATTGCCTGGGGGAACAAGGGGGAGGGTTTTGGATTTTCTTGTTTTCTATTTTCTTTTTGTTTTTGGTTTTATCCTTTTGGTGGCCCTTAGTAAACTTGTGAACTTTAGGTTGCCCTTAGTAAAAAAAAAATAAATAGAAAACATGGTTGCCCTTAGTAGGATGGTTGCTCTTAGTAAAAAGGGGGTGGCCTTTAACATTTGCCTTATTAAATACCCCTCACTTAACTCTCCCTCCAATCCAAACAAGGTTCTATGTATTGACTCTACTCTCCCTCACTTAACTCCCCCTCATTTAACCCCACTTAACTCTACTTATTTTTTTTCCCCTCAATCCAAGCAGACCCTGATTTATTTATTTATTTATCAAATCAAGTTCATATTTTATATTTCCCTGTTCGGTGTTTGTTGATTGTGGAAAGTTACTTACTTAGAGTTAGTTCTTGATTCCAAGGTTCAAGGGCTATGCTGCATGGACACGGCTACGTGGTATTGATTTTGGTGTGCTTCTAGTGTACATTGGAGTGTCTATGTCGTGTCCGATACAATGCGGACACGACATCAGTTTTTGGACTTTCCATGATTATACTAGGTGAAGGGAAAACATTATCTAATCAATCAGTAGCTCAGGGTTTTGGTAGTTTATGGTGTCCAATAATCCAACTTATATTGCTTTTGTTTGGTCTAATTTGGGACCGAGTCCTGTCGAATTAATGCCTCACTTATTCTGTTCATCTTAAGTTTGGAATTTTCCTTCCAGATATTTAAGTGGATACATTCAATGCAGAAGTTTTTGATGAAGCGTTGTACAATAACAAAATAGTCTCGTGGACTTTGCAGTTGGTCTGGACTTATGCCCCCCCAATTCTAAAAAAATGGTTTTTTTTTGTTTGTTTTTTTTTTTTTTGGGGGGGGGGGGGGGGGGGGGGGGTGGGGGGGGGGGGGGGGGGGGGGGGGGGGGGGGGGGGGGGGTTAAATACAAATAACTCTAGTCTCGTGGACGTCATTTTGTCATCTCCCTTGTTTTACTTTTTGACTTATTTTTTGTTTGCGCCCCCCCCCCCCCCCCCCCCCCCCCCCCCCCCCCCCCCCCCCCCCCCCCTTTTTTTTTTTTTCCTGCTGATCGGTTCTTAACTTCTTACAAGGCAGTTCAAGTGCCCTGGATCTTTAGGAGTTGGGCAGGTTGTTAGGTGAATGCCTTCTAGAAATGCATAAGAAAGATACCTCGTGCTACCAATGTGATGATTTCCCATGGCTCTTAAAAAGCTAGTCATTGCAACCATCTTCTTGGTGTCATGGAACCTGCCTTTTGATGCAGGACAAAAACAGAGGGGAACATGGACGGGTTTATGCAACGACATGCAATAAGTTGTCGATATACACTTCCATGTTTGAGACAGTATATTCTTTAAGTTTTTTGTTAACAAGTCTATGGCAGGTAAGTCTATTGTTCTTTAACCCAAAAGACATTACCTGGTAGAAGTATACCCTCAGTTTGTGACGAACTCAGTCTCTTCATCATTTTCCTGATGCATCCTGATCTATGTTGCACGGACATGGATGGGACACTATATGGCTACGTAGACACGACATCTATTTTGGTGTGTCATGGTTGTGTACAATACGTATCCGACATGCGACGACCCACATTGTTGTAGTGTCCATGCCTACTAGATCCTGATCTTGGTTGTAGGTCAAGGAAGCATCCATTTTACTCAATTTGCCTGAGTTGATGAACTGTCTACCAAGTGATCGCTCCTTGGAGTAATTTTCTTTTTGAGATGCTTTATTTTGAGATAGTAGGGTGATACATATTCTCCATTTCCCGATCAATTTCTTAATAATTACATTGGCTAACCATATTGGACTTCTCCGGTGCAACTTGCATCCAGGACATGTAAATTTCTTCCTCAAAGATGTCTTTCAAGTGCAAATTGACACATTTCTCCTTGAAGTCTCAAGAAGGATACTGGTATATTGTATGGAAGAAAGAATATAAGCAGGCATTGTATGTGTTGATGCCTGACCCAATGCAATATCGGTTCAAACCCTGCTTCAACCTGGCCCAAGCTGAATTTGCCCATTTAAGGCCTGGGTTAGGGTTCTGTTTGATGGTTTCGACCTGAGACCAGATTTAGTTGGGCTTAGTTATGCTCCCAACCCGACCCGATCCTCCCCCAACTTTTACACCTACTGCCAAGCCTGTAGGATGGATGAGGTTGGAGAGTGGCCTGAGCTGGATGCCTTTGGCCCGCCCTTGGGCCTAGGCTTCTTTCTACATCCTGATCTATTTGGATCTTGGCATATTTGCCAAGGAGTTGGATGCAGTTCCCTACAAAAAAATCTTATCATCGCACCTCTTCATCTAGATTACTTATAGTTTTAGAGGAACTTGGCAACTGGCCTTGTACGTTTGATTTAATGAGGAGGGTTCTCTTGCTCATAATTGTCTTCGCAGTGAATTTGGCACCAATCCATAGAGGCAGACTGCAGTTCGATAACTAGTTGAAAAATATTGGTCAATTCATTTTTAGAGCTTCTCGATATTGAGATGTGCCACATAACCAACTGCATTCTGATGGTTAAACTTTAAAGGCTTGGATGATGTTGGTGATGATTCAAATTAAGGTTTTGTTCTTGAAGAATATGGTTCTGCAGTATAAAGTATAGATTGTCTCAAAATCCAATTAAGGTTTTGTTCTTGAAGAATATGGTTCTGCAGTATAAAGTATAGATTGTCTCAAAATCATTCTTCTAGAGTTCTATTAGCATGTCTCAAAGTATGATTTGATCCATAAGGATATTTCTCAGTGGCAACTTTTCTTCTGCTTTCCCTACTTCTTTTCTGAACCTTTCTTAATATAGAGTGAGTTGTCTTTTCTAAGCAAAGCTATTCCCCATCTTCTATTCCTTCTAGGATTTTCTTTCGAAGGCATTTTAGAGTTTAGAATCCTTTTTTAAGATCCTTGTGTTCTCGAATGATGCCTTCAATATTTTTAAATTCATATTTCTCCACCATTTCGGCTGCAGCTAGTTAGCCAAAGGCACCTTGATAGTCAACTTGTACAGAGGTATTGAAGTTAACAAGAAATTTGTCATTGTCCATGCAATGCTTCTCTTGTGAAGGACCTTGTTAACCATATGTAAGCTTACCCTTCTCTCAATCATCTACAACTACTTGATATTCAACGGAGGTAGCTTGAGGAAGCCAGGCTTAAGAAATCTCAAATTAGTCAGAGGTAGATAGCATGACATCAGTCTATTTTGCTGTCTTCACCACTCCTTTTTCTTGTCTTTGATACAAACTCATCATAATGCCTGCTACCTTTATGATGCAACCTGGAACATCTTTGCACCATGTGGGCCTGCTTAGTTTCATGATCATAAATCTTGTATATACAGTGTCATAGCCGAGCTTGGAATAATTATTTCCAGGTGGCGCCAGATGAATTTTGTCGTCTTACCGCACTAAAGTTTTTTATACAAGTCCTGCTCTCTTGTGGCAGCAACTCTTCTCTGAAGCCCTCCAAAGTGGAACCATGGAAGGATTCTTCAAACTGATTTCCTACTTCCAAACACAGTCTGAGCCGGCATATTGTGGATTGGCCAGTCTGTCAATGGTCCTGAACGCTCTTGCAGTTGATCCAGGAAGAAAGTGGAAAGGTAATCCCATTTGGAGGATTAGATACTGTGTGTATTCAAATGATTCTTGCATTGATGATTATAGTGTTTAAGATTATATTGAAGTATTTGCTGGACTGTACCTAGAATGCAATTTCTGATTCTTCTCGTCTTTATGTCAAAGTGCAACGCTTCTTAGAAGTGGATATGTACTCAAATATTTCTGTCTCTATATATCTCTTCTATTTCAATTGGACTTATGTGAATATGTTTTTTTTTTTTTAAGATATTGGGACTTGTTTACCAGCACAATTTTGCCTCTCTTTTCCTTTCTTTTGAATATAAGCAGTGCTTTACTGTTTCTAGAGGAGAGAAGGTTTCATACCCAGGTCTCATGCATAATTTACCATTCTGTTACAATGGCACCAGCTCCAGCACCAGCATTGCACTAGGTTGATGCATGTTCCTAATTAACATCTACATGCATAATCCAGCAAGAGAGTATACATATCATTTTGTTAAGCTGGTTTTGAAATTCCAACTGTGACATCTTGACAGCATGTTGTTGTGCTCTATATGAAAGCATGGAATGATGACCATGGTGTCATTTATACGTAACCTTGGCTGACATCTCTTGCATTTCACAATCATATCTAATACCGGAAGTCTTCTGCATTTGAATATCCTTCCTTGATACCGCCATCACGAAATATATATTTGTAACCACTTTTATTACTCCCTTAGCTCTCAATTTGTTACATTATCTTGCAAACTTCTTTTCCAGGCCCTTGGAGATGGTTTGATGAGTCCATGTTGGACTGTTGTGAACCTCTAGAAAAAGTCAAAGCTGAAGGAATCACATTCGGCAAAGTTGCATGCTTGGCTCACTGTGCAGGAGCTAATGTTGAAGCTCTTCATACAAACCAAAGCACCCTTGATGCTTTTCGCAATCATGTGATGAGATGTACTTCCTCTGAAGAATGCCATTTGATCACGTCGTACCACAGAAAACATTTCAAGCAGGTTCTTAGCATTCTTTTACTTTTTTAGTTCCTTCTTTTTGCCAGATCAACAAATATCTTCAACCTAAGAGTGCACGTCTATAGCCCCTCGGATCTAATATTGTTGAGATTTGAGATCCGTTCCTTTAATTTAGACCGATGTCTTGGATAGTTTGGAAAGTAAGGTCAATGTTCATATATGTGATTAGTAAGGAAGAGTTTGTACTCTTAATAGACCTAAGCATAAATATAGGACACTTTGTGAGATGTATTCTTGGAGGTTATGTGAGGGTCACCATCAGGAGGTCATGGTTGTGAGATGATGGGATGATCCCTAACAATCCTTATTAACGGTACTGTGGGCATAGCCATAACGGATCACCGGTTTGACCAGTGATCCAGTTGATGATAAGTGTACTACTATAAATATCCTATCAAGTTGCATACTTCAAGACCAAATCCAATATTGTCTCCCCAGGTAGAGACAATTGTTATCGAAAAAAGCTTCACAGTTGAAAATTACCTGCACTTATTGCACAGTGCTAGAGAACTGTTCATGGGCTATCTGCTTTATTTCTACTTAATAGCCTGTCTGGGCTGTTGCAAAAATTTGCACATGTTACACATGTTAAATATATGTAACATATATTAAAGGCTGTAGGTTTTAATTTTACTGGAAATTGCTGAGAAACCCAATTTCGGGGTTGGTTTTTATGAAAAACCCACCCGCATGATGGATTTTATGAAATGCCCAGAATTATATATTTCCACGTTAAGTATTCCAAGATTCCCTTTAGATGCTCTGTATTTACAAAATTAATACCATAACTACCCCTCCGCACAAACTCAGATCTGGATTGCGATTTTCGTCTTCTTCTTCTTCTTCTTCACGAGAGATCTGAATTCCATTGCTCTCATCTTCAGCAGAGATCGCAAAGATCGTTCGTAGTTCACCATACTTTTTTTTTTCAGTCAAACTCCGATCATCGCTCATCTTCTTCTTCTTCTTCTTCTTCGACAATTAGGTCAATTATGGAGAGAAGATCTTCTTCTTTTCCATAAGAGTTGGCATCGTTTTGAAAGAAGAACGAAAACTCTTGAATCTTTATTCATGTGAAATTTCTTTCCACAAAACAAAAAAAATAAAAAATTAGGTTTCTGTCAATTGTTCTCCGTCGATATCACACGAAGAATAGTCATTCTCCTGCACTTTTAACAAGGAGAATGGCATTCTCCGTGTTGAATGGCATTCTCCGTGTTATTTAGCACGGAGAATGGCCATTCTCCGTGTAATTTAGAAACGGAGAATGCCATTCTCCGTACTAAATTACACGGAGAATGGTCATTCTCCTACGTTTTAACACTGGGAATGATCATTCTCCGTGTAAATTAACACGGAGAATGCCATTCTCTGTTTTATTTAACACGGAGAATATCATTCTCTGTTTTATTTAATACGGAGAATGGCATTCTCCGTGTTTCTAACACGGAGAATGGCCATTCTCCTGCATTTTAACACTGGAATGACCATTCTCCGTGCTAAATTACACGGAGAATGGCCATTCTCCGTTTTATTTAACACGGAGAATGTTATTCTCCGTTTTATTTAACACGGAGAATGGCATTCTCCGTGTTTCTAACACGGAGAATGGCCATTTTCCTGCGTTTTTTAACACTGTAATGGCCATTCTCCGTGCTAAATTACACGGAGAATGACCATTCTTCGTGTAAATTAAGACGGAGAATGGTCATTCTTCGTATAATTTAGCACGGAGAATGGCCATTCTCCGTGTAATTTAAGACGGAGAATGCCATTCTCCGTGTTACTAACACAGAGAATGGCCAATTAAGACGGAGAATGGTCATTCCAGTGTTAAAATGCAGGAGAATGGCCATTCTCCGTGTTAAATAAAACAGAGAATGATATTCTCCGTGTTAAATAAAACGGAGAATGACCTCCCTCATGCGAAATTAACATTTTTTGGGTTCTAACACGGAGAATTGCCATTCTCCTGCATTTTATGGTCAGTTGAAACTTTGGAGGGCCATAACTTTTGACTGGGAGGTCGAAACGAGGCCCGGTTTGTCGCAAAATGAGCGTATCTTCGAGGAGCTTGAGATTAACGTTTTTTTTCGTTAGACGGCCTTCCAAAATTTTAGAATCGCAAAAAAAATGATGTTTGGACCTCCGTTTTAGCACTTTTGCCGGTTGTCTCGGTCTTTCCGAAATTTTTCGATGAGTTTTTGAAGATTTTTGAGGAGAACCTAGATTCGAAAGTGAGCAGCGTATGGAAAAAGATGAAGTATCGAAACGTTTTTTTTAAGAGTAGTTTCGTGGGTGTTTTCAATAAATTAGAAGGAAGGACAAAAAGGTCATTCGGAATCCTCTTTATATATTTTTTGCTAATTCTGGGCACGCGATGAAATGTTATTGTGCGGTGGGTTTTTCATAAAACTTTTTCATTTTTTGGGCATTTCATAAATTTCCCCTTAATTTTATTACTGATGTATTTTTTTTCACTTGAGCCAATAGTCAATAGATTATCTTATCTTGTTTGGCTGGCCTCCTATAAAACGAGGCAAACTTGGGTAGGAAACAGACAAAATGTTCTCAAGTACCCATGCGCTTAGTACCTTCTGAGCCCACCTGTGCCTCCTTTCTGTGCAACACCGCCTGATGGACCTGCGTCATCTCCATATTTACCATTGACCGCTCAGTACTCACCTTTCCATTTTTTATTTCTCCATCAAGACATCTTTTGTTTGGCATTTGGCCCTCCAAATAATCACAATGCTTTCATTTTGGACTTTTTGGGTAGCCACCATTTTACCTTGCACATTGAAAGAAACAGAAGCAAGGGGTATCTTTCATCTTGAGGACCTTGAGGTATTGATGCAACAACGTGCCAATGCAAGCCTTTTACTTAGTGCATTCGCTTTATTCATATACAATTCCTGCCGTTTTGACTAGTTCCTTATGATTTTCTATGACCAAATGTTATGGTGAATGCATGGCCAAAACATAACGAAAGAGAGGAGTCCTCATCTAGGTTTGTGTGCTGGCGTTTGTTTGTTGTTGTATACGGATCTCAGATACCTGGAATAAGGCATATTTTGTTATCTATTGGTGGATATGATAGAAAGTGCTGCTTCAGCAGAGATTGATGCAAACCGTGTCTCTATATTTGCATTAATCTGGATTCAGATTTCGGATATGACTAGAAAGAACGCACCATAAATCGCCTACAAGTGTCAGGAGATCAATCAAATCACAGAACACTTACAAACAAGACGCTTTGCTTCTACTATATACTTCTTTCTGTTTGAACTCTAATATGGAACATCTTATGATTGTTGTTTCTATTTGCAGACTGGAACTGGTCATTTTTCACCAATCGGTGGTTATCATGCTGGACGTGACATGGCACTCATTTTGGATGTTGCACGCTTTAAGTATCCTCCTCATTGGGTTCCTCTTACACTTCTTTGGGAAGCCATGGATTATATCGATGAAGCAACTGGACACTCTAGGGGGTATGGATTTGCATGTGTTTTAGTCATGTTCAATTGAACGATTCCTCACAAGCCTGCAAAATGGTTGCAACACTTCCTTCTAAACAACTTCAATTATGGAACAAATAAGTCAGTATTATTTTCTTATATTCTATAGGGACCATCTTGCAGTCATGTTAAACAAACTTTAATTTTGGAACAAGTCACACACACACACACACACACACACACACACATATATATATAAAATTTTGGAGAACTCTGTTGTTGATTCTCTCCTTCGATTTTCTAATATTCTAATAGAGGAGAGAATTAAAGTTGTTCAACATGACTTATTTGTTCCAAAATAAAAAAATAATATGCCTTATTTATTCCAAAACAAGTCAAATTATTTTTAACACTCAGTGCTCTGATTCCCTATTAAGCTTGCAACAACACATATTTTAATCATATTAAACAACTTTAATTTTGGAACAATAAGTCGTACTATTCTTACTCACTATAACTTAATGGGGAACCAGAGCACTCAGTGTTGTTGCAGGCTTAACCACTCTTCTTGTGGATATAAATGCTGCACGAATCATGATTAAAAAGATTAATCATGATTAAAAAGATTCTGGTCTTGACTCACTAAAAGGGTGCTTGACCTACCGGAGTTTGTTTAAATATAACATTGTGCCCTTCATCCTATCGATGATTATGGAGTTTTTGTGCAGTGGAAAGGAATTTAGCATAACACATGAGTTTAACATAACAAAGATACACGAGGAAAATACCACCACACAACTTTCACATGGGAGATACAACCCTTGTCCAGGACATAGTCTCCTGTAAAATTGGATGCAGATGTTTACTGCAAGTTTTGGACCCAGGACGTACTCCTGATTGATTTGTTATCATGTCATTTGCCACTCTACTCAAAAGTTAAGCTATTAGGTGATTGGCTAACGGTCTTATAATATGCTTAAGAAGGAAAGGTATAGACACATCTCAGTTGATGGTGTAGTGCAACTGTTTTATATAGAATAGACTATGATGTTGTATGTCCTAGGTCCTTTATCACTCGTTCACCTCAAATTCTGGTCAAAAGGGTCACGTGGTTCTTTTTTTTTTTATGTACAATAATTATGATGTGGAAATACCAACTAATATTCTACTTATATTAGTTTCAGATGTGCTTAACTGCATGCTTTTCCTGAGCTTCTGTGCAATTTAAGACTGTTGGTAGTTTTTGTTTCAACAATCATCTTTATCTGACCATTGAAGAAGATGTGGTTAGAAAAACTTATAGACCATAGTGACACAGGACAAAACTAAAGGCAAAGCCTAGATGGAACGATGGAAATGATCACAATCAAACATGGTAAAATCGCAGAGATGCAACAATCATTAAATGCGAATATTATTAATGTATAGATGCATTCCTACGACAATGATCTGACATGCAATGGAATCCGCTCAAAATTAACCAATGAATCAATGAACATTACAAACTTTGCTATTCACGATGTAGAAAGTATTCAAAGTTCACAATTGAATCAAAGAGCAAGATTATATTCTAAATCTTGCTCTTGGAAGTATTTTTGTTGCTTTGAAGATTTGCATCCAAGGTTCAACCGTGATTCAATGTTTGGTTATCAACTTGTGAATTATGCTGATGTAATATATTGGGTTTAGGCCTTGTAGGTGGGTTGATTTTAGGGTTTGTGAGTGGACTAGAGGTTGTCGAATATAGCAAAATGGAGAGGATGGTGGAGGGATGTCATCTAGGTGCCGATTTGAAGAAGTGCATACTGGTTCTGGTCGGGTGGCAGCGACCAAGGAGGAAGAAGTACGGAGTTGTCGGGTCTGATGGCTGACTTGGAGGATGTAGTCGGGTTCTGCACTGTGAGTTGCTGTTCTGATAAGGGAGCAACACACAAAGGTGAGGAATTGACGGCGGCTAGGAGAGGAAAGGAAGAAAGGGTTAGGATTACAAGGCTTCACACCAAGGAAGGGTTTGCATCACATCTTCTGACAAGGAATCATTCCCAAATCTCAATCAATCATTCACTAAATCTTCAATTAGCAAAAGGTATCAATACATCTTATATTTATAGCCTCCTAGACTTGGCCATCAAACAAACAGATTTCCAAGTAAAACTACTTCTAAGCATGATCCAACTTACTAAATAAAAAACTACTAAAAATAGTAAACTTGCGTTACTAGTTAAAATTTAGCCCAACTAAGTAAATTCAGTCATGAACTCAAATTCTCAAATAGAAAACTAGTAACTAATCAAACTCCAAATTGGGTCTCGATGTCCACCACCTAGGCATAAAAGTATAAACTGGTTTACAGATGGTTTGGTTGCCAACATGTCGAGATGCCCAACAACAAAGTGAAAATACAGCTCTTTTTGCATTATACAGTAGACACTAGTTGCGATTCAGCTCCCTTCTTGAAGTGTGCAATATTTCCCCTTTTTTCTGTAATTTAAAATTTCTCATTATTATGCTCGTCTTGCTGGGACAAAAAATTTGGGACAAAAGGCTTTGGTGTTGTCATGTATGCTTGCTTGTCTGCCCATTCATAATTATGAACTTTTCGTCCTTAATAAAACTGTCATCTTTGTTCTTTCTCCTATACCGATGTTCTCTTCTATACTTACGTCTTACTTGTTGATCATAATACGTAGCTTGAGTTACTAGTTCCATCAACGGGTATCAGACAGATCTGGGTGCAGACCTGAATTTGACATGGGCACACATGGTCTAAAAAGAAATGTCTGCAGTCTGAAAACAAATTATACCGTGTAATATAGATACGCATAGGGCAACGGGGATCTGACTAGGCCATATTTGGACCCAGTAACGAATGGCTAAGATCTGGGGTTCTATGTGGAAGACACTACCTTAGTATAGCCATGATCTGTTTGGTACCAGGTCCATACTTTCGACCCATGGCGTGTTGTAGTTGACAAGTCTTTTAGCACCCTATCAGACATGGTAGCAGGTCTAGTTCATTGCTTAATACACTTGTGCAATTTTCAAGTGGGGAATATTTTATGCCAATGTTCAAAATGTTGTTCCATTGGTCTCTTAAGTTTTTTTTTTTCCTGTTCAGGTTTATGCTTATATCGAGGCTCCAGAGAGCACCATCTCTACTATATACCCTGGTAATTTTATTCCCTATTACATGCCCTACTAGTCAGAATATAAATAACATATTTTTGTCCACATGTGCATTTTGCAGATTCAGATTTCTAAAATTTCAGTGAATAAGATGTTATAGTTATAAATACATTGATACCACCAAGGGGGTGGTGTAGTGGTAACACTAGTAAGGAGGGGAGGAGTGGGAGTGAGGTCAAATCATAGTCTGAGCAATAATTAAATGGGAGGGGGTCTTGGTGATAGTAAGCCCAAGACAGTGATGCCGTTAATGATGGGGCTTATATCCAAAAATAAAATAAAATAAAAAATAAAATATAAATACATTGATATGAATCATCCATCATGGCCATTTGTTGTAAATGGTGGCACATTATGCTTCACTGCCTACTTTTTCTAACTTTAGATTCTACTCCATCAGTCTTTACCACGACATATTGCTTTCCAGTCTTTCATCATCACTTTTCTAGATGTTTTCTTATTGTGTGGATTAATATTAATTTGCCACCTCTCTTGGATTTGTAGTTCGGACTGTCATTTCTTCATTCCTTGGCGTAATGTGTCATAGAGATGAAAGCAATTTCCCTATAGCAAATTGTATCATTTACCTTTTCGTTCAGACTCTTTATAGTCTAGGGAAACTTGAAGGGTGCTCCTTGGTTGCATGAGCTTAAAGTGCAATCCAAAAGGCAGATTTACTGTCTACCTACCTACGAACTAGGCACCTAGGTTTTAAGTCATGGCCCTCTCATGCTCATAGCTACCTTGGCTGGCGAGGAATTCTACACCAACATAGAGGTTTGACGTTAGGTCGACATCCGGTTATAAAACTTGTCAAATATGGTGTGGAGCTTTCTTATGCTCCATAGCCGACCCCACTCTAATGGGAGAAGGCTTGGATGCTGATGATGATAATGATGACCCTTGGATTTCAGAGCTGCAGACATGAAAGCTGGGTCAAGACGGCTAAGTATTTGATTGAGGATGTTCCTGTTCTCTTGAAGTCAGGCACCCTCAATAATGTTCCAGAGGTACTTTCTCTCATATTTAAATCTCTACCTGCCAATGCTGGAGATTTCATCAAATGGGTTGCAGAAGTTAGGAGGCAAGAGGAAAATGGGTCAAGCTTAAGCAAAGAGGAGAAAGGCAGACTTGCTGTTAAGGTGATTTGACTTATTTTCATCTCAGAGATTCCTCCTAAACCTCTTTCTTAGTTCTAACCCAATATTAGTCTTGTCAATTTCAGGAAATAGTATTGCAACAAGTTCATGAGACTCAACTTTTTAAGTATGTGGCGGACTTGCTAAATTCTACGAGTTCATGTTGGACTTCTTCTTTGAATGACAAACAATCATTATCAGAGATTGCAGCTAGTGTGTGCAGTGAAGGAGCCGTGCTTCTAAGTGGAGGTCATGGAGAAAGCAAAGGGTTTTGCTGTAGAACAACATGTGTCAGATGTTTGAGGACTAATGGAGATGAGCCAGTAACTGTTGTATCAGGAACAGTGGTGTCAGGAAGTAACGAGCAGGGTGTTGACATGTTAGTACCTATGTCACCAGCAAAATCTAGTTGCAGTTCTCAGAATAATTGCGTTGTGCACCCGGCAAGCAATGATGTCTTAACAGTTCTGTTATTGGCTTTACCTGCTGAGACCTGGTTGGGCTTAAAGGATGAGAAGCTGTTAGCTGAAATTCATTGCCTAGTTTCAATTGAGAATCTTCCAGATGTTCTTCAGGAGGAGGTTGGTCTTTGTATCATCCGTTATTTTATTTTCTTTTGAATTTTGGTCTTCTTTGTTAACATTAGGGATATAAACAGGTGTGGAGCACTTGAACACAATCATGATGTTTCCCTATTTTACCAATCTCTTCTCCAAGTTGTGGGTTTATTGTCATGCTGTTTGCCCAACCTTGTTCTTGTTAGACCTTTGGATACCTGTTTAGCAATATGACATCTTTTTTTACTCAGTCTAACTGAAACCAGTGTCCCAATATGGCCCCAAAGTAAAAGGAGGTCTAAGTTGTTCATAGAAAAAAAAAACAATGAGAAGAAAAAGAAACCACCTCTTCTATATTTTTATGTATTGTCCCTCCATCCATCATAACGGTTGACGAGATGGTCCGGTGTCGGTTTATTGACCGACTCCCTAGGAGAACCTTACTTGACTGCTGAAGAGATGATTGGAAGATCAAGAACCACCTAAGTATGTTTATCTCTTTTTACTTTTTTAGGGTTGCAAAATGTTGGATCGACTTTAAATGCTTGTATTTGATGCCAAGTGTGTCTGATAAATGTCTTAATGACATATTTCTTTGTTCTCACTTGTTATTTTGAATGCCTAGTGTTTCATAAACCGTCTTAATGACAGTTTTTTTGTTCTTATCTGTTTAGTTTGGTATTTGCATGCCTACTGTTTGGTAAAATGTCTTAACGACATATATACTTCCAAATCTTTTGCAATTAGTGCATTATGTTATGTTTCTTGTGTTGATTTCGTCGCAGCTTGATGATTAATATCATGGTAGAACCGTGTAATAAGTAACATGAAATTAAATGGAACCATATTACCAATAAACAAACTTTGGATGGAAAATTCCACCAAAAATGAAAGATAACTAGTATCCTTATGTGAGGATGACATTTGAATCTTATGATGAGGTCTGTCATTAAATAAAGAATATAGGTTGCAAAAAGGATTAAAATTGGAAATTCGACAAAAAAGAAAAAAGAAAAATGTCGATTAGTACTTAATTGTTGTAAAGCATACAAACGATCAAGTGATCCAAACTAGGAATTATAACTTCTACGAAAACAAATTGCCAAGCTAAGATAATAGTTAAATGGGTTATGTACTGTTAGATTTAACATAGAAAGTTAATGAGCACAATTATCCAATTATTCCTTCCGAAGTCCGTTTGTTGGATGTAACACGAGTTTGTCTATTGTAATAAAAAGTTACTTTTTTATTTATGAGGCAGGGATACACCCTACTAAGTCGTTTCAAGCACATGTTGCACAAGGAGGTGAACATAAGAATATAATATTTGATGCAAAGAAATGTAGAAATGATATTGTAAAGTTAAGAAGGTTAAAGCTCGGACAAAGGGATTGCAAACCATTTATGCCTACTTTACTAACATGCATAATAAGAATGATGACTTTTTTATCAGTTGATATTGACAATGACATTCATCTAAGAAATGTTTTCTAGGCTAATGCTAAATTTGAAGCAACATATGGCTACTTTTACGATATATGCATTAAACTAGCTATGATGGTTATTCCCAACACAAGGTGTAGATTACATGTTATGTTTGTTTTTAAAGTGGGTTGAATCAAAGAAACAACATTCCAAATAGTTGTATGCTGCTCTAGATTTAGCATTAGTCTAAAAAATATTTCTAGATGATCATCATCGTCAAAATCGTGAAAAAAATGAGCCTTTTTACTGTGTATGTTTGTAAGTAGACGTGAATGGCTTCAGCATCCCCTTGTCCAAACTTTAATCCAAGATTCACAATATTGGCATTGGAATCAGTCTCGAACCCTTATGAGTATTGGTATCGACATTTTGGACGGTTTTGGATCGATATTTCAGAGTTCTTGGTTTCAGAAAGCCAAAAGATAATAATAAAATATTTTATACATATGTATTATTTGTTATTTCCCGTTTTGAATGGGATAGTATTCAATACTATTAAATAATTCACCAACTATAAATATTTTTGTTTATTTTGTACAATTTATTAATGTGAGTGGGATAATATTAACATTGTAAAATTTTACTTTACAACTTTAACATATGGTAATAATTAACTTTGTAAATTTGTAGTTTAAAACTTGAACAAATGGTAATAGTTACAGTGTATCGATAAGAAATTTTCATAGACAAAATTTTATCGCACGATATAGCATGTGGATCTTTGGCACAATCAAATCATTGTGTTGACATTTATGCCATACTTCTCTCCATTTTTTGGGTTGAATTGACCGTGAAAGAGCCCGATGTTGGCCAGTATCAACGGGGACCAATATCGAACCAATAGTGATATAGCCAAAGTTATAGATGTCGCCGACATGTCTGACATGTTTGTTGCATCATTTTCACAAGAAAAAAGGCACATATTAACATCATATGTCGTTTATGTCATTTGAAATAATATCGGCCAATATATTGGATTTAGATTGATATTTCGATCGACAAGGAAAACCCAATACTGACATATTTAAAAATTGGATTTTGTTTTATAACTTTAAATGATTAATGGGTCCCAACCCGTTAAATCCTCAAATAACTCCCCTCTCAGTCGAACATAACCCCCCATCCGTCATTTCCGTTCTTTCTCCCCGGTGTTGTGCCCTAATCAGAAACATACCTACCCCTTTTGCGGTCCTTTTGATACCTACTCAACACCCCTCCCCTCATGAAAGTCCCCTCCTCTCCTCTTTTTTCCTTCTATCTGTATGTTGTTCTCTCTCTCTCTCTCTCTCTCTCTCTCTCTATACCCATATGTTATACTCTCTTTTTGGATTGAGTTTTGATCTAACAAAATTAAGAATGTGAAGGAATACATAAGTTAGCAATTTTTATATTTGTTCTTATCTAAGTGAGCCTCTTAAATTACTTGATATGAGATTTTAGTATTATAAGTTTTTTATTTGTACTTACATTGTTATCATTCAATATTATTAGCTAGGTTAGGATATTTAGAAACATTTAAAAATTAGAATTAGATAGAAAATTTAGTATGTAAAATATAATATACTATATAGTTATTGATATCAGACATTTGTCACTTACATATGTTCAACATTCGACATTCAACATTTAAAAATCTAAACCGACATGAACCTCGACATCTACAACCTTGGATACAACTAATACATATATCAGCCTATATCGTGAACCTTGCTTTAATCTTGACTTTTCAATATGATTTCTTCACTCATTTGCACCAATTTTTAAATTCTCATGTCTACCTTGCAACAAGTTCTTGATACAATTCATTTAGGTGTTTACTCGCGTCATCGTGATATTCAAAGTCATTTTTTTTACTTCTGATAGACGTATTACATCAAAAATCTTAGGCTTGGAAAGCACGGAATGAATGATTGTGCTCACTAACTACTAATATTAAATGTAATAGTGAATCACTCTGTAATTTAGCTATTTTCTTAGACCAACGATCTGCTTCTTTAGAAAGCATGAACTTGTAGCTTTGATTACTTGACTAGTTATCTCCTTTATCACACTTAAGTAGTAACCAATGACTTTTTTTTTATCTTTGGTATTTGTCGTTTGTCGACCTTCTAGTTTTAATATTGTTTTTTTTCCTTTTTCCTACAATTCTTATAAAAATGACAAGCCTCTTCATAACATACGAATGACATATCCACGTGAGGATCCTTGTTATGAAATATTTTCGATGGATTTCTTTTCATGCAAAAATTGGTTATTGGTAATGTGGTTTCATCTTCAACTTCTTGCTCTTTATTACATGGTTCCTTCATGATAGTATCCATTGAGCCTGTATAAAATCTGTAAAATGCAAAACTAAAACTATGGCATACACAACAATTGCAAAATACTTGAAAGTGTTTTGCCATTAAGACATTTTTATCAAACGTTTTTCATTCAAAATATCAAACTAAACAATGAGAACAAATAAATCTACCATAAGACATTTTATTAAACATTGAGCTTTCAAAATACTAAGCAAATGATAACAAAGAAATATACCGTTAAGACTTTTACATATAATACATACATATTCCAAAATTTGAAGCCCCGCAAAAAGTCAAGAGAGATGGAAATAAAAGTATTTGGACGGTTATAGAACTTTTGATCATCGATTGTCGTCAAGGGAGGCTCTCCAAGGTCATTGGTCAACCTGTTGGCATTGTTAATCTTATCGATTGTCACTGTGGATGGATGAAGAATCCATAGAAATGTAGAAGAGGAGGGCTCCTTTCTTTTTTTCTTCTTCATCTTGGGTTGTCTTTCTCTTTGTTTTTATCTTAGGTCACATATGACCCTCCACATTAGGCGTGTGAAGAAACTATCTCTTCTCACATATCTTCCCCATAGTATCCAACATCTATAAGTTGAAGACCCTAAGATTAGTGGGAATAACACTTCCAATTGCTTAGGACAACTTGGTTTTGGTATAAGATATAATGAAATATATGCTCCATCAAGAGGATTGAAAGAGAGTTTGAGTTTGGTGATAAGTGATTGGATATATGAAGGTACACCCTATAGAAAAATCACATTAAAGTAGAAGGCCACAACATTTCCTTCTGACTTTACAAAGTGATAGAAAGGGTAAGTGACGCAAGACAATCGTAGGAGATCGATTCACAATTAAATAATCTAAAATATTAGTGGGAAGCTTAATTGCGAAAAAAGATATCTAATATAAATTAACAAAAGTTCTGCACAAGCTGCAAAAAACGAACAATTATTGAAGATTTGATTTTAAATGAATTTACCCAAAATTGGAAATCATGCACTTCTAGAAAAGTAGAGAATATGAAATTGTGTTCGGTTCCAATGTCGAAAAGGTGTATTCACGAGAATATGGAGGAAGGAGTTCGAAATTGGGTTTATGAAAAATTTGGTCTTACACAATAAATATCATAAACTCAATCTTTTAATCTTTATTCATCAAGTATTTTTTACAATTGAGATTACAAGCCATATATTCCTTTATGGCTGTACCAATCATAATCCCTTTAGGATATCTTCAACCTTAATTCTATAAGGGGAGAAACTCACTTTTCAAACAAAAAAAGAAGAAAAGAAATACATGTAAATTATTAAATAATTCCGAAAATAAATAAAATATTTATTTAAATCTTACTACAACTAGATTTTGGACCCAGGATCTGGTCCTCCATCAGCAGGGCATGTTGCTTATAAGCTAGCACTACCTGAGAACCCAATACATACCCTGTTTTCCATGTGTCTCCTGTCAAAAAGAAATTGCGTTCTCAACTTGGAGTGAAATAAGAACTACCTCATTACTTGGTAGAGACCATTATGGAACCAAATGGGATCCTGGACAGAAGTATATTAAAGCTGCAGTAGAACTGTTGGGAAGTGACAAAGGTGGGATATGGATGATGCTTAATGGAGGAATTTGTTAAGAATTTTCCCTACTTTCACAATGGAACAAAGGTTAAATTAGGCACGGTGGCATTGTTAAGAAACTAGAGAAGTTGGCTAAGACTATTAACATTTTTATTAATAACAAAAACAAGGAAATAACATGTTGAAGAATGAGTTTTTACATGAAGATTCAAAATTGCCTAAAGAATTCCCAGTTAAGAACACCTAAGAAGAGTGGAATAAAAAGAGGGATCAAATTAATGTGATCACTTTCCAATCTACACAGTGCAAAGGATATGCTGAAGGATACTATAATTCTCAATAAAATAGCTATGGAAGCTCTTTAGGGAACGACTACAAAAGTTTTGAATGACCAATTAAAGTGGGAAACTACCATGGGTCATGACTTATGTTGCATGACACGTTCGACGCCTGTTTTGGCGTGTGCTAGGTATTTCAGAGTGTCTATGGCGTATCCGATACGGATGGCTGACAGGTCATGACCTTGCAGTCCCATCGACACCCACGAGGCAATTAGGCCAGTAGAGACCACTCCTTTCAGATGTCACCACCTCATAGTATATACTTAATCTGAAAGAAAGACCAGAAGAAATGGTCAACAGGCAAACTTGTAAATTTTCTTATTCTATTCTGCCTGCCTAAATACCCATAGGTGAAATTGAGAGACATGGACTGACAAATTACCTTCCCTTGATATTTCTCTATCGTAGGAGAGATTGTCAAGAATTCAAACTTTCCATTGAATTTTTCTGCCGATTCAATCTTTTTCTCATCAACTCTCATTCAGTTTCCCTGAATCTCACTGCAGTGTACATTTACAATGCCTTGAGCTCCATTATTAAACTATATGGTGAACATGAGGCACATAAAGATGGTTCAGCCGAAGAAACATCCATAATCAATATAATTCATAACTTCCGTGTACAAACTCATAAGTTACATAAAACATACGGATAATCAATTAACAATTCATAACTCAAGCTTACAAGGTTCATCAAATTACCTTGGCAATACAAAAAGAAACAGAAGCAATAGTCCCATTTAGTCTCAGTGAACAAAGTCCCCTTGGAATCGTTTTTCGCAGATTTCTTCTAGCAATTGCAAACAACTTGCCACATGATTGAATCGAACTCTGTTATCTTCTTGCTTTGAGTCGTCATCTGCGAAAGGGGATCTAAGGTTTCTAGTGTGAGAAATCACAACTTGTAGCATATAGGTTTTGTTTTCAGATTTGGGGTGTTCTTGAAACATTGTGATGCAGGGAAAATGTCCCAAATAAAACTAATAAATGAAAATCGAATGCCTCAAGTAGACTCAAAATTGACCCAATCTCCAAATAAATTCGTCCAATGCAAACTTCTCTAATCACATTGATTCCCAGTTGATGGGGGCACATTAGGATTTAGGGTTTGAGAGCTGGGAAGAAGGGTTTCCATTTTGCAGGTTTTGGGAAGTGGATAGGATATTCTTCGGCCTAGTACATGAGTGCGGGAGTATATTCGTGATGTAATTGCGGGAGAATAGGTTGAAGGATAAGTATGGGGAAGATAACACACCTTCAAATCTGGGTACTAGGAAGTCACAAATCCACCAAATTAGGGAGAAACTCAAAATTGATTAAAGCCATGACATAATGACAGTCAGCCAGACTAATCAAACCTATGTGTGCTCAATTTTTCATAATAAGCCTAACAAATAACATAAATACTATTTGCAAGTGAATACAACTTAAAGTAAATAACACGGTCCATACTTGCTAAACACAAGAACTAATGACGACTGATTAAGCTACAGCAAGTGGAGGCCCATTCAGTTTCATATGCGCTTCTAGTTATCTAATCTTTTGGTAGTGTTTATTGCTTTTGCTGTACATTGCTAGTTACAAGATTTATTTAGTTCTCTTAAAAGAATATTTCTTTATGTGCATTTATGTACTTTTTCAGAAATATGATACATCAGCTAATATTTTAAGGTCGTTGCAACTTATTCTTACTTCTATATTATTTAATTTGTTGTTCACATCCTTACATGATTGGTTAGTCTAACTGATTAAAATAGGGATATTTTAGCAAATATCCCCATTCAAAATATAGAAACTAGAATTTACCCCATTTTTTTAAAAAAATTAGCAAATGCCCCCATTCCTTTGTATGGAACAAATAAAATTTTAAGATATACCCCCCACTTTTTAACCGAAATTTTGGCTGATTTACAAAGAATGGGGGCATTTCCTAGTTTTTTTAAAATAGTGGGGGTACATATTAGTTTCTATATTTTGAATGGGGGCATATGCTAAAATATCCCATTAAAATACTACATCTTAGTTTTGTGTGTGTCTAAGTACCTTTGCTCTACTTAAATATGCAAGTAATGTCCATTTTTGTATCTATCATCTGTTGCCATATAATTAATTATACACAACTTTTCAACGTTAATGCAATTTTAACATATAGATATCTCGAAAGCTCAATTTGCAGATTCTGACTATCTTCATAAGAAATTCAGGTAGCAGTAGAAGGCACTGTATATAAGATATATGAATCTCAAAATTTTATTATCAATTAATAGTTTATGCATATATGTTTTCTCTGTTGTAAATGGTTCAAGATAGTCACAAATTTGTAGAATATATATTATTGGATTATGATGTTTTTGGGTTTGATTAAACTAGTAAAGATGCGGTCAGAAGCATGGAGGCTATTGAATTCCAATTACTGCTAGATTAGATTATGGAAAATGATTCAAGATATTATGCTGTTAAAAAGTCAAGGGAAGTAGGCTTAAGCAGTTAAGGTCGGACTTTTTTTTCCCAGGAAAGGAACGTGGATGGTTGGATTTGCTGTGCTTGAACCATTAGATGCCATACTCTTGGTAGGTATTTTCTGCATCTGGATGCTAAGAACTGACTTAAAACAGATGGAATGCTTGTGGTTATGAATGACCAAAATTAAATAGTTGAACAATTAATGGAGTGATTAGATTGTAAGTCATGATAAATATATTTATATTCTAGTGTCTTATTTTAGTTTTAAATTAGCATGACAACAAAAACAATATGAAAATAGCTTAAACAAAAAAAAACCAAAGGGAAATAAAATAAGCCATTCAAGAAAAGTGGGTACCTAAACAAGAAGGCTAAGATGGATGCAAAATAAGATGCTAAAAATGATGGTAGCTAAAATGAGAATTCTAAGATGGATGAGTGGCACTGACAAATGGCAGTACATTGAAAGATAGGTCACTGAGTGTAATTATGGGAAGTTGTAGCTGGTGTCAACCGATATGATGAGAGAACATCTTCTCAGGTAGTTTGGACATGCCTACAGAGACCAATAGATGTACAAGTTAGGAGCTATGTTGCATGGACACGAATATGACACGGCATTGTAGGGACACGGTGACATGGACACAGCACCTATTTTTGTGTCCTAGTGTATTTTGGAGTGTCCGATACATGTCCGTGGGGTGTTCTATACGTGTCCGAGCGACATGACCACATTTTTGGAGGTGTCCGTGCTTCCTAGGTTAGGAGTGATTCGGACATTAGTCAAAGAAATGCTAGATTTAGGGGTAAGCCTTAAATGAAATTGGATGAAGACTGTAAACAAGGATATGGGACATGGCCTTTACAGAGCTGAATGGACGAAAAGTGAATAGCCGATCCCAAAAATATGCATAAGCCTTTGTTGTCTATTATTTATTATTAGTGTTGTCTGCTTAACTTCTTTGTTTTTGTTTTTGTTCTTTTTAGCATACAGCTTTAAGTGCTACCGACATTTGAATCCAGGTCTCGTGCAAAGTTGAACAGACACAATAACACTTTACCACTCTGCTACAGTGGTGCCCAGTGCTTGCAGATTATGTTCTTATTTTCTACAATCTCAAGGAGTATTATTAACTGTTGTTCTTGTGGTTTCTATTTTTATCGAGACCCTCTTCAAGGCAATCTCTTGAAGACAACTCAGTATTCTTCTTGTGGTTTCATTTGTATTATCTCCCTTTTTTGGTAATCCATCCTACCTGCCAATTATATTATGCTAGACAGTTGAATCTTTAGATTTTCTACTTGTTTACAATGGATTGTAATTCTTCCCAGGACCTTTAGTAGATCCTTCTTAGAGTAGGTAGTACTCCATACGTGACTTCTTTTTAATTGGGTAAAGGTTTATCTGCAAGTGATGCATGAATGTATGTAATGGATGCTTATAATCTTGCATAAAATTGCAAAAATACATTTGCATATGCAGTCTGTTGGGCTTTTGCTTTAAGCGACAAATGCGCATACCCACTGGCATATTTAGGTCTATGCTATTCTTTTGCTACATAAGGAGGCATTAACATTTACTGATACAACTTACCATTCTTTTGAAAATCATATCACTTGGTGAACTCAAAATTGATCTTTGTATGTTCTTTTTGCAGGTTTTGCACTTGAGACGACAACTCCATTTTCTCAAGAGGTGCAAAGATGAAGAGGTAGGCAATATTCTTTTATCGTCTTTATTTCTTGATCTCAACAGCCACAAAAGCATGCTATGAATTTTGCATTAATGAAAGTATTTCTGAAAGATGCTTGCATATTGTGATTTGTGTGTTTGCTGAAAGTGTAGAAAGAGGACAAGAATGAAAGTGAGGAGAAGCCCATACTGTAGAGAACTTCAGATTGATGGTAATGGTAATGGATTTCAGCAATGGTGGTAGGATTTGTCAAAAAGAAATAAAAGGAAAGAAAGAAAGAAAACCATTAAGGAAAGGACTGCCTCAAGAGAATGGATAGGGGGTTGTGCTTCAATCTAGTTGATACTTATCACGCTTGATGGGAACATTTAGCGCTAACCTTTTCTCCATCTTGGCAGAAGTATCCACATTTTGGATTACTTTTATCTTCCTCTATATATTGGATGAATGTGATTGATAATGTAAATAGTTGACTTCTACGGCTGTGATGTGAATTGTCCTGTAATATGGGTTATTTAACGGCTGCTTGGATCGAGGGGAAAAAACATAGTTAAGTGGAGTTAAGGAAAGTTAAGTGAGGGGGAGTAGAGTTAATATATATAACCTACTTTGCTTGGATTGGAGGGAGAGCTGTGGGATGTGTATAATAACTCTTGCTTGGATTGAAGGTGTTAAGTGAGAGAAGGATTAATAAAAATATAATAGTTAGCAAAATATCTTTATTACATATGTTATAAATTAAATTTGATTGTAATTTTATTTAGAACTTGTCAAAATATTTTTACAAATCAAATGAGGAAGATACGAGCAGCATGTTGAAAAGAAAAAATAGAGAAAATTATCATAATATTTTATAGAACAAATAAGAGATATTTATGATTGTTTAAACAAAATTCTTTCAATTCCCCTCCTTGGGTGGATGGGGTAACTATTTTTCCCCTACTTTCCTTCTCTTGAGAATCAATTTTCTTTCCTGCCCTTTTCCTTTGACATCTAAACACAGTAAATAAGTGACTTTCCTTTCCCAAAGTCATGATTCTGCGAACCAAAACGAGGCCTTAAAGTGTATTTGGTTTTTTTTTTTTTTTTATAGTTATTTCTGGTTCATATGAAGTCTCATTTGGAAGATTCTCTTGAAAATTTGCAAATATATGGAGGTTTAAAAGAGTTTAATCATCTCTTTGGGGGGATATATTTGTTAAACACTGGTAACTGTAAGGTTTTTGAAGGTTGTAGGTTGTGCTTCACCACTCTTTCTATGAAATAAGCGATATATTTGTTAAACACTAGTTAACTTATCAAATAAGCGCTCAAGTTACTAAAAGATTTTACAAATTTTATTTAAATTCCACATTTTGAGATACTAAAATATCGATATGCTTAACCTGCCCTAATGAAAACATATGTTAATATCAATTTGGGTTTACTTTTCCACTATATCAGCTGTTAATCTTGGTGTCATGTGCGGGGAGACACGATTTAACTGAGTCCGTACGTGCTGGAAAAAAAAATGTTGGTGGTACATGAATTCTTTGAAAATTAAAAAACTTTCTTGACAGGTTGAGTTTTAGGCGTAGCATGATACATGGTTTCTTCGAGATACAATTCGGTAGTTAGCTTGTGGACAAATTGTATTTTTCGTATATATACTAGTAGGTTTGGTTATGCTAACTGTATCGTATAGTTGAATTGTTACGAAACATGAAGATCCCTCGTAAGCTATAAAATATGTAGTTAACCTAACCTGGAAACATGCTACTACCCTTAGAGGTGAGCATTATTCGGTTTTGGACCGAATATCTAACCGAATAAAATATTTGGTTTCGGTTTTGAAAATACAATTTTTTTTTTATTTGCATTGAAAGTCAAATAGATTGCAATTATGTAAATATTTTTATTCTTTTGCATATTTTATGATTAAAAATGTGTATATTTTGAAAACAATAATTTTATGTATGTGTTAACTGAACTTCGGTAATTTAACTATTAGTTCAACTTTGAGTTCAAATTTAAAATACAACAAACATATAATTTTTATACTTTTAAAATAATTTAACCACAATTTTAATTTTCAGTCCGGCCTATTAAACAATATAAATAGCTTAACTGAATAAACCGAATAGATTATATGGATTCGATTTCAGTTATGGTTAATTTTGATTTTGAATTTTTAGAATTTTTGTTCATTGAGCTTCGACTATTTCATTTCGGTCGAAACCGGACCCCCGGATAGTGTGAGGAGGGAGCTCTTCGCTCGGGATGTGGTTTTTGACGACTCTGTTAGGCACTTGAACAAGACGTTTCTCATGCTCAACTTGTAAAGAAAGATACGTGGATACTGATGTTTGGACAAGTCTATTGTTGTCCTAATTTTTTTATTATAAATGCTGGAAAAGAAGAAAGAAAAATCAAATCCCATGAATTTTCTACTATTTTTAAATTTTATTTGTACCTACATTCGCACTATAGTAGTTCTATAATACATTAGTAGGGGTAGTATGATAATTATACTAAAGTTATTGGTCTTAAAACATGCATGTATGTTGAATTAAAAAAAAAATTGAATTGTTGTTGGGATGTTTGGGTGGTTCGGTTTGAAATTTAAAGTAAGATGTAAATTTTTAGGGAGTCCTTACCTTTTCATGTATGATCACAGTAGACCGCGTTGTTAAGATGATGGCTTAAAAAGATAAATGTTAATGACACTATAAGAATTATTTGGGGGCAGTATAATTTTGGTAGTATTAGGTATGCCAAAATTTGGTAGTCTTGTGCAGCATTAGGGATGAGCATTATTTGGTTTTGGACCAAAAACATAATCGTACCAAATAAGAGATTCGATTCTGTTTGAAAAAATTCGGTTCGGTTTTGATTTTGAAAATATTAAAAAAATTTATTCGGTTTCGGTTTTGTTTTTCAGTTTCGGGCTAAAATCAAAAACGGATAAGACATATAAAATTATGTATATATTCCCAATTCTATGATTAAAAATGTGTATACTTTGAAAATATCTATGTATGTATTTTGAAGTCCAACTTTGATAATTTAATAACTAGTCCAATTTTGGGCATAATTTTGAAATACAACAAATGTGTATATATAATTTATAATTTTTATAATTTAATCACAATCCCAACTTTGGACCGGATCCAATAAACAATAGAAATAGCCAACTTAACAAACCAAATACGCGTAATCGATAATTCGGTTCGGATTTGGATTTTTAAAATTTCAGTTTAATCAGTTTTGACTATTTCGGTTCGGTCGAAACCGAATAAACCGAATGCTCACCCCTAATGTGCATATCTAGGACTGTCAAAATTTTGACAGTTCTGAAAAAATAGTACTGTAAATTTTTTAACAGTTATGTGCATAGTAATGACTGTATATTTTTTTTTGATAGTCATGACTGTTAAAATTATATGAGAAATTTTGAGTTGTCCTCCATTTGTTTTACCATAATTCAAGGTGCATCCCACTGAATTACCATAATACATGAAACTTTCCACTTTTAGCAAAAACCGTCAATGACTAACAGTCAACTCCTTCGACCTCCTATTTAAGTGTGATGCACCTTTAATTTTGACCAAAATACCGTCAAATAAGTGAGATACACCTTGAATTATGGTAAAATAAGTGGGATGTAACTTTTTTTGTTTTATTTATGTAGTTCAAAAGAGTTGACTTTAGTCCTTGACAGTTTTTGTTAGAAGTGGAAGATTCTATGCATTATGTTAATTCGCTGGAACATATCTTGAATTATGGTAAAATAAGGAGAAATAACTCAAAATTTCTCAAATTATATTGTCGCATACTAATTTTTGTAGTGTGGTTAACAATTGTCCTAGTTAGTGTGCGCGCGCGAGTATAACACACTCGAGTTCTAATGATGTGTTGTGCTTGAGCCAAATGTACACACGAGCCGAACCCTAAGCGAGTAAGCAAGCAAGCACCTATATCAGAACTTCGTCCTCTTCCTTCCTTCTCCAGCAAAAATAAGAGAGAGAGAGAGAGGAGAGAGAGAGGAGAGAAGATGACGGAGTCGATGATAAGGAAGAAGCCTGGGATGGTTTCGGTGAAGGAGATGCCGGTTCTCCAGGACGGGGCCCCTCCTGGCGGCTTCGCCCCCCTCCGGTACGCGCGCCGCATCCCTACGAAGGGCCCCTCGGCCGTCGCCATATTCCTCGCCACCTTCGGCGCCTTCTCCTGGGGCATGTACCAGGTCGGAAAGGGCAACAAGATCCGCAGGTATCAATCCTCCCCCAATCCCATTTCTAGGGTTTCATTCTCGGCTCGATTCCGTTCTCAACCGACCGATCTCTTCTCCGCCGGATTAGAAGAATATAGATCTCACTTGACCATCGATCCGAGGTTGCAAAGGTTATAAGTGTCTTTGTTTGTAACAATTTAACTTGGCTATTGCCCTGTGTGTGGGGTTGGGGGGGGGGGGGGGGGGGGGGGGGGGGGGGGGGGGGGGCTTGGTGGGAGAGGATGATCCTGATGCAGACTTCGACCTTACCTTATTTGGTAAGATCTATGAGATATGCTCAACCCAATATATTTGCAGCTTCTTCGTTATCTTAATGATCAAACAAGTTTGAAGGAAACCCGAAAATCTAAAGTTACTTTTCCTTCTCCCTCCACAAAGTCTCTATCATACTCCTTTTCAAGGTAGTCAAAGGCGCAAAGGGGGCACTCGAAGCGCAAAGGTCCATATCGTCCGAGGCACAAGGTGCACTTAAGGCGCACGTAAAAAAGTAATAAAAAATATACATAAATAAATAAATTAGTAATGTAAGAAATAAAATCAAATAACATATTAAAAGCAACAAAAACATGTTAAAACATAACCAAGTGAACTCGCAGAGCAACACTACCAGTCAACAACTAGCAAGAATTTGTATTCTCCCTATCACGCTTTTGGTAAATTTTAGTTTTTTCAGTTCAACTGTAGCCAACTTTGGCAACCACGGAAAGGGCTACCTCCCTCCCACTTGTTTGTGGTACTGCTATCTTACTGCCTCAGTTTTTGAAAAACACACACACACACACACACACACACACACACAAGGCGCGCCTGGAGAAGTGTGCCTCGCCTAGTGAGATGCGAGGCGCACATTTGACTACCATACTTCTTTTTCTTAAAAGGGGAATGATCGCAACATCTAGGTGGCCACTACATGCACGGTGGAGAGAGGCATTATCAATTGTATGTCAGGGATAATTGCTAGTGACTTGATTGTGCCTTTGGGGATAAAACTTCTATCCTAGGGGTAATAACTTAATCTAGTAATGCATAGAGCTATCCTCTCGCACTTTCTTTCAGTTCTGTTCATTCTCCGGGTGTTGTGTTTAATGTTAGATATTCTACACATTCTATCAAGTAGTTTCAAGTTTGGCAAGGAAAATTAAATTGTGAAGAGTAGGTAGTAGTGGAAGCACTAGTATTAGCAAGAGTGGTATCATGTAAATGGTGGTATTGATACGCAACAAAACTCATGTTTGTGGTGGGAGGCAATTCTTAGAACATGAATTGTAAGGTGGTCACAATGGATTAGGTATTGTTATTGATGGGGCATTGTCACCCTGTATTGTATTGACAGGGGAAGTAATTTGAAGGTCTTCTCACAAATGGTAGATTAAGGCTCATTCCCAAGCAAGGAATTTGAGTCAGCAACCTATGTTTCACATACATGAACAAAGTGGCATGATGACCTTTGACAACATGTGTTATATGTTTGTATCGGTTTTTGTGTGCGTGTGTGTGCATGCATGTGTATATGTTACATATCCATGTTATCTGTAGTTGTTGGTTCATGTCAAACACAGATAAAGGACTGCTTTCTGCTTTTTCTATGTTCATGTTTCCTAATCAGCAACAAAGTTTGCCAATATACCAAATACTTTTGTGATTTGGCTTGTTATTTTGTGGCTTTGGCTTGATCGTTGTATCCTTTCTTAATGATGGATACTCTTTCATCGAGCATAGCAGGCGGTGGATTTATGTGTGATAAATGTGAAAAATTTACCTTCTATTACTAATTTTCTTGATGGAAAGAAAACATAAAGTTAGCAATTGATAGTGCCGTTTGCCTAGCCTATAAGAGAGTGTCACTCCATCAGTTCATGGATATGGGAAAATTGACATAGGCCAAAAGAACCCTATTCGTGAAAGAGCATTTGGAAATGTAAGAATTGTAGAAAAGCTTTAACACATGTACATCATGGCTGGAAGTACATTTATATATGCTTATTGGCAGTGTTAAGGGTCTCTTGTTGATTGATCCAATTGTTGGACCTCATAGTCTTACATGTGATATGGGAGCTTCCCTTTAGCCATATGCTTAAAATATTTGCAAAAAAATATTTTTCGAATACTCTATATATTATATTTTCTATTTTCGAATATGTTATTCTTTTGAAATATTGAGCATGCAAATTCAACCTGTGTGCTGGTATTTTGATACCAAATGATTGTGATCTTATTTTATGGTATATTAACAATTAGATCTTAATATCTTATATTGTGTCTATTTTCATTGAGCATATGAAGAAATTTTGGTTTTTTTTTGCTTGTATTGGTGCTGAATCAATTTTCGAATTACTACCATCTCATTATGCAATAAATACAACTTCTAATTTATGGCTTTTGTTGCTTCAACCTTGACAATCAACATATATTATTTTGTTCTAATTCACTTCAAGGTTGTAAAAGGCGCTAGTCGGGCGGACACCAAGCTCCTAGCCTTCCTAGGCGGCCGCGGTTCAAAAAATATATTAAAACCCCCCAAAAAATTAACTGGAAATTGCAGAAAGTCCATAAATATCCATTGTCGAGGGCAAGGTTGTCAAACTCGACATACCAAGGATCGTTCGAAGGGTGAACGATCGTAACTCGTGGGATCGTAACACGGATCGTAAGATCCCACCAGAAAGACAAAATTATATTTAATATATATTATATATTATTTATATAACATAAATAAGAAAAAGTAACATTAAAACCAAAATAACCTTAATATAAAAATGTCATACATGAATCATAAGTCACAAACTCGTGGGATCGTAACACGGATCGTAAGATCCCACGCGTTTCTTCGCCGCGCCGGCCGATGACCGCGCCGGCCACCAATCTGCCTCGAAGCTCCGTATAAAATGCGTAGGATCATACGATCCCACGATCTATCGCGCGAGTTTAACAACATTGGTCGAGGGTCCCGGGGGGGTGGGGGCGGGGGGGGGGGGGGGGGGGGGGGCTATGTGGGTGCCTAGGCGACTGCCTAGACCGATTTTTAGAACAATGTTTCACTTCATTGTGTAATGAGGGATAACATAAAAATATTGGGTTGCTTGTTATATAAGGGCTAAACTATTTCCGTCTCAACCCCCACCTCATTGTGTAGTGAATCAAGATTTTTTTTGTAAGTGGCTTTTGTTGTTTGTCTTGATGATCAGTTCTAATTTAATCCATTATGTAACGGGAGATATAGCATGATAATATTTGTGGGTGTATTTTGATCTTTTGATTCATGCTAGAAAGTTTAAAAGTGATTGCATGTTTATATATGAGAATTGCAATTGTGATATTTTTATGCTTAAATCACACTAGTACGTGAATTTTGGTAGCTTAAGCTCTTGTTCATTGGCCATGGAGTTTGGCCATTTGCAAAATTTTCTTGTTTGACCAATGAAGAAAATGATCACTTACAGAAATGTCACTGTATATTTCATTTATTGTTTAAGATCTTTATTTTCAATTGTGATGTTATTAATGTTTTTGAACACTTATATGTGTTAGGAGTGACAATAGCATCTTAATTCATACAAGTGTGTGACACATATCGTCACATGGCTTAGGAGTAAACCATAACATTTTAACTCATTTCGATTACAAATTTTTTGCATACATGATTGTATTAAGTTCAATACTTTGTAATAACTCTATATAAAGAAATGATATCATATTTGGAAAATCTACCCCTAGAGACCTGTCTATGAGTATATATTACAATAACCTAAGAGGCACCAACCACATTGTTCGTATCGAAGTTGTGTAAGCAAAGATAGTCTTAAGCTAGGAAGCACAACCAGTACCAAAATGTGGGCCGTGTCATGTCGGGCACGTATTGGACACGAACTGGACACACCAAGATACACTTTGTACACACAAAAATAGGTTTTGTGTCCATGTCGCCATGTTTTTACCAAGTCGTGTTCATAGGTATTATGCAACAAGCCTAAATCACTACTTGCAAGTAAGAAATCATCTGTAGGACAAGAAAGATCAATTCTCCCACTTACCTTATGGTTTAGAGACTTGAGCATTAACTAACACCGATTGAGGTAATAATAGTGTGAAACTTAAAATACTATTATTTGGTAACCTATTTTAGCCCCCGTATATAGATTTTTTTGATATATACATAACATACCGTCCGACTAGTGCCTAGCGCTTTTCACAACCTTGTACATACCAGGTTATCATCGTTGCAAAAACCTCCTGGTCGCTCTTCAAGATCCTTATTAAAGAATTTTATTTTTTACATATATCTAACTGAGCCCCAAGTCAATGAGTTACTAACGTTATGATTATTTAAATTAATCCTTCTTTGAAATTGGAGAAAATCTTTCATAGTAATCAATGCTTTCCTTTTGAATGAAACCTTCCCTTCACCACAAGTCTAGCCTTGTATCGTTCGATATTACCAGTAGTATTTCCTTCGGTTTTGTAAACCCATTTATAGATGATGGAATGATCACTTGGTAGCTGTACGAGACCCCAAACTTGGTTTTCGGCCATGGATTCCATCTCTTCCTTCATTGCTTCATACCATAACATGGAGTTTTCTCCACTTCCTACTTGTGTAAACGAGCTTGAGTCATTTTTATGTCCAACGTCGAAGTTAAGACTCTTGAAGGTATACAACAGGTTTACAACATAGTTACAGAAATTGCCGATCTTCTCTCCCTTGAGGCATTCTTAACCCTTCTCTCTTCAAGTATGTCATGATGCCACGTTTCATTATTGGGCCATATAACTGGATTAATAAACAACAGATCCTTATCGTTTTGAGCGATTCTTTAGGTCTCTACATCTAGTTATAGTAGCTCCTTTGATTAATATCCTAACTCCCCTTAACTGGCGCATCTTTTGGTCTACGTTACTCTATGTTGCACATGTCCAAACCATCTAAGGAGATTTTGTTTCATCTTATCCTCAATTGGTGCCACCTCCAACGTCCTACGAATATGCTAATTTATTGTTATATTCTTCAGTTTATTGTCACTAATCCATCTTAGTATTCTCATTACATCCATTTTCTGGACTTGTTATCTTTCTATTGCCTAACACCCCGATCGATAAGGCATGGTTGGTCTTACGTTGTCCGATGGAATTTTTCTTCAACTTCAACGATGTCTTTGCGATCACCAAGGACTTCAGGATCGCTCATTCATTTCAACCATCCTTTTGTAGTTCTATGAACAAAATCCTTCTCAATCTCTCCATCTTGATGAATGATTGAGCCTAAATACCGAAATTCTCACTCCTGTGTATTTGTTGTCCACCAATGTGTACTCTCTCATTTCTCTTTTGACATTTGTTTCAGGTAACATTTCGTTTACTCTATTTTCATCCTACTAATTTGTAAAACTCTTAGATTCCAATGTTTCTCTTTTTAGAGCCTAATCCCTCCCTAGTCTCATTCTATTTTAGTGTCCAACCATTCCCTATTCTCATCAACTAGTGTACAATATCATCAATAAATGTCACACACCATGGAACTTCATCCTGAATATTCCTAATAATTTCATCGATAACTAGCACAAACAGTTAGTGACTTAACAGTGATCCTTGATGCAAACCAAAGTTATGATGGATGATGATCGATGGCTATTTTATAATTCTTAGCTACTGGTTTGGTAGTATTTGCATTCTATTAGTTGCAGCTTAGACTCTTAATCCAGCAGAACTAGGTGCATGTTCTTTTGAGTTTCTCTAAGAAGATAGTTCTCAGCATTGGCTCAATCTTGCTAAGGGTACGGGTAAGAAGTGTCTCTGAGAAACAATAATACTGACTCTGTATAGCACCTTTTTGAAGCAGTACTAATGTAATGTGTTATCTTCTCTGATGATGTTTAGGAGTCTAGAGCTCTTGTACTTGTAATGTTTGAACTAAGAAAACATATTTTCACCTAATGTTAACACTCGCAAAATTATTCCCACCTTTGCCTTTCAAGTTCATTTGTCTTGTTGAGTTGATAATTTATGATTAATATTTGATAATAGAGTCATACAACATCATGTTAAGGAACATGCTTATACCATGGCACAATGGTCACTACACAAATAGATTTGAAGTTGGTAGATTTGATTGGATGTAATGTCAAGGTAAGTGTCATTGATCTCAATCACATTTTGGTACCTGGTCCTGAATAGGGAGAGCCGATGTATATGGCATTTATTATGCAAGCTTTTTGTTGATTTCCTAGCCTTTTGAGGGCCATTTTATTGCATGTACCTCCAATTGTGTCATGCTTTTGAAACTATAGTGAACAATTTTTATTCTTATAAATATCACTCATTTCTTAGTAGTATATGTTTGATGCATGTTCTCCTTTGCAATTCTTAATGAGATGAAATCTGTAGGGCTCTCAAGGAAGAGAAATATTCTTCGCGAGCTGCAATTCTTCCCTTTCTTCAAGCTGAAGAGGATGAAAGGTAGCCCCTCAAATTTCTCTTTTGTTTTCCCATTAAAATCTTAGGCATTCTGATGTCTCATTACAATGTTATAGATTTGTCAAGGAGTGGAAGAAGTCCCTTGAAGAGGAGGCTAGGATCATGAAAGATGTGCCTGGGTGGAAGGTTGGTGAGAGTGTATACAACTCCGGAAGATGGATGCCCCCGGCAACTGGAGAGCTGCGCCCGGACGTCTGGTAGTAGAGATCTGTTTCTGGAGCACAGACTCGGTTCTCGTAGTGTTGGCTTGTCGAAATATGAAACATGGTTTGGACCATGCCCTGCTCTGCTTTTGTCTAAAAGGACAGCTTCGTGCTAAATAAATTTATGTTGCGGGATGTTTATCTTTCCATATGTAACACTGCATCAATTTGCAGCTGAAAATAACCTTCTGTAGCTTGGTTGTGAAACTGAATGAACAATTTGTTCTAAACTACATCCAAACTTTGTGTTTTGGGTTTGTATCTGGCTTGTTCTGGTAATTGCATCCTATCGCAAAACATATTAGCTTGTCAGTGGTATGTGGTCGGTCCCACATATTGTAGGGACGGGGGCGTGACAACATGTCATTATGAGGCGATTCCAGTTTGGAGGGAATTCAGAGAAGTATAATTTCTGCCATAAACTTGTCAACCAGAGGCATTTTCTTTTCCTCTAGCTTCTTTTGAAATTTCATCAGCTCCTTTCAAATGTGGCAATACAATCTTCTCGTCAAATTTCATATTCATGAGTTTTTTGACTGAATATTTTGGACATGTTCTTATCGTCCTTGTATTGCTTTTCGAGAGACTCCTATATGTCTCTTGACTTTTCTTTCCTGCTATATGATTCGACCAAGGAATCCTCCAAAGAGTTGAGGATTATCAATTTGCAGAGATTATTCTCTCTTCCATTGAATCCGTTTGGTAATCATTTCAGCATTGCCAGTTTCTGGGGTTGCAGGTTCTGACGGAATCAGAACGCAAATGACATTCACTAGTTGAAAATTAAGACCAATCGGCATTTTCAATTGTTGTATTGTTCGACATCGAACTTAAACTAGAAAGCTTGAATTTAGAAGGCTTGAACGGACTTCAATCACGTTAAAGTGATAATCGACAAGATTCTTGCAACTTTGAAACTTATACAAAGCAATATCACTTTGAGATTGTTGTAGAATTTTAGAAAAATTCGTACGAGTCTTTGAAGACTAATCTTGTTACAACAAGTCTAGCTTGCTGTCTAAACGGACAAGCGAAAATAATCCGACGATGGAATAAGAAGAAGTAGAAAATGTTGTAGGAATTTCGCATGTTGAGATGATCAAAATCATTGAGATGATCAAAATCATTGTTGCTGAAAGTGAGATCCGATCGCATACGTCGATTCGATCCCATGAACCAACAAGTTCTGATGAGTTTATGGAATGTTCTTTGTCACCTCCTTTCTCGGACAACTCAGACAAAGTACCGAGGTGCTGATGTACTTGAACAAGCACTTGAGGAAGTGCGGCGAAAAAGCTTCAGCATCTAGAGAGAAAACTATCTTCCTGATAAAGAATTCTGATCTCTCTACTCTCTTTGAATTTTTTTTTTTCTTCTAGTGGAAGTCGTAAGTGCTGGAACTTTCTCTTATATAGTGGAGCAATCCCCTTCTCTTATATAGTGGAGCAATCCCCTTGATCAGTTGTGACCGTCCACTGAACACAGGGCCGGCCCTGGGGTAAGCTGGACAAGCCAACGGGCTTGGACAACCCCCCTGGTGAGGGCAACCCCCCTTCTCTACCCCACCCCTAAATCCCCACCTCTTCGCTAATAAAGCCTATGCGGTCCACCCCAACTCCTCTTTGTTAGTTGAACTAGCACACGAGACCCATATTTTGAGTTTCTATTAGAAATGACTCGAGTAGCTCAAGGGGAGGAATCCGGAATCTGATATCCATGATGTCACTAGAACATGTCAAATTTTTGATATCTTCTTTATGAGTATGACAAGGGACAACCAAATCTAGCTCCGACTAGGACAACCCAACCGTCTGGGCCGGCCCTGACTGAACACGTAGACGGATTACAAGAAGTAACTCGCTAATCAATCAGGGATCCTAATGAATAGGACAATTGAACCGAACAATATGCAACTGCAGGAGTGAGACTAGCAAAATCACGATACTAACACAAAGCAGTAACACAATGACGCTGCCTGAGCAGCCACATTGAACCAATGTTCCCTAGCTCCGTTGCATTGCGCTACTGCAGCCCTGTTGTTCCTTTGCCCATCTCTGTGCCCGACGCACCAACTCTGCGCTCGATGCAATCAGTAGCTCCGCTGCATCGCACCATTGTAGCCTGCTGACTCTGCATCCGATATATACATGCGCTATAAAAGTCTCACTTTATGTCATTCGTCCGAGTCCTAAAGAATTTCTTCCAAGAATTGTTAAGAAAAATAAATGTTGGTTGTTGGATTTGAACCACCCCCCCTCCCCTATGAGCACAAGTTAATAAAGGCCAATTATAAAGGCACTTCAATATTTACTTAGGACTAGCCTAGAATTGAGGCTAGCATGCATAGAGGAGAAATTACTTAGGACGGTCCATTTTTTACTTAGGGTTGCCCCAACCCAATTTCGCCCCCCCCCTCCAACCAAAAAAAAAAAACCAATTTCTTACCTTCATTTCAACATTTCACTCTCTCTCTCTCTCTCTCTCTCCAAAACCTCTCAAATTTCTACTTCTTCTCCACCATCTCCATCTTCCCCATCTCCATCAAAACTCTAGATTCCTTTCCATTCCCAATTTTAGAGACATCACTCAAGGTGTAATTCGGTCCGGTCCGGACAGGACCGCGGCCCAGAAAATCTGGCCCAACCGGACTTGGTCCGAGCCTAGCCCGGACGGGACGCAGCAGCGGGCCGGGCCTCGCTCGGTTCGGGAGACTGGAGCCCAGCCCGGCCCAATGACCCGACTTGGGTAGGGCTGGGCCGGGCCGGGTTACGGGCTCGGGCGGGCCGGTTCGGGCCGGTTCCGCGGGCGGGCCGATCCGATCCACTATTTATTTATTATTTAGTTTTTTTTGTTATTTTATTTGATTTAAAGTTTTTTTTGTTATTTTTTTAATTTTATGTTATTTTTTCTTTTATTTTATTTTAAGTTTATTTTGTTATTGTGTTCTTTTTAAGTTTTCTTTTCTTTTCTTTTAATTTAATTTAATTTCTTTGTTTCTTTCTAAGTTTTAATTTTATGTTTTAATTTTGTTTCTTTTGTTTTATTTTTCCCTCCTCCTTTATCCGGACCTGGGACCGGCAATGCAAGCTTTGCTTGTCATAGGCGGAGTTAAAAAAATTTGTTTCAAGTTTATGTTTTTTTGTTATTTTTTGTTTATTTTGTTTATTTTGTTTATTTATTTTATATTTTTTTGTTTTGTTTTAAATTTGTGTTTTTTTTGGTTGTTTTGTTTTAGTTTTAAGGCTTTTTTTTGTTCCAAGTTTTTTTGTTTTCTTTCTCTTTTTTGTTTTGTTTCTTGTTTTTAAGTTTTTCTTTTTAAGTTTTTTTTTTAGTTTTGCTTTTAAGTTTTTTTGGTTTTTGGTTTTTTGTTTTTGATTTTTTTTTGATTTTTTGTTTTTGTTTTTTTGGTCATACATTTGAGTCATTCTTCTTCCTCCTCGGTTCCAGAAGCTTCACCCATTGTAAGCGATTCAAAGTCCAGCTCGTTGATGTCAGCAGCTTCATCTCTCTTGTTTTGGATTTTTTTCTGCTAAAATCCAATCTTGAACACATACACAAGCTTCCAAGATATCTGGCTTCAACCGCCTCTTCTTTATGCTCAAAATCCTTGATCATGTACTAAAACATGACTCCGATGCTACCGTGGACACCGGGACCATTAGTAGATCACGTGCTATGGTAGAAAGTACAAAAAATCTTTTGTCTTATTTTTTCCACCATTCTAAAATGGTGAAGTGATTTGAAGATTCATCTTCTTCTTCATAAGAACTTAGATATAAAGACAACTTTTGAGTGGGTTGGGAAAAGTGTTTTTGTTTCTTTCTTTTTAGTATACGACTGACGTGGTCGACTAAGCCAAAGCTACTACTAGTACTCACTTGAGTTGGTCGGGTTGACACAACTTTGTCTTCATAAAGCATTACTAATCTTTCCAACACTACTTTCAGTTCTACTTTCAAGTCAGTAACATAAATATCCATGTTTTCTGAATAGTCATCTAACAAAGCCTCTAACACCCTCTAATTTGATCGTAGGATCAAAAATGGAAGACAAACAATATCAAAGAGGTACATCACCCCAATATTTAGTGAATTTAGCTTCCATTTTTTTTACAATATAGTCAAAATTAGGAACATTTCTATATTTAGAAAATAAGTAAGACATGTTACAAAGTTCCCGTAAAGCTAAACAAGAAGTAGGATAATAAAAACCAGAAATAGTACATGTAGCATTGTAAAAAGTTTCCAAAAATTCACAAATAGAAGAATCAACTATCCAATCATCTTCAGTTACTCTATATTCAAAATTGTGATTCATATTGCAAAAATGTGTAATAACATCCTTAAAGGGAATTGCGGATTTCAACATTAAATATGTTGAATTTTATCTATGTGGTGATGTAGACATGCCAGCCGTATAATAAACTCTACATCTGTAACGTCCCAGTTCCAAAATACGTAGGACTAGGAACGTAGACATGCCAGCCGTATAATAAATATACGTAAGCTGTAAAATACAGTAGAACCATAACTAGTCTCATCCACAAAAATAAATGAATAAAAGATATCATATAATGTTAACGAATTGTCTTGATACAATATGTTGGGCGGAGACAAATCCACTACCAACAAGTAAAGGAAAAATACATGAGAAAAGAAATAATTTTTGGCAAGCGAAGCGAAGACGATCCAAGCGCAATCATCCTCGAAGAAATGGAGATGGTCACGGCTAGAGCTAGAGCACCTGCGAAAGATAAGATCACACACCTGGCGAGATAACCAGTTCCTCAGAGGGACGTAACGAGACACATAATATCATGCCATATTGTGACCCTCATTTCCCGTATTTCGTATTCATGCTTGTAGTTGGATTTTTGGCATGTATTTTTATTTTTCTCGACTTGTGGAATTTTGGGTTTTCTCGTATTTTGGGTTTCGGCTTGGCTCGGTTTAGTTGGTTTGGTTTGGTTTGATTTTAAACCATTGGAACACTTTAACCTATACTCCTCCCTCATTCCATCACAACCCACCCTCATTAAATTTCCACCTAACTTTCTCTCTCCTCCATAATTTCTATTAATTTCTCCATCTTCTTCTTCCTCCTTCCTCTACCAACACCATAGGCAAGTGCACCTTGCCAACAAATAAGCACCATATTTCATTTGTCCATTAGCTAGATTAGGCCATGGAGAACAACATTAGAACTTGACATTTTGTGATTTGGAGTCTCCATTGTTCTATATCTAAGTATTAGCTATTTTCGGATTTTCTTGGTTTGATCTATTAAACTTAGATTTTTGCTTGTTTTGATGCTTCCATGTGGAAGAGAATTTAATTTTACTCAAGTTAGAACTTTGAAAATCCAAATTTGGTTTTGAATTGGTCAAGTTATGGAAATTGGAAATTTTTGTGTTCTTGAAGGTTGCTCTCGGCTTGTTTGGAGAAGAAGACCTCCTCCCCTGCGCGCGCTCTTTAGCGTGCTGCTGGCCCGCGCGCTTCGCCGCCCTGTGCCCCGCGCGCTTGGCTGCATCGTGCTGCCCCCGCGCCGCGCCCTTTGGCGCTGGCCGCGGCAACCGTTAGCGCACGCGCTCTTTAGCGCGCTGCCCCCTGCGCCCTCGGCCCCCTGCGCCATCGGCCCCCTGCGCCATCGGCCCCCTGCGTCATCTGCCCACTGCGCACTTGGCTGCGCCCCCTGCGCCCTTGGCCCCCTGCGCCATCGGCCCCCTGTGCCATCTGTCCCCTGCACACTTGGCTGCGCCCCCTGCGCCCTCGGCCCCCTGCGCACTTGGACCCTGCGCCCCCTGCGCCATTGGCCCCTGCGCCCTTGGCCGCGCCCTTGGGCTGCCCCTTGACCTAGCACACCTTGTGCCATGGTGTCCCTTGGTTTCCCTTGGTCCTTGCCTTCTCTTGTTGAATTGTATTTTTCTGAGATTTCTTGCCAACAGCACGACTTGACTTGACCCGGCATGCCTTGACACGATTTTCTGTATTTTAATTTATGGCTAGCTTTCTCAGATTTTAGGCAGTAACTTGTTGGGTGCTTGTAACTTGTGGCTTTTAACTTGTAACCTGCGACCTGTAATTAATCCCCTGTAACTTGATATCTTGATAGTGGCCCGCCGTGGCGCACTCCTGACTTGAATTGACTCGATAACCTGATAACTTAACTTGACTTGCCCTGACACCGTGGGTGTTCTTTCTTGTTGCGTTGTGCAAATCTACTTGTCTTGTCTTGCATCATGTCTAGGACGTGACTCCCTGGGTACCACGGCCAGGGACTCATACTAAATTGGATTAGGCTAATGATTAGATCAAACTAGAACATGGAGAACTTCCAGTCACAAGCAATCTCGTTATCTGGGCGCCTTAATGGACTTGTAGCTTGCCGACGAGTCGAGCACATTTCCAGCACACTGTCATGTGTTGCACCCTCTAAGTCACCTAAGGGTATATCGTTTCTTGGCGATATACCCAACCATACTCTCAACCCGCGGAAGGATAACTAGATAGTCTGCAGGGCTTGGGACTGGAAAATTCTCATTGCATCTTGTTAGTAATTAAGCTTGTGATAACCCTAGTTAGTTAAAGTAGTAAGCCGTAGTAATTGTTTGGCCGCTTGTGAATGGATGTTGTCTAGCCATGTCTAAGTCTTGTTTAGTCCCAGTACCTGGTTTCCCCCTGAACATGATTGTTTTACTTGTCTCAACAATAAATGGATAGAGACAAGTGCTATTCAGGCGAAGGGTTACAACCCCGGTCCTTGTTTGATTTACGGGTTGTAATCTGGCTCCCGGAATGGTTCCATATCCCTAGGCGTTTATTGTCCTGTTGTACTCTTTACTACTAGTACTTTCTTCCATTTCTTATGTTCTGATATGCTGGCTTTTGTTCTTATTTCGTGGCCTCCTTTGTGGCACTTACTCTTCTGGGGTTTGACCCAGCTGGTTTTGTGTGGCCAGATTTCGGAGCAGCACCCGAGGATCTACCGAACCTCCAGCCCGATGGTGGCGACTAGAAGGAACCCGGGCCACGAGTGGGTTTTCTATTTTGTTTCGCTCACTCTATTGTAAAATTATTCTTTTGAGACGTTTAGCCGACGAGCACCTGTTAGCTCGATGCACATTTACTTACTGTCTGCCTACGGGCTGTAAACATGATTAACAAATCCTAGGGTTGATCATGTATGACTAAACTCTTGCTAGTTCTCGCATTTTGTACGACTAGCTTCATGATCAACTGAATATGTAATATTTGGGACGCCTTTTATTGTATATTTGGTGGTCTAACATCTTGCAATTATATTAATTGTTTGAGATTGAGACAATTGGCTTGACCTTAAGAGACCGTTGGCTTGTAGTAAACCCTCATATCTAGACAGCCGTGACCGTATAGCGAGGTGAATTTTATTTTAATATACGTAGCTGGCTATGTACGCCCCCGCTCTCCAGTATTCTGGTTCTAGGGCGTCACATGGTTTAAGTGGTGGCTCATGCATGTCTTGGCATTCAAGATATGTGAGGGTTTACCGGATAGATGTCTCAATCAGTACTCGTCTTTGATCTCCATTTATATCCTCTGAATCTCTGAATTTTTGCCCTGATCATGTGCTTGTATCGTTGATCTGTCCTGGTCCTTCCTTATTGTTTTCCCTGTGTCATCTTCTTTAGCAGCACTGTACTTGACCCCGCCGATCAGCAAGATGGAGCACTTCCCGTGGATCAGCAACCCGGAGATCAAGCCCAGCATTCCGGAGTAGCCTCCAGAGTTGTACCTCCCGGAGGAGAACCCCCAGTTCGGCCCGTCCAGCCTGCAGACCCTGACGATGGCACCTTGGTAGGTCTCATCAGGACCTTGATAGCTTTCCAGGATCGTCGAGGAGACGCCTTGCACCAGGTAGTGGCAGATGCTTTGACCAGAGGCGGTAATCCAGGGAACAGCGCGGCCAACAGCTTCAAGCGCTTGAATCCTCCATTCTTCGACGGCAGCAAAGATGCGATTGCCGCGGACGCTTGGCTTCAGGATACCGAGGTGATTCTGAAAGCAGCTAGGACACCTGAGAATGAGAAGGTGGCGGTGGTACGCCTACAGTTGCTGGACTTAGCTCGCAGTTGGTGGGCGGCGCAAGCCATGGGATTAGTGGCACCCATTGCTTGGGCAGTGTTTAGAGAAAGATTCCAGACGAAGTATTTTGATGCTGTAGCTCGGTATGACCTACAGACGAGATTTACCAACTTGAAGCAAGGAGGCAGAACGGTCGACGGTTATGCATCTGAGTTTTCTAGACTCAGTAGGTTTGCCCCCACCTTGGTGGCAACCGAGTTTGATAGGGCCCAGCGGTTCCAGCAGGGACTACATTTGAAGATCTTGTTGGCAGTTGAGCAGTTCAAGCACCAGACGTTCGATGCAGTTTTGAGAGCAGCTAGGAGGCATGAGTACACCTCCCAGAGGATCGTGGATAGGACCGGAGGTAGGAAGCGATCCCACAATCAGATGCACCAATCATCAGCTCCAGCCCCGGCAGCTAAGAGTTTGACCATTGGAACTCCGAGGCGGGCGGCCTCAGTGACGTCGGTTCAGCATTCAGCCCCGACATACTCGCAGCAGCAGAAGCAGAAGCAGACTTCCGCGATGGGATGTTCTCATTGTGGGAAGCCATGCCATGTAGTGGCGGATTGCCGTCGGGTGCAAGGATTGTGCCTGGCTTGTGGAGCGGCAGATCACAAGATAGGAGCCTGCCCGAATAGGGGTAGTTCGTCCTCTTCTAACCTAACCAGTCCATCGGTTAGGGGACCAGCACCTATACAGCAGCAGTACCCGAGGCCCTTGTTGCCTCAGGCCCAGACGTTTCATCAGCAGACCCAGCAGCAGTATACCCAAGCCCAAATGCAGAGCAGGCAGAGAGGTTTCCAGCAGAGGGGACCCGCAGCTAGAGGACAAGGTCAGGCCATGATGATGGCTATGGAAGAAGAAGTTGCACCAGGTGAGGTAGTGGCATGTACTATTCTCGTCAACTCCTCTCCAGCATTGGTATTATTTGATTCTGGTGCATCGCATTCATTCATGTCTGCACGATTCGCGACACGGATAGGATTGGAGCCCGAGTCATTATCAGTGAGGCTCAATATACTTACTGGTAATGGTCTTGTGGGAGTAGATCGAGTATTTTCCTCGTGTCGGATCGTAGTTAGCGGTAGAGAGTTTCCCGCTAGATTTATAGAATTCCCTATGGCAGACTATGATGTAGTCTTAGGCATGGATTGGTTGAGGAACCAGTATGCTAGAATAGACTGCCATGTTGGCAGGGTTGTCTTTAGTATCCCAGGCGAGCCAGAGTTTTCATTTTCCAGAGGCGCAGTAGAACCATCTTCCCCAGTATTGCGGATGGCAGTAGCAGCAGTGCAGTTACCCCGAATAGTTGAAGAGTTTCCAGATGTCTTCCCAGAAGAACTTCCAGGAATGCCGCTAGAACGGAAGATCGAGTTCACTATAGACTTGATCCCCGGGACAGCACCAGTATCAAAGCGAGTCTACAGGATGGCACCTTCAGAGTTGGAGATTTTGTACAAGATGATTGAAGAATTAAGGACCAAGGGATTCATTCGTGCAACTGGATCGCCTTGGGGAGCCCCGATGCTTCTTGTGAAAATAAAGGATGGTACGTCTAAGTTATGTGTAGATTATCGTACCTTGAACTCAGTGACAATCAAGAATAGATACCCTCTCCCGAGGATAGATGACTTGTTTGATCAACTCAGAGGGGCTTCAGTGTTCTCGAAGATAGACTTGCGGTCAGGATACCACCAGATCAGAGTCAGAGAGCAGGACATCCCAAAGACAGCGTTCAGATCGAGCTATGGGCATTGGGAGTTCCTTGTTATGCCCTTTGGAGCGACCAATGCGCCAGCCGTATTCATGGACCTCATGAATCGCATTTTCATGCCTTACTTGGATCAGTTTGTGATCGTGTTCCTAGACGATATCCTGGTCTACAGCAAGAGCGAAGCAGAGCACGAGCAGCATCTCAGAATCGTCCTTCAGACGCTTAGAGAGCATCAGTTGTATGCCAAGTTTAGTAAATGCGAGTTCTGGCTCGATCGTATTTCGTATTTGGGTCACATCATTACCCGAGGAGGAGTGGGAGTGGATCCCCAGAAGATTATAGCTATCGAGACGTGGCCAGTACCTAGCTCAGTGGCAGAGGTTCGCAGCTTCCTTGGATTAGCCGGCTACTACCGGCGATTCGTTTCAGATTTTGCAAGAATTTCAGCGGCGATGACCCAGTTGACCCGCAAGGATGTGCAGTTTGCTTGGACAGCAGAGTGCCAGGAATCATTTGAGAAGTTGAAGCGATGTTTGATAACGGCTCCCATTCTCACACTTCCAGATGGGACCGGAGGATTCGCAGTTTATTACGATGCTTCAGGCAGAGGATTGAGATGTGTCTTGATGCAGCACAGGAAGGTAATATCTTATGCATCACGTCAACTTCATGATCATGAGAAGAATTACCCGACCCATGACTTGGAACTGGCAGCAGTAGTGTTCGCACTTAAGCTTTGGCGGCACTACTTGTACGGAGACAGAGTGGAGATATTTACGGATCACAAGAGCCTGAAGTATATTTTCACCCAGAAGGACCTTAATATGCGGCAGAGAAGATGGCTCGAGCTACTGGTGGACTACGATGTGGATTTACAGTATCACCCAGTGAAGGCCAACATTGTAGCAGATGCGTTGAGCAGGAGAGCCAGAGTTTACTTCCTAACGGCACAACCAGAATTATTGGCAGATCTTCAGAAGATGGGAATTGAAGTGGTTCTTCCTACCAACGTGGCGTTGATGGCCAGTCTACAGGTTCAGTCCAGCATAGTTGAGAGGATCCGGATGGCGCAGTCTACAGATTCCAAGATTCAGCGACTCAGAGCAGAGTGTGAGGCAGGAAGAAGGCCAGAGTTGTACATTCACGAAGATGGTACACTTCGACACGGCACTCGTCTTTGTGTACCCAGTGGAGATATCAGACAGGAGGTCATGGCAGAAGCTCACAGTTCACAGTATTCTATTCATCCCGGTGGCATGAAGATGTACCGTGATATTCGTCGGCATTTCTGGTGGAATGGCATGAAGAGGGAGATAGCCCGGTTTGTCTCTCGGTGTTTGGTTTGCCAGCAGGTCAAAGCTGAACATCAGAGGCCCGCTGGACTTCTTCAGCCCTTGCCGATTCCAGAATGGAAATGGGAGCATGTGACCATAGATTTTGTGACTGGATTGCCTAGATCCCCAGCTGGTCAAGATGCTATTTGGGTTATAGTCGACAGGCTCACGAAGGTGGCTCATTTTCTTCCATTCAGAGTTGGGCAGTCTACGGCTCAGCTAGCAGAGATGTACCTCAGGCAGATTGTCAGGCTTCACAGTGTGCCCGTCAGTATTACCTCGGACCGAGATTTAAGGTTTACGTCACACTTTTGGCGCAGCTTGCAAGAGAGTTTGGGAACTCGTCTTCAGTTTAGTTCAACATATCATCCGCAGACAAATGGTCAGTCGGAGCGCACTATCCAGACTCTTGAAGATATATTGAGATCTTGTACTCTTGACTTCGGTGGTTCATGGGAGGATCACCTGCACCTGGTGGAATTCTTGTACAATAATAGTTTCCAGGCCAGTATCCAGATGGCACCATTTGAGGCACTGTATGGCAGGAAGTGCAGATCCCCGTTAGCATAGGACGATGTCGAAGAGAGACAGATGCTCGGTCCAGAAATGATTGCCCAGACAGTTGAAGTAGTCAGAAGAGTCCGGGACCATCTTCGAGTTGCCCAAGATCGCCAGCAGCATTGGACCGATGCTCATCGGCGTCCTTTAGAGTTTGCTATTGGCGACCATATATTCCTTAGGATCTCGCCTAACCGCGGCGTCATTCACTTTGGCGTGCGAGGAAACCTTAGTCCTAGGTACATAGGGCCGTTCGATATCCTGGAGCGAGTAGGAGATGTATCCTATCGTCTTGCTCTTTCGCCGTCGCTAAGTGAGGTGCATGATGTATTCCATGTGTTCCAATTACGACGGTATATCCCGGACCCGAGCCATATCCTAGACCATTCAGAATTGGTTGTTGGTACCAACCTTTCGTATGAGGAGAGGCCCGTGTCTATATTGGACCGGAGAGAGAAGATGCTCAAGAACAAGACTATTAGCTTAGTCCGTGTTGCTTGGGGTCATCACTCTCTAGATGAGTCAACGTGGGAGCGTGAGGACGACATCCGATCGCGATATCTCGACTTGTTTGACTCGTAAGGTATAATGTCTTCCTTATGCCTTATGCTTTCCATCCCTTGCTTGCATGCATGATTGTATGATTGAATTGCTTAGTATAGTTGTTGGTGCTTAGTGTAGCTTGCCGTGGCAATCTCTAGCTCCTTGATTAAATTTCGAGGACGGAATTCCTTTAAGGTGGGTAGAGTTGTCACCCTCATTTACCGTATTTCGTATTCATGCTTGTAGTTGGATTTTTGGCATGTATTTTTATTTTTTTCGACTTGTGGAATTTTGGGTTTTCTCGTATTTTGGGTTTCGGCTCGGCTCGGTTTAGTTGGTTTGGTTTGGTTTGGTTTGATTTTAAACCATTGGAACACTTTAACCTATACTCCTCCCTCATTCCACCACAACCCACCCTCATTAAATTCCCAGCTAACTTTCTCTCTCCTCTATAATTTCCATTAATTTCTCCATCTTTTTCTTCCTCCTTCCTCCACCAACATGAAGAACAGTTTGGCAACTCTAGAGGGGGGTGAATAGAGTTAATATAAAAAAATATCCAATTAAAATTAACTCTTTTACCAACAATAAATAATCAGAGTAAAGTGCAGAAAATAAATGATGAGCAGAAGAGCATACGCAAACACAGCGATTTTAACCTGGTTTCCCTCGTGGAGGACTAGTCCAGGCCTGAGAACTCTAGCTCAGGATTAAATCCACTATTTGTGAAATAGTAGTTTACAACCCGTGCCTTTTCTTCAGAAGAGCACGTCAACTTCTAACATATGATCGCAGTGGCGATTTGCTTGGAATTGTCCAAGCGACTTCTTCGACTCTTGCACAAGAATTCTAACTGAGAGATGCTGAGCACTCGACACTTAGGAGGCTTGTGGCTAGTAGATGGGAAGGGTATGGCTTACTTGAGCTTATAAGAGAGAAGAGAAAAGAAGATTGGATGGATTGGAATGAGAGAATTCATGCCCTATTTATAGTGTTTTTATAGGCAGAATTCGGCCAGAATTCGGGTAGAAAAATTCAAAAATTTGGCTGTTGGACAACTAGCAACCAGCTAACCCTAAAATTAGGGTTCCTGATTTCTAGGGGACAGAGTTCGGCCCGAACTCTGTCTCCAGAGCACAGAGTGGTTCTAAGGGGATTTTTGGGCAGTGTTTGGTTCAGTGGAGCTTGGGATTTTGGGTAGGCTGTAGACTAAGTGTCAAGAGCTCAGCAAGACTCAGAGTACACAAGTCTAGACTCAATGAAAATATAAAATACAGACTCGAAAACATACTGAGAGCCGAAGACTGAGCTGTCGTCTGTCTTGAACTGTTATGCAGACGTCGTGTGTCGTATTGAATTAATACAGATATTATTTAGTCAATGTAGTCAATATTTGGTTGACTGTGACTTTGTGTCAACAATCTCCCCCATATTGATAATTGACAAAATAATATATGTATATTCAATATTCATACCTGGACACAGTTGATTATAGCAACATAGCTCCCCCATACTTGATGCCGAGCTAGAATGTAATAGCTCCCCCGTAATCAGTGAACGGTGTTGAGCTAGAAGCAATAGCTCCCCCGTAAATAGTGCATGGAACCTGTATAATATCTCCCAAAAAGCACAAACAAGCACAGAAATATGAAAAGATAGGATCTGATACCAAACAAGTATATCCAGCCATATATATCCAGGCAGAATATACATAGTTCTCCCCCTTTTGGCAGTTAGCAATATAGACTGCAGAGAAATGAATAATAAAAGAAAACTGCAGTAGACAATTAATAGTAATACAACCACACCAAGCAGAGAAGAAACAGTATAGAAATAATCAAAAGAAGTACTAGCATAAAGTGTCATAACCAAATGTCAAACACACAACCAGAGTTTAAAAGCATCCAAGTACATAAAACTGAAACTAACTAACTAGAAAAGAAAATGCATCAACTAATGTCATCATCAGCAGCAGCAGCAGATAGTAGCCAATCTCCATCACGGAGCATGAGATGGTCCAGGAGAGTTTGAACGTCTGGGATCCACAAGAGCAGCACCCGGATCCAGGTAACGCATGACCCACGGATCATCAATGCGATATCCCTTACGATCGGGATCCCGCTGTATGGGAATGGCCATAGTAGGATGATGGAACATGGAGTACCGAATATCATGCAGCGAGTTGCAGAGTGCACTCATCTGCAGGGTAGTACGGTAGTCCATCTGAGCCCACCGATCGGCCTCTAAGTCGAAACGATCCCGGAGCATGGTCTGGATGGAGTCAAGAGTGGCAGGTGGAGGTGGTGCATCCTGACCGAAAGGAAGGGGGTCAGACTCCGCATCATCAGAATGCTCAGAGGCCTCAGGAGAGGCGACAACTTCCTGAGTACGTCGCGCCTTGGACAGGAAAGCAGGAGCAGGCAAGAACGGACATATATCAAGTGGTATGTTAAAAGCACAAAAGATCATAGGAAGGTACAAAGGATAAACCAGAGCTCGTGGTTTCTTCCTACAGTGAATCATCCATTCCATCATTGTACGTGGAAGATTGAAAGAAATTCCAAAGTGAAGATGATAAAGAGCAGATATCTCAAGATAAGTGAAGTCATCATGGGAACCTGTTTTGGGTAAAATGGTGTTAGAGATAATCCAATGAAGATCAGAAAAATATGGGTTGAGATATTTAGCCATGAGCTTGCGAGGACGTGTGTATGGAGTACACAAATCGTCCTTGAAGCTCTCAAGGAAAATTCTGTCGGGAAAACGGAACGAGCGAGCGTCAACTAGCTTTTTCCAAGAATTGGGCTCTTGAAGATCAAGATATTCGGCTAAGTCAAAGTCATCAAAAGATATATTGATACCTGCAACTCGTGAATAAATATGGAGATCATCAAAGGTCATGTTGCAGTAGAACATTTGTACAGCATGACGATAGATAGCAGAAGTGGTAGTGACAAGCTCATCAAAACAGAGGTCATGAAATAAAGCATCATATTGAGAGAAGATAGAAAAATTAATAGGATGTCCTGCGAATACCTGACGATTCCGATAGTCACTAAACCAGTTGTTTGAGGCATCTAGTGAGACAAATAATCGGTTGTCATAGGTAGAAGGATTTCGAGGACGAGGTGGGTTGAACAATGGATGAGGTGGTTGAAGTTGTTCATTGATCTGTTCATTCGTTGGAGGAGAATCCGAAGAGGAAACACTCTCAGTTCGAATCCTCTTTCCACGATTGAACAAGCGAGGAGCCATAAAAACTTGATAGTGTGAAGTATAGAAGACAAGAATGATACCTCAAATAATCAATAAACAGTGGAAGAGAATGATGAGAAACTCCTTTCCCTTGATTTTGAGGAGTAATGGAGCACTCTAGATCAAAACTAGGGTTAGGGTTTGAAGGAAAGAGTTTGGAGAGGTGAAGAAGGAGGCAATAGTGAAGGAGAGAGAAGAAAACCCGAAATATAAGAGAGGGTTTTCTTTGGTCGAAAGCTATATTGACCATTGGATCTAAAATGATCCAACGGCAGAGCCAGATCCCGACGCTGGAACAATTGGACCGAACTCGGCCCGAACTCTGTTAAGGGCAGAGTTCGGCCCGAGTTCTGGATTAGTGGTCCAGAACAGAAAACAGGCTGAAAGATAAAAAAATTGGTTAAGTGTTGAAGAAAAGTGATGGTTGAGGATAAAAGTTTGATAAAATCAATGAAGTACATAGAGAGGTACTCAAAAGTCAGAATGAACTTTAGAATGTAGTAATTAGACAGTATTAAGTCAAAACAAACCATATAATAAACAAGGAAATATATTGTAATTCAATATTTCAAATTTGCCATGGGTTAGCTGCAGGGGCCGGATCCCAGCTAGCGGTAGTCCTGAGGACTAGTGCACCGTGTCGCTTAGGCTTTTACGCCTTGTTGTCAGAAGGACCCTTTCGGCTTGTACCCATACCAAATTTGTCGTAAAAGAATCAAAATATACTCGATATTTATGCAGGCGAGTCTCAACTTATAACTGCTTCATCCAAAATTCCGAGTTCACGACATAGGAAATTGAAGCGCTCTTCGGATAATGGCTTAGTAAAGAAATCTGCTAGCTGATGATCAGTGTCGATAAATTCTAAGTTAATCGTGCCATTTTGCTGATGATCACGCAAAAAGTGGTGTCTGATCTCAATGTGTTTAGTGCGTGAGTGGCAGACAGGGTTCTTAGTCAAATTAATGGCACTTGTATTGTCACAGAATATAGGAATATGCATAAAAGATAACTTATAGTCTTCAAGGGTTTGCTTCATCCACAGAATTTGTGCACAACAACGCCCAGCTGCTATGTATTCAGCTTCTGTTGTGGATAGTACGACAGAGTTCTGCTTCTTGCTAAACTAGGAGACTAAAGCTTTTCCTAATAAATGACACGTGCCGCTCGTACTTTTATGGTCGACCTTGCATCCAGCGAAGTCAGCATCGGAATAACCAATAAGATCAAATAATGTTGACTTGGGATACCATAGGCCCACTGTAACCGTACCCTTAAGGTATCGAAAGATACGCTTAACCGTGGTCATGTGTGATTCCTTAGGATTAGCTTGATATCTAGCACATAGGCAAACACTGAACATGATATCAGGACGACTAGCAGTTAAATAGAGTAAGCTGCCTATCATACCTCGATACTTACGTTGATCAACGGGTTTGCCGCTCTCATCTGGTTCGAGTTTGGTTGAAGTAGCCATTGGTGTGCTGATTGGTTTGACGTTGTCAAGATCGAACTTCTTCAGCATGTCCTTGGTATACTTCGATTGGCAGATGAAAGTTCTATTAGCCATTTGTTTCACTTGCAGACCAAGAAAGTAGTTGAGCTCTCCCATCATGCTCATCTCAAATTCTGTCTGCATACATTTGGCAAATTTTTGACAGAGGGTTTCATCAGTAGAACCAAAAATGATATCATCAACATAAATTTGAATCAACAGAATAGTGTCTTTAAAAGATTTTATAAACAGTGTAGTGTCAATTTTCCCTTTTGAAAAACCTTTCTCAAGTAAGAAGCTACTTAGCCTTTCATACCAAGCTCTGGGGGCTTGTTTGAGGCCATAAAGCACTTTCTTTAGCTTGAACACGTGGTCGGGAAATTTGTGATTTTCAAAGCCAGGAGGTTGTTTCACATAAACTTCCTCCTTAATAAAATCATTCAAGAAAGCACTTTTCACATCCATTTGAAATAATTTAAAGTTTTGAAAATTAGCAAAAGCACAAAGCATCCGAATGGATTCTAGTCTAGCAACAGGAGCATACATCTCATCGTAGTCGATACCTTCCTCTTGGTTGTATCCTTGAGCTACTAGACGAGCTTTGTTACGTGTGACTGAACTATCTTCATTTACTTTGTTTCTAAAAACCCATTTAGTACCAATTATCGAGTGATTAACCGGTCTAGAAACGAGTTCCCATACTTGGCTTCTCTCGAATTGGTTGAGTTCTTCTTGCATAGCAGAAATCCAAAATTCATCATTAAAAGCTTCAGAAATATTTTTAGGCTCTACTTGTGAAATGAAGGCAGTGCTAGCAACGGAGTCTCTTAGTGATGATCTAGTAGTTACTCCACGTGAAACTTCTCCTATAACTAAATTTTCTGGATGAGAAGGTTTGAAAGAGAATTTCTTAGGCAAACCCTCCAGAGAATTAGTTTCGGTCGAAGTATTCATTGGAGTAGAAGTTGATGGCTCAACGTCATCATCAAGAGTACTTACTGCACTGTTGTCTTCATCAAAAGTCACATTTGTTGACTCTTCCACAATAAGTGAGCGTTTATTAAAAACTCTATATCCCTTACTCTTGGCGGCATAACCAAGAAAGATACCATCGTCAGCTTTGGCATCAAATTTGCCTAAGTTGTCTTTGGTGTTAAGGATAAAACATCTACAACCAAAAACTTTAAAATAAGAAACATTGGGGGTTCTCCCAAACCAAAGCTCATAGGGTGTTTTCTTCGTAATGGGATGAATTAGCACCCTATTCAAAATATGGCATGCTGTACTGACAGCTTCTGCCCAAAAGTATTTCGAAAGTAAAAATTTATTCAACATGACTCTGGCCATATCGCCGAGAGTTCTATTCTTCCGCTCCACAACACCATTTTGTTGAGGAGTTCTAGGACAAGAAAATTCATGATCAAAACCATTTGCATTACAAAAATTTTCAAAATCATAATTTACGAATTCGCCTCCATGATCACTTCGGATTCGAGTAATCATGTAGCCTTTTTCGTTTTGAACTTTCTTTACAAAAACTTTGAAAACAGAGATAGCATCGCTCTTATTAGCGAGAAAGAAAACCCAAGTGAATCTCGAAAAATCATCAACAATAACAAATGCATAAAGTTTGCCACCAAGGCTAGCTATTCTACTAGGACCAAATAAATCCATATGAAGTAGTTACAAGGGTCTAGTAGTACTTACAGAGTTGATGGAATGAAATGAGGATTTAGTTGCCTTGTTTAGTTCACATTCGGCACATACCGTATCCTTTTTGAATGTAATGTCAGGCAATCCTCTCACTAGCTTCTTGGTAGAAAGCCTGGATATAGCATCCATGTTGGCGTGACCAAGACGCTGGTGCCAAAGTAGTCGTTCGTCTTTGTGGGCATATAGACATCTACCTGCATTGTTATTATTTACAGAAAGATAGAAAATATAGATGTTGTCCTCTCTTTTCCCTTCAAAAGCAATGTCTCCTGTTGACCTATCATAGATGTAGCAACTGTTTTGTCCAAAGTTAATATCATATCCATGATCAGCAAGATGACTAATGCTGAGCAGGTTATGCTTTAACTCGGTCACTAGGCAGACATCCTTTATTACAGGAGAAGGAGGATGACCAATGATACTATTACCTATTATGTGCCCTTTGAGATTGTTACCGAAGGATACATATCCTTCTCTCTTCATCGATAGTGATGCAAAAAGATTTGCGTCTTCCGTCATATGTCGCGAGCATCCACTATCGAGAATCCACTTACTTTCAGTTGAAGAGGGAAGGTCCACCTACATCAAGAGTAGATGTGACCTTTGGTACCCGAGTTCTTGAGGGTCCTGAAAAGTTAGTCTTTGGAAACCAAGTATATATCTTTTTATCTACAAGTCTTCTAAATTTGCACTGTGGTGAGATGTGTCCATGTAATCCACAGTAAGTACAGATAGCATTCTTATTTATACTAGGAGCATGAGAATAATATCTATAAGCAACAGGATGAGGATGGTCATGATGTGAAGAGTTAGCATGGTGATGATGATTATGCATAGAATGAGTGGCATGGTGATGGTGTCTATGAGGCATATCATGATGGTATTGTCTATGATGTGTGACATGCTGATATTGTCTATATGGTATGGCATGATGATTTTGTCTATATGGCATATGATGATCTTGTCTATATGGCATTGCATGATGATCTTGTCTATATGGCATGGCATGATGATTCCTATGTGTGGAGTGATGTTGATTGTGTCTTTGTGCATGATGATTGTGTACTGAGTGAGAATTATTCTTACGTGCACGTGGTTTGTGAAAGTTTGTGTATATAAATGCATGGTTATGTGCTGCATGAGAATGACGTGGTTGACTAGCATGAGTGGTGTTGTGCCCATGTGATTGGGTTTGAGGTTGAACAACCTGTTTACCCAATTTGGTTTCTAATCTTTTAGAAACAGCTTGCAGTTCATCAACCTTAATATTTAAGCCATATATCTTAGTCATGGAAATCTTGTGTCTACTCTTTTCTTCAACAAGCAACGTGTTGAGTGTAGTGATTTCTTGAGTTTGTTGCTCAATACGTGCTTCAGCATCATGTAAGCTTAATTTAAGCTTGGATACTTCATCAGGGTCATTTGTGGGTGTCGTATTTCTAACATTATCAAGAAGTAAGGAAATTCTTTGTATCTCATCTTCAAGACTTTTGATTTTGTCCTTGGCATGTTTGTATTTACCGATGACCTTTTTGTGATCATCGAGTAAATCAGTGAAAGCATCACCAAGTTCATCAAAAGAGAAGTCATCTAGAGTTTCGTTAGATACCTTGTTGGAAGTTGCCATTAGGCACACATTTGCTGTATCTTGAGGAGAGCCTTTTTCTTCCTCGGAGTCACTCGCTTCACTTTCATGCCAAATTCCTGTATTGGCATATTTCTTTGATGAGTTCTTTTTGTATGGCTTCTCATAGCGGTTGCTCTTCTTCAAGAATGGGCAGTCTTTTCGGACATGTCCAGTCTTCTTGCAACCGTAACAGATTGGCTCTTCTTCATCATCTTCTTGTGAATCCTTCTTCCTTCGATTGAAGCGAAGGAATTTTCTGAAGTTGTGAACCATGAGAGCTTGGTCTTCATCATCCGAGTTATCGTTTTCGGTCTCATCGTGATCAGCCCTTCGTCGATGAGCTTTGAGTGCGATCTCCCTGGTCTTCGGAGCAGGCTCTTCGAAGTCCTTGAGGTCAAGCTCGTGAGTCATGAGCTTACCCATCAAGGTCTCCATTGACATTGTTGTGAGATCGTTCCCTTCTATGATGGCTGTCACCTTAGGGTTCTAAATCTTTGGTAGCCCTCTGAGCAACTTACGAATCTTCTCATGGTTTGAGTACTGCTTTCCAAGCGAGGATAGAGGATTGATGATGTCGAGGAATCTTGTGATCATTTGAGTGATCGTCTCACTTGGCTTCATCTTGAAGGCTTCGTATTCTTGAGTGAGACGGCTTATTTTAGATTCCTTGACCTGTGTGGTTCCTTCATGCGTCACTTCTAGAAGTCTCCATACTTCATGAGCAGTGGTGCATGTAGAGACCCTGTTGAACTCATTCCTGTCTATAGCACAGAATAAAGCATTAATAGCCCTAGCATCTAGACTTTCCTGTTTTTTCTCCTCGACAGAATATTTGTCGTATGGTTTCTCAATGAGGTCACCATCGACAACTATCCTGGCGGGCTTTTTATAACCGTCAGTGACGACAGTCCACAGGTCAAAGTCTAGAGACTTAAGATAGAAGCTCATCCTTGTTTTCCAATATGTGTAGTTTGTCCCATCAAATAGGGGAGGCCTATGAGTGGACTGACCTTCACCATGATTGGAAATCAAGGATTGTGTGGTTGCCATGGATCAGCTCTTAGGATGTTAGTCCTTAAAAAGAGAACAGAGCTCTGATACCAATTGAAGAACAGTTTGGCAACTCTAGAGGGGGGTGAATAGAGTTAATATAGAAAAATATCCAATTAAAATTAACTCTTTCACCAACAATAAATAATTAGAGTAAAGTGCAGAAAATAAATGATGAGCAGAAGAGCATACGCAAACACAGCGATTTTAACCTGGTTTCCCTCGTGGAGGACTAGTCCAGGACTGAGAACTCTAGCTCAGGATTAAATCCACTATTTGTGAAATAGTAGTTTACAACCCGTGCCTTTTCTTCAGAAGAGCACGTCAACTTCTAACATATGATCGCAGTAGCGATTTGCTTAGAATTGTCCAAGCGACTTCTTCGACTCTTGCACAAGAATTCTAACTGAGAGATGCTGAGCACTCGACACTTAGGAGGCTTGTAGCTAGTAGATGGGAAGGGTATGGCTTACTTGAGCTTATAAGAGAGAAGAGAAAAGAAGATTGGATGGATTGGAATGAGAGAATTCATGCCCTATTTATAGTGTTTTTATAGGCAGAATTCGGCCAGAATTCGGGTAGGAAAATTCAAAAATTTGGCCGTTGGACAACTAGCAACCAGCTAACCCTAAAATTAGGGTTCCTAATTTCTAGGGGACAGAGTTCGGCCCGAACTCTATGTAGAGGCAGAGTTCGGCCCGAACTCTGTCTCCAGAGCACAGAGTGGTTCTAAGGGGATTTTTGGGCAGTGTTTGGTTCAGTGGAGCTTGGGATTTTGGGTAGGCTGTAGACTAAGTGTCAAGAGCTCAGCAAGACTCAGAGTACACAAGTCTAGACTCAATGAAAATATAAAATACAGACTCGAAAACACACTGAGAGCCGAAGACTGAGCTGTCGTCTGTCTTGAACTGTTATGCAGACGTCGTGTGTCGTATTGAATTAATACAGATATTATTTAGTCAATATAGTCAATATTTGGTTGACTGTGACTTTGTGTCAACACAACACCATAGGCAAGTGCACCTTGCCAACAAATAAGCACCATATTTTATTTGTCCATTAGCTAGATTAGGCCATGGAAAACAACATTAGAACTTGACATTTTGTGATTTGGAGTCTCCATTGTTCTAGATCTAAGTATTAGCTATTTTCGGATTTTCTTGGTTTTGATCTATTAAACTTAGATTTTTGCTTATTTTGATGCTTCCATATGGAAGAAAATTTAATTTTACTCAAGTTAGAACTTTGAAAATCCAAATTTGGTTTTGAATTGGTCATGGAAATTAGAAATTTTTGTGTTCTTGGAGGTTGCTCTCGGCTTGTTTGGAGAAGAAGACCTCCTCCCCCGCGCGCGCTCTTTAGCGGCTGCTGGCCCGCACGCTTTGCCGCCCTGCGCCCCGCGTGCTTAGCTGCATCGTGCTGCCTCCGCGCCGCGCCCTTTGGCGCTGGCCGCGGCAACCGTTAGCGCACGCGCTCTTTAGCGCACTGCCCCCTGCGCCCTCGGCCCCCTGCGCCATCGGCCCCCTGCGCCATCTGCCCCCTGCGCACTTGGCTGCGCCCCCTGCGTCCTCGGCCCCCTGCGCCATCTTCCCCCTCTGCACTTGGCTGCGCCCCCTGTGCCCTCGGCCCTCTGCGCACTTGGACCCTGCGCCCCCTGCGCCATTGGCCCCTGCGCCCTTGGTCCCTGCGCCCTTGGCCGCGCCCTTGGGATGCCCCTTGACCTAGCACACCTTGTGCCATGGTGTCCCTTGGTCCTTGCCTTCTCTTGTTGAATTATGTTTTTCTGAGATTTCTTGCCCATAGCACGACTTGACTTGACCCGGCACGCCTTGACACGATTTTCTGTATTTTAATTTATGGCTAGCTTTCTCAGATTTTAGGCAGTAACTTGTTGGGTGCTTGTAACTTGTGGCTTTTAACTTGTAACCTGCGACCTGTAATTAATCCCCTGTAACTTGATATCTTGATAGTGGCCCGCCGTGGCGCACTCCTGACTTGACTTGACTCGATAACCTGATAACTTAACTTGACTTGCCCTGACACCGTGGGTGTTCTTTCTTGTTGCGTTGTACAAATCTACTTGTCTTGTCTTGCATCATGTCTAGGACGTGACTCCCTGGGTACCACGGCCAGGGACTCATACTAAATTGGATTAGGCTAATGATTAGATCAAACTAGAACATGGAGAATTTTCAGTCACAAGCAATCTCGTTATTTGGGAGCCTTAATGGACTTGTAGCTTGCCGACGAGTAGAGCACATTTCCAGCACACTGTCATGTGTTGCACCCTCTAAGTCACCTAAGGGTATATCGTTTCTTGGCGATATACCCAACCATACTCTCAACCCGCGGAAGGATAACTAGATAGTCTGCAGGGCTTGGGACTGGGAAATTCTCATTGCATCTTGTTAGTAATTAGGCTTGTGATAACCCTAGTTAGTTAAAGTAGTAAGCCGTAGTAATTGCTTGCCCGCTTGTGAATGGATGTTGTCTAGCCCTGTCTAAGTCTTGTTTAGTCCCAGTACCTGGTTTCCCCCTGAACATGATTGTTTTACTTGTCTCAACAATAAATGGATAGAGACAAGTGCTATTCAGGCGAAGGGTTACAATTCCGGTCCTTGTTTGGTTTACGGGTTGTAATCTGGCTCCCGGAATGGTTCCATGTCCCTAGGCGTTTATTGTCCTGTTGTACTCTTTACTACTAGTACTTTCTTCCATTTCTTATGTTCTGATATGCTGGCTTTTGTTCTTATTTCGTGGCCTCCTTTGTGGCACTTGCTCTTCTGGGGTTTGACCCAGCTGGTTTTGTGTGGCCAAATTTCGGAGCAGCACCCGAGGATCGACCGAACCTCCAGCCCGATGGTGGCGACTAGAAGGAACCCGGGCCACGAGTGGGTTTTCTATTTTGTTTTGCTCACTCTATTGTAAAATTATTCTTTTGAGGCGTTTAGCCGACGAGCACCGTTAGCTCGATGCACATTTACTTACCGTCTGCCTATGGGCTGTAAACATGATTAACAAATCCTAGGGTTGATCATGTATGACTAAACTCTTGCTAGTCCTCGCATTTTGTACGACTAGCTTCATGATCAACTGAATATGTAATATTTGGGACGCATTTTATTGTATATTTGGTGGTCTAACATCTTGCAATTATATTAATTGTTTGAGATTGAGACAATAGGCTTGACCTTAAGAGACCGTTGGCTTGTAGTAAACCCTCATATCTAGACAGCCGTGACCGTATAGCGAGGTGGATTTCATTTCAATATACGTAGCTGGCTATGTACACCCCCGCTCTCCAGTATTCTGGTTCTGGGGCGTCACACATATAAACTGAATAAATATTGCTCAAATAAATAAGTCAATTGAATTATAACATGGTCCAATACACACCTATTGAACTAGCTTACCATCCCCCCAACCAAACAAGGGCAGGAGATGGTAAACTAATTCACGATGACGCATCTTTCTATGCTATGAACCCAATATTGTATCCGGACCCCGACAAGGTTCAATACCTTCTCATCGAAGTAGTAAGCCACACCTACAACCAAACAAGGACAAGGTGTGGGGAACTAATTCGCGACAAGTTATTGTTCCAAGCCACGGTCAGATACAAGTACCCAAACCAAGAGTACTCATACCTAACGGATAAGGGTAGCCTAACCAGTCTAAGTGAATGCAGTTTTAAGAACAGTTCATGGTCGCATGACTACCGGGTCAAGTCAAGAAAATACTAATACAGTACCTCAGTAGCGAGTCACAACACCATATACTATTCCTCAGTATCGAGCGAGTCTATAGCATATAGTCTACCTATCGTTCCTCAGTAGCGAGCGAGTCTACGATAGATAGGGTGGTAGTCAACTTCCAATCATGTTCTCCCCGCCCAATGCCAACTCATAACTGCTAAGTCTTCTAGCATGCAATTCTAATAACAGTTATTTCCTAACGCACGACTTATACGTACTGGTGGCCAGCCAATCACGCATGTCCGAGTCCTATATGTGACTCACAACAACGTGGTATAAATGTGTCAAGGCCTATGTATGCAATACACAAGGTGGTCCCTTAAATCTAGGTTTAATGTGTAAGAAAAATAATACATAGCAGGAAATTTAACTGAACAGTAAGTTCTAACAGGTTATGCCATGTATCACAGTTTATTTGCATAAAGAAAATAATGAATAATGCATGAAATATGAGCTAAAATAAACAAACAGCAAATGACAAGGTGTCTTGCCTGGTAGGACGCCTGGTGTACTGCAATAATCACGGTGGCACGAGCTGCAATTTCGGTAACAACTACACAAGGTGACCTCTGTTGGTGGTACGGACAGTTCCGCTGGGTCCAGAACGGTCAAATTGGCTAGGGTTGACATATGGTAGTATAGAATTGATAAATGAATAGGAAAGATAGGCTGCGTCATGGACAAGAGGATATTTGATAGAAATTTGTGTTAACAAAACTTATACTATTTTTAGAAATTTATTTTAAAAATATAAAAAAATAGTTTATAGATATATATTTGAAAATACAAAATTTCTAACAATACGGTTTTGAGATATAGATAATATTAGTTAAAACATATGAGAAATACCAAAAGTTTACTTGAAACTACATTTTACGGGTCAAAGTATTTTAGGAATTATGTTGGAAATCATTTTGGGTAAAAATAAATAAATATGGTACTATAAAATAATGTGAAAATTTATTTAGAAATATTTCAATATAATGAGAACAAAATAATAATATAGGTACTAGTAGTACCATTGAAAATAATAATGATAATTAATAGCAAACTATCCTTATAGATAATATTAATGACAGTAAATAAAAATTGTATTTAACTTATATACTTGTTTATAAATACCAAATACAGCTATTTATACAAATATATACAATAATAATAATAATAATAAATTTTGTTAATAACCGTAATATACTACTGTTGTACAAGAGAAGAAAATAATAATAATAACAATAATGATACAAAAAATATACTAATAATATGTTTAAATAATAATGTGTATGTAAAGGTATAAATTACTATTTACTAATGTGAATAATGTATAATGGTCATTTGAAAAAAATAAAGACCAGAAAAAATAATAATAATAACCTACACATGGAGACAAAAACAAAATAAAATAAAATAATAATAAATTAAAAAGAATTCTCAACTGTTCTTCGAGAACAGTGATAAATTAAAGAAATAAGAAGAAGAAGAGGAAGAGAAGAAGAGAAAGAAAAGGAAACGAAAAGGAAAGGGAAGAGCTGGAGGAGAGAGGAGAGTTCGGGGCGGCGGAGCTCCGGCAGGGATTGATCAGCGTCGGTGGCTGAGTTGGCCAGCGGCAGAGGAAGAGGAAGGGCGGCGAGGATCGGTGGTTCGGTGAGGACGGGTGCGCGAGCGCGCGACCAGGCGAAGCGCCGAGGGCGGTCGCCGGCGTGGTTGTGCGCGGGAGGCGGAAGGCTTACGGAGCGTCGGAGGAAAGGGGCACGGCGGTTGGCTCGTGACCGGAGTCGAGGGCTCGACACGGCGGTCGTGCCAGATCTGGGAGCTGCTCGGCGCGGTGGACGTGGTGGAGCGGCTGACGTGGAAAGGGGCGACGCAGAGAGGGTTTCGCCGGCGGTCAGGTTAGGTTTGGGTTTATCCTTCCTCTAATTTTGGGGGCTTGGATGAAGTCGACGATGGACGGTGGGTTCCCGGGAGGCGGTGGTGATTGGTGGCAGAATTGGGCGGAGGAAGACATGGGGGTGGCCGCAGACGCCGACGAGGTCGGGTCCGGGCGGTGGTAGCTTCGGTCGGTCGGAGTCGGCCAACGAAAGTCGGGGGTCGGTACGGTACTGAGAATTGAGGGATGGAGCGAAGTCGGCACGCGGTTCAGGGGATGATGATGGATCGGAGAGGGTACGGACTACGGTGGTGGTTGCGGGGGTTCTCCTTGATGACGGGGTGATCAGGTTTGGGAGGTGGTGCGCGGAGGCTGGCCATCGCAGAGCTCGCCGCTCCGGTGGCGGTACAGTTATGCTCGGCTGGGTTGGTCGGGGTGGTTTTGGGTGAGGTCGGTGAGGGTGGCATTGTGGTGCCTGTAATGGTGATCGGCCACTGGCCGGGATGGTGTAGTGGCGGTGAATAGGGCCAGGAGGCAGGGAAACTATGGTTAGGGTTAGGTTTTGGAATTTGTGATGTATCATGTCGGGGAATGTCCGACACGACAGGAACGGGGTCAGAAGATGTGTCCTGCGCGACACTGAACAGTCAGCGTCCGGGTTTGTCGGATGTGGAGTAAAAATTGTATATGTAGAAGGAATAATTAGTGGATGGGAGGGGGACACGGACACGATGCACGGGATTAGGGTTGGAGAAATATTTGAGGAGAATGATAAAAATTTATGGAGGAGTACCTGCCTTTTTATAGGATGTGGAAATTTCCAGTTGGATAAGGATTGAGATTAATTTAAACCCAATTAGATAATTTGTTACTAATCAATTCAAAATCAATCAAATCCAAATCTAAATACAAATTTAATTTAAATCTAATTAAATTCCTTCTTTTAGTTTAAAATCAAATAAGATAATTCAAATTCCAAATATAGATATTAATTTAATCTATTTAAATAAATCCAAAAATTAAATCAAGATTTAAATTGCCACAATAATTTCAAAATATGTTTTCCAAAATACTAATAATAATAATTTCGAAAATATATTATTATTTAAAAATAAACTAATAAATAATTACGAAATATATATGTATGCACAAATAATATTTACAAATATATACTTTTCTAGTATACCTTTTTGTAAGAATATTATTTATTATTATAACTGTCTACATAAAAGGCTTTTCATAAATAAAATCATAAATTAGAAATTTTGATAGCTAAAAATAATTATTATATATATTATCTTGAAACTATAAAATAGGAAAAATATTTTTTTAAAAATATGTACACTCGCACATATTCGTACTCGTCGAGCAATTACGAAAAAAATAAAATTTCGTGCGCGATGTACAATACGACTACGCGACGTACGATACAAAATTTTAAATCAGTACCAAATTTAATAAAAAAATAGTAAAAATTTAGGAATTTTACATCCTACCCAACTTAAAAGAATTTCGTCCTCGAAATTAAGAATTAGTAGGGGTAAGAAGGCACAAAGGGGTAGCGATGGGGAACAAACAATGACAATGTTTCAACAAAATCATGTAAGAAATCGTGATCTAAATTATAGAATTTAACACGGGTATGATTATGAGGGCCGCGAGTGAAGGCACGAGTAGAAGATTAAGGGTTTAAAGTTTAATCAAGAGTATCATACAATAAAGAATGCTATGGTATCAAGAGAAAATAAGTTAGAGCCCTAGCAGATATGGGTTCTTGTGAGTAGGTTAAGGCATGAATAAGAGATCGATTAGGTTCATGCCTAAATTAAGTGATTTGGAAGGTTCATGATAGCGAATATAGGGCTAAGAAAAGGACGAGTATTTTAAGACGAAGATATAGCAACATCGAGTGATAATGGTCATAATCTATAAGACAGCTAGAGGAAATTCAAGTACAAGTGCCTTCGTCCTTCCAAAATTGGTGAAGGCGAAAGCAATAAGAAGTTCAAAGACGATATTATCGAATACGAACACGTGGTTCAAAGACGACCGAAAAATTTCAAAGAATTGTCAAGGCAGCCGTGGATGGGATTCTAAAGGCCAAGTTTAGTTATGTTCCATCCACGTAGAATAATAGACAAAAGCGAACCGAAGTGCACTTGGTTGATCAGACCATTATGCACCGGTTCTGATTAGACAATATGTTAGTGGGAGCTCTTCCAATAACATATGTCGTGAACAAGCTCGATAAATCAATGAACTTGCAAATCTAGATTAAAGTAGCAATATTAGTCAATATGGTAAAATTATAGGCACGAGAGTTTAAAATTGAGAGGGAGTATAGTCGAACTTCTAAAGGATCTAAGTCATGTCCTGTGATGGTCTGTATACAGTCATCCTATAGTCTTCTTGTCCAAGTCCTTGGTTTGCTAGACGGGTTAGGGTCCTCTAGATTCTAGAATCTTGCTAATATAGGTCACAAGGACAAAGGGGTTGCTATGTCATAAGGCATTCTACCCAACTTAAAAGAATTAAACTAATGGTGTTTTGGGACAAAAGAGTCATGTCTAACTAGTAGGGATCACCTGTCTAACCTCTAGCAAGTACGATGGAAAGATAAGAATTATGATAGGAGGAATCAAGCAAGATACAAATCAATGAGTCAAACGGCAGATAAAATCTAGGAAAGAGGTCAAGTATGTGGATGAGATCCTAGACTCTAATCCTATACGCAGGCTTGCTTGGTACGATAAAGTAACCAAACAATTTATCTTGACCTGCATGGGCCACCACAAAAACATGTAACGCCCCAGTCCCAAAATACGTAGGACTAGGAACGTAGACATGCCAGCCGTATAATAAATATACGTAAGCTGTAAAATGCAGTAGAACCATAACTAATCTCATCCACAAAAATAAATGAATAAAAGATATCATATAATGATAACGAATTGTCTTGATACAATATGTTGGGTGGAGACAAATCCACTACCAACAAGTAAAGGAAAAATACATGAAAAAAGAAATAATTTTTGGCAAGCGAAACGAAGACGATCCAAGCGCAATCATCCTCGAAGAAATGGAGATGGTCACGGCTAGAGCTAGAGCACCTGCGAAAGATAAGAGCACACACCTGGCGAGATAACCAGTTCCTCAGAGGGACGTAACAAGACACATAATATCATGCCATATAAACTGAATAAATATTGCTCAAATAAATAAGTCAATTGAATTATAACATGGTCCAATACACACCTATTGAACTAGCTTACCATCCCCCAACCAAATAAGGACAGGAGATGGTAAACTAATTCACGATGACGCATCTTTCCATGCTATGAACCCAATATGGTATCCGGACCCCGACAAGGTTCAATACCTTCTCATCGAAGTAGTAAGCCACACCTACAACCAAATAAGGACAAGGTGTGGCGAACTAATTTGCGAGAAGTTATTGTTCCAAGCCACGGTCAGATATAAGTACCCAAACCAAGAGTACTCATACCTAACGGATAAGGGTAGCCTAACCAGTCTAAGTGAATGCAGTTTTAAGAACAGTTCATGGTCGCATGACTACCGGGTCAAGTCAAGAAAATACCAATGCAGTACCTCAGTAGCGAGTCACAACACCATATACTATTCTTCAGTATCGAGCGAGTCTATAGCATATAGTCTACCTATCGTTCCTCAGTAGCGAGCGAGTCTACGATAGATAGGGTGGTAGTCAACTTCCAATCATGTTCTTCCCGTCCAATGCCAACTCATAACTGCTAAGTCTTCTAGCATGCAATTCTAATAGCAGTTATTTCCTAACGCACGGCTTATACGTACTGGTGGCCATCCAATCATGCATGTCTGAGTCCTATATGTGACTCACAACAACGTGGTATAAATGTGTCAAGACCTATGTATGCAACACACAAGGTGGTCCCTTAAATCTAGGTTTAATGTGTAAGAAAAATAATACATAGCAGAAAATTTAACTGAACAGTAAGTTCTAACAGGTTATGCCATGTATCATAGTTTATTTGCATAAAGAAAATAATGAATAATACATGAAATATGAGCTAAAATAAATAAACAGCAAATGGCAAGGTGTCTTGCCTGGTAGGACGCCTGGTGTACTGTAATAATCACGGTGGCACGAACTGCGATTTCGGTAACAACTACACAAGGTGACCTCTGTTGGTGGCACGGACAGTTCTACTGGGTCCAGAACGGTCAAATTGGCTAGGATTGACATATGGTAATATAGAATTGGTAAAGGAATAGGAAATATGGGCTGCGTCATGGATAAGAGGATATTTGATAGAAATTTGTGTTAACAAAACTTATACTATTTTCAGAAATTTATTTTAAAAATATAAAAAAATAGTTTATAGATATATATTTGAAAATACAAAATTTCTAACAATACGGTTTTAAGATATAGATAATATTAGTTAAAACATATGAGAAATACCAAAAGTTTACTTGAAACTACATTTTACGGGTCAAAGTATTTTAGGAATTATGTTGGAAATCATTTTGGGTAAAAGTAAATAAATATGGTATTATAAAATAATATAAAAATTTATTTAGAAATATTTCAATATAATGAGAACAAAATAATAATATAGGTACTAGTAGTACCATTGAAAATAACAATGATAATTAATAGCAAACTATCCTTATAGATTGTAGAAGCATGGAAAATACTAAGGAAAGATCCATGCGGCCAGGAAAATCCATGCGGCTCAGGAAGCCCATGCGGCTCACAGAGTCATGCGGCACAAGGGACTATACGGCTCAAGACGTCCTATGCGGCTCAGAACAGAAGACATGTGGCTTGCAAAACAGCTCTCCCTTCCTGCATTAATTACTTTGACGGCTGACAACTCTGAAAAAGTGGCAGCCCTGACACAAAAGAGGTAATGATGACTCTGTCATAATGACAGACCCCTAGGAAATCAAAAAAGATCTCTGACACAATCCCCCGAGATCTAAAAAATGCCACGTGGCCCTGACATGTGGACAGTCATATGCGGCTCGAGCGAAGACTCCCCATGCGGTTCAGGATGAAGCTGTCTTATGCGGCTCAGGCAGAAATAGTCTCATACGGCTCAAGCAGAGGCCCCCCATGCGACTCGCAAGGATCATCTCCATGCGGCTCATTATCCATTATGCGGCTCAAATTATCATATAGTTCGAAGGTTCGGAGGGCCACTCCCCAAGCAGACCCGACACGTGGCCAGTCTTATGCGGCTTCGTCCTTATGCGGCTCAACCCTTATGTGGCTCAATCCTCCTCAGCGGCTCTCAGGACACGTGTCATAAAGCCAATCAATTTCCCAGATTTACTACAATCAAAGATTGGATCAAATCCCAATAATCTGGAGCACGTGGCAGGAGAATGAATTAAATTTATTCATTCAGATTCGCAGACATCAGCAAATCATCACTACGGAGATTTATTCCAATCAGCATTAATTACTGATAGGATTTGGTACAATCTACACTAGATGGCCCAGATTTATCACACTCAAGATTAATGGCCCAGATTGATCGATCAACAGGCCGCCGCCACTTTAAGGGGCAATCATTATGAACCCTAATGAGGTCCCTCCATTCTTATAAATAGCAGGATGCCATTCCCTTACAAGAGAGAGAGAGATACGCACGCATACATACAGAAGAGATCACTTGGTGAGATCAGAGAGCGCCAGAATACTTGGAGAGAGAGAGCAGAGAGAGAGAGAGAGCAAAGAGAGCATATCTTCAATGCCGAGCAATCTTCTGGAGCCAAGACTGCATACCGATCGTCCAAGGAGTAAGGCAGAGCGGCCGTCGCTTTCCCGAGCCTCTATCGTCACCCCCCAAAATCTAAAATAAACAATTGTACTTAGAATGCTATACCTAGGCTTTTGTCCCTAGGCTTTCTTTGTACAAGCGAGTTTGTAACGTGAAGTAAAAGTCCAGTCCTCCGATAATTGTTCTGCTCTTTTATATTTCATGGCAAACACGATGGCAACTCTGCTGGAGACAAACATCTCCACGGCTGAGGAGTTGGTGACGCAGTCGGATACAGCCAAGCTTGGCTCCACGCAACAGAAGATGGTCGTCCGTTTTGACCAACAGGCGTTTGAAGAGATGCTTTCTGAAGGAAGTGCCGGCCCGATCCAGAAGCGAACACGCACAAAGAAAGCTCGCTGCGAGTGGAGGCCAAAATTATTTGCTCCCCCATAAGCTTTGGACGTGGTACTCTCTGCTCCCCAAGACGGCGAAGGCGACTCTCATACGGCTCCACTTCGAGCCGTAGAGAACTCTGTTGTCCCCAAGTCCGGCAGAGGAAAGCACTACGATGCTGGACTTGTAGGGACAAAGAGCGACTCTATGTGTCCCAAGAAGAAGCCGAGCACTCCTGTGGCCAAATCTGCCAACCACATGCAGGAGGCTCATGCGGGTGGATCTACCAGCCGCATGAAGAAAATCTATGCGGCCAGATCATCCAGCCGCATAAAGAAGACTCATGCGGCTGTGACTCCCAGCCGCATGAAGAAAGCCTATGCGGCTACGTCTGCCAGCCGCATACGGACCAACGATGACAGCCGCATGATGCCTACTCCACGCGGCTCTGTCTTCGACCGCCTCTCGTACGGTCCTGATCTCTTGTGCTCCCAAGAAGTTATGTCTGACTCTCTCCAGTATCACTTAGATTCTTCCTACTATGTGCCCTTACGCACTAGAGCGAAGAAGTCTAAAGCAGCGCGAGCCTAGCGAGTTCGGTCCGCTAATCTGACCTTTGACCATCCGAGCGTTCCGCATACTGTTACGCGGGCCTCGGATGGGAAGTTGTACAGAACCACTCGAGTCCAGCCCCCGACGGCAGACGGACAGAGAGGTTCGCAAAAGTCTCCCAAAATCTCGGGAGCAAACATGGTCGGTCCAGACCCATTTGACTTGCGTGAGGCCATCCTCCACAAACGTAAGGAAAGAGAAGATACATCAGGGTGCAAAGAGTCCTCCCACGGACGTCACTGCACCCAAGTCATCGTCAACTGTTGTTGCAACAGTGCGACGGTACGAGAAGACCGGCAGTCTATATTTCAAAGACTGCAACAGCCATCTTCAGAAGACGAGGCACTCCCCGTCGTCTCCTGCAACTCTGTTCGGAAAGTCCCCGCTGATGGGAAGGGAAAGAAGACCAGCGCCTCTAGCCCAAAGATATCAACCACTATGAATAAAAGACTGTCGTCTAAGCTGGTGCCTGCCACCGGAGTTTTCTAAGGTACCCGTTCCAAGACGAAATCTGCTACAGTGGGAGACTCGTCGTCCACATCACTGGAGGTTGCTGGGATTGGGGGTAGTGTTCCTCCGAACCTCCACGATAATCCGATCTTTCAAGAAGACGAGGCGGGGGAGACAACTCTACCATCAGATGCAGCAAACCCCGACGTCCCCGAGGACGTCCACAACTTCCAAGACGAGGCGAACTCGGAGACTGGGGGTACTGTTCCTTCCGAGTCCGAACCAGAGGAGAACATTCCTACATATCCCGATGATTTCTCACTACAGGGGTACGATTCAGAGGGCTCCTCCTCCACTGTTTCTTCCATCTCTCCTCATGTAAAGACGGTGTTTATGACGGACAGCAACCAAGGTGGTTCCAGTGATCGCCAATACATCGACACTCTAGAGGCCATACTGCATGTCTTGGTCAAGTCTGTAGACGAGATCAAAGCAGCCATTCCAACTCTCCAAGGAGGGACGCCTGGCCAAACAAGTGCGGGTCCTGTGGTCAATGCGGACTCGAACTCAGCGGTACCGAACCCGGGCAACAGTCCGCGCCATGTCCTCATTACCTCTGAGTAAGTATGTCGATTCCCTTTCAACCTATTATCTGTACCCACAACCGGAGTACGACAAGGATAATAGGTCCACAAATGTCCTCTGTTGACCACGAATGTCCTCTGTTGACCACAAATGTCCTCTGTTGACCACAAATGTTCTCTGTTGACCACAAATGTCCTCTGTTGACCACAAATGTCCTCTGTTGACCACAAATGTCCCCTATTGACCACAAATATTATCCGTTGTGTCCACTCCTACCACGTCCTTATTACCTCTGAGTAGAAAGACTCCACGGCAAAAACCCTCATACTTGCCATGTCCTCATAACCTCTGAGTAAGTATATTGGTTTCCCCTCATCCTATTATCCGTATCCTAAAGTCGTGGTACGCCAAGGATAATAGGCCCACAAATATCCTCTACTAAGTTTCTTAGCATAAGCCTACCATCTCATCATGCCCCGGGAGCCCAGCCGCTCTACGGCATTTTTTTTCCGATACAAAGAGCACTCATGACCACTTTGCCATGGCTGTTCTAGATATCCTAACCAAATTTGTTATCCGTACCTAAAACCAAGGTATGCCATGGGTAACAGGTCCACAAATAAGTCCCCTAGGCGGGGAAAATATCACCACAATATCACAGATACAACAAGCAATACGAATGAAGGATAGAATGGAAAGTACTCTTTATTTGAAGGAAGAAAAAAACATTACATCTTTTGGGACCACGTCCCTCTCAAAAAAAGAAAACAGGAACAAAACAAGAAGAAAAGACCGACTATGGCTCAGCATTACACAACTCCAGGAGCCGGTTTCTCACCAAGGCAGTCCCCCGCTCAAGCCTCTGTTTCGCTCGGCGCTCAGCCTCCTGAAATAACTGCTCCCCATTATCCAGGTCCATGAGTGCCCGACAGTCATCATCCAACTTTTTCAGAGCCGCTTCCAAGTCAGCCGAAGCGTTATTGATATTATCAGCTTCCTGGATAATCAGCCCTCTGTTCATCCGGGCAGCCTCGAGCTCAGACTCAAAGAAAGATAGCTTCCTCTGAAGCTCAAGAATCTGTTCCCGCGTGTCAGCAATCCCGCGAGAGGCAATGGCTTCTCGAGCTGTAACGCCCTCACTCTCATGGCTCAATTGATCATATCGATCAGACAAGGTGCGAAGATCCTTCAGTATGGCTGGCCTAGTCTTATCCTGAGCAGCCTTCGCCTTCACTATAGCAGCTGTGAGAGAGTCGCGCTCCCGATCAATAGCAGCAGACAGATTAACCTGCCGCAATACCTGAAACTAGGCCACCAATTGATCAGTCTCCAGCAATTTTGATTCCAGAAGTGCGGCCACCCCTGCCCCACCAGGAAGGGCCTTAAGGATATCGATTTGACCTTGGACGCATTGCCGGGCCAAGATGAAAGAGGTCCCTCTGTCCACGGCAGCTTCTATCCCCCTTTTTAGGTGACGATGAAAGCTATCAACCACGTCTTGTAAAGATTCGTCCAGGACCTCTGTCGAGGACGGCGTCAGAGGGAGCGTAGCCGGCAGCACCGAAGGAGCGGTGCTAGAACTGGCCACCAGGGGAGCGATCTCCGAATAAAACAATGCACGGATAGCGGCCAACTCTTTCTCTGCCATCCGAAGAGCCCGGGCGCTTGGCAGGGCGGAAAGGTCGACTCTCTGGGCCACCCGAGCAGAGGAAGACACAAAGACCATTGTCCCCTGCCCCGATTGTCCCATCACCAGACTCGCTGAACTCGAGCCTGCAAGAGAATCATCAAGGTAAGCCGGAGGGGGAGGAGGTACGCCCCTCTCCGCCAGTACCCCTTCGACAGAGCGTGTTTCAACAAGGTCCGTCCTCGGCACGGGAGGGGCAGGACCTGCACGTCCACGGCAATGATCAATCGAGGTGACCCGAAGGATGTGGTCATAAAGCAGATAGGCTTCCTCGCAAGTTAAGATTCGGCTTATCTTACCGGGAGAGGAGCATCGAGGCTGCAGCTCGTTCGCAGCTGGTAGGGTCTCCTCACCTGCAATCGCCAAATTAAAACTGGCCAGCTCTCCCGACCCGGCCACCCCAGGGAGAGGGGCAACCTGATCAGCATCATCTGGACGAAATTCAACAATTTTAGGGGCAGGCTCACCGGAGCCCCCGTCATTAGGGGTGCAACTCGGGCGGGCCAAACCCGAGCCCGATCGGGTAAACCCGTTAATGGGTTGGGTTAGGGTTAAAGATACTCGGGTTCGGGCTCGGATTTGGGTTAAAATATTTGAACCCGATCAAAAATCGGGTTGGGCTCGGGTTCATGTGTCGGGTTACCCGAAGAACCCGAAACCCGACTTATATATATATATATATATAAACTTTTTAAATAAAAAGTTTAAATCCTAAATTTCTTCTCTCAAACTCTTTAACTCCTTATCCTAAATCTTATTTCAGTTTGTATTTTGTAATGATCAAGACTTGATTGTTATTTGATTATGTGTCTAATATTACTTTTGTTTAAAATTATTTCAAATATTATATTAGAACCCGATAAACCCGATGTACCCGACCCAACCCGAGTTCAACCCGATCCTCCGGACTCGGTCTTGGGCTTCATATGTGGAACCCGAGGTCGGGCCGGGCTCGGGCTCGGGCTAGGCTTATGATTCACCGGGTTGGGCTCGGGTTGACCTCAAGCCCGACCCAACCCGCCCGAGTTGCACCCCTACCCGTCATCACGAGTCACTATCTCGGCCACTCGAGAGTCCTCTTCTTCTGACGCCTACAAGAGGGAAGGAAGACGATTAAAATCAAAGCTAAAAGAAAGGAAGGACCGGTAGCAACTTATTTACCTCTAAGGCAGCGTCGATTTCTTTGCCTATTTTTTTTATAGTTAGCCCGCGGTGTCTGGTTGCAGCCAGTTTCCGAGAACGGGGAATGTCGACGACAGGAGAAAGTCGCCTGCTACGCTTTCGTGTAACACCAGGTGCAACAGACGACTGATCAACCACTATCTCATCTGGCAAAATAGGTGGCTGATCCGTCCCCGTGTCTGCCGCTGGAAGGGAAAAGTCATCTCCATCAGGCTCGTCGTCTTCGTCATCTGCAGCATCAGAGTCCAAATTCGGCACCTCGACTCTGTTCTTCCTCTTCCTCGTCTTGGCCCCTGGGAACCCTCATCCAGGCCGGTACCAACAATAAAACTGGTACATGGGTTAAAATCGACAGGGGGCTTATTCGCCATGACGTGGTACAAAACCGCCATATACAAAATATCTACTGACGCCTGGATAGCGGGGACTGAGAAAACAGCACGGGTATGGAATGTATCATAGTAATGCCAGGTCCGAATGCCGTCTAGAAGACTACCTTCAAAGCCCAGACAAGAGCTGGGGTTGTCTAGAAAAAGCTGACTATACCCAAATTGCCGGGCGAACCTACTAGGCAGATAGGGTTCCAGAAAGACAGTGTTACGGTTGCGATACACCAGATGAGCGGGGCGGATATTTCGCAGCCACAGAAGCATCTGGCCGTCCAGAAGTTGAGGAGGCCCAATACCGTCAAGATGGACAGCCGCCACTTCCTCATCAGTAAAACGAGGAACAGACGCAAAAATGTTGTACATGTCTTTCCTCGCCAGTGCCATCCGGCAAGCACGCATGGTCTCGAATTCCCAAGACTCATTACGATAGCAGAAGATAAAGGAGTCATCATCAGTAATGCCGTCTTCAGAGCCCGGTCTCATCAAAGACGGATAATGCATCAACAGCCACCCCATCAAATAATGATAGGGCAGTTCGGTCCGTTCAAAATCCTTTGTCACCTCACGAGCAACGACCTTGGATGTGAAAGTACGAAGGCCACGATGTATACTGCACACCATGGCCGGGAGGAGAGCTAGCCGGACTCGCAAAACTAACTTTACGGCCGGAAGGATGAAATTGCGACTGATCCTCTCGATAGAACCTGCTCCGCCCGAGACTACACAGTTTCGTAGCCATATCATCAAGAATCCCGCCAGGAGCGCCTCCTCCGACAACTCTTGAGTATCATGATAAAAATAGCCAAAAGAATCGGTCCTGCTCCCGAATGTATCACTAGTGGTGGTCGTTCTCTTAGCTGACGACACTAAGGCTTCAACCGCCTCCCGGGACCGAGGACGTCGAAAAGTAATTTGACCTGAGGTATCTGTCGGAAAGAGATAGCGCACCCAGTCCTTGGTGTGGGGAGTATGCCCTTCCGAGCTGCTCTCCTTTTTGGCTATCTGATGACATGTGCTATAGTGGCACAATATCTCTTGGTAAAGAGCCACGAAGCCTGGATATTGTCTTTCCAAATCTTCAAACTCCTCGTTCGTAGGAGTATACGCCTCAAAAGCTTCGTCCCCCCCAAGGAAGCTTGGAGACCGCGTGCATTTCGTGGAGCACAAGTCCCATCTCCCCCACGGGTGTATAGAAGGTCCCCGTCCGGCGGTTATACATCTCCAGTAGAGACATAAATAATCTTTTGTTTATGGGCAAGCCATGGCTGGTGCCCCGAATAGCATGGTAAAGACCAATCTCGCACAGAAAGGCCTCATACTTTTGCAAAATCCATACAGACAGACTGGTCCACGAGGGAATCGGATGACCCAGCTGGGGAGCATCAACCGGCCAACGAGGTAGGAGCCCTTCCGAGCAAGTTGATTTATAAAAGATCGGTGGTAGAAAATGTGAAGTTGGGGCCCGCCACATTCAAGAAAGTGTCTGGGACCAATCCTGTTACAGAACAGCTGGTGTGCACCTTGCCGGCAGTCACTGACTTCAGACTGTTGTTATAATGGATGTTTCCCACAAACATCCCACCTCGAGTAGGGGTTAAAGTCTCTTCCATCTTCCGGTCTAGTGGGAGCATGTTGAACCAGGATAAAGGAAAGTGACGCTCCATCTGGGGAATGCGAATAACCATCCCGTTAAAAACAAAACCCCAGTTCTCTGACACCTCCAGAAGCTGACTGTTCTTCACAGTCAAGGCGTCTCCAAAGAAGAATGCGGGCTTCAAGTACTCCCCTTCTAACTTCCCCGAGTTCATCATAGCATTAAGAAAATAGAAAGGCTGATTCTTGAAGGCATTCGATCTCGCCGGGGGCTCGTCACTCGGAAATTGGTCAGCCATGTATTGTACTATATGGTCATACCTATAGCCCAGAGCAGCTTGGGCGCTGCCTACCAGGAGCTCTCCAGCAGCATTAACCGACAAATTCACTGAGGAGAATACATGAAAAGATAAATTAGAAGGAGGACAAAAAGGGACTAATGGGTGCTTTCGAGCTCATGCGGCTCCAACTCAACAAAGCCTCATGCGGATCAGGAAAACACTTATGCGGCTCTAGTTCCCTGAATCCTTATGCGGCTCAGGAGAACACTTATGCGGCTCAAGTTCACTGAAGCCTCATGCGGGTCAGGGGAACGCTTATGCAACTCCAACTTACAGGAGCCTCATGCGGCTCAAGCTCAACAGAACATCCATGCGGCTTCATGTAGCTCATGCGGCTTTGTTGGCAAAGCACGTATGCAGCCACAGCGACTATTTCTATGTGGCTCGCAGCTCGACCATAGGACGAACATACGACTCACATGAAAATAAAGGCTCGTACATAAAGCATACGACGTAGCCATAGCTGTTAGGGTTCTCCGAAACCACAAAAAAAAAAAAAAAATCCTTACCAGCAATGGGGGGATGAACGTCAGGGTGAGCTGCAGGCACGACGGCCCGCGGAGGAACGGCCACGGTTGAAGTAGAGGCAGTCTTCTTCGACGAAGATTCTGCCTTCTTGTCCTTAGCCGCAACGGTCTTCTTGGGAGCCATTGGCAATTAAGGAAGGAGATGGCAATGGAGTAGGGAAATTTCGAAGTGAAAGAGAAAGTAAAGAAGCTTTCTCTCTCAAACTCTTCCTATTTATAGGAAGATAAGAGAGGGGAGAACACGTAGATTGATAACCGCCTCGAAAAAGACGAAACCGACTCCTCGGATTTCGTCCCCTCTCTCATAAAGGAGATTCACCCAGAGCATAAAATCCAAAAGATTTAATGAGCCGACCCTTGGGATCTCTCCTAACAAACGGCACTAAAACAAATTCGAGGCAGTTAATGACGCGTACACGTGGCAAAGAATCCCTACGGCCTAGTTATCCATGCGGCCGAGATATTCATGCGGCCGAAACATCTATGCGGCCGAGACATCATATGCGGCCAGAAGAATACAACCATGCTTCTTATTCAAAGTATTTCAATTTTGCAAATTGAAAACTTTGAAGGGGGTCTTATAGAAGCATGGAAAATACTAAGAAAAGATCCATGCGGCCAGGAAAATCCATACGGCTCAGGAAGCCCATACGGCTCACAGAGTCATGCGACACAAGGGACTATGCGGCTCAAGACGTCCTATACGGCTCAGAACAGAAGACACGTGGCTTGCAAAACAGCTCTCCCTTCCTGTATTAATTACTTTGACGGCTGACAACTCTGAAAAAGTGGCAGCCCTGACACAAAAGAGGTAATTATGACTCTGTCATAATGACAGACCCCTAGGAAATCAAAGAAGATCTCTGACACAATCTCCTGAGATCCAGAAAATGCCACGTGGCCCTGACACATGGACAGTCATATGCGGCTCGAGCGAAGACTCCCCATGCGGTTCAGGATGAAGCTGTCATATGCGGCTCAGGCAGAAATAGTCTCATGCGGCTCAAGCAGAGGCCCCCCATGCGGCTCACAAGGATCATCTCCATGCGGCTCATTATCCATTATGCTGCTCAAATTATCATATAGTTCGAAGGTTCGGGGGGCCACTCCCCAAGCAGACCTGACACGTGGCCAGTCTTATGCGGCTTCATCCTTATGCGGCTCAACCCTTATGCGGCTCAATCCTCCTCAGCGGCTCTCAGGACACGTGTCATAAAGCCAATAAATTTCCCAGATTTACTGTAATCAAAGATTGGGTCAAATCCCAACAATCTGGAGCACGTGGCAGGAGAATGAATTAAATTTATTCATTCAGATTTGCAGACATCAACAAATCATCACTACGGAGATTTATTCCAATCAGCATTAATTACTGATAGGATTTGGTACAATCTACACTAGATGGCCCAGATTTATCACACTCAAGATTAATGGTCTAGATTGATCGATCAACAGGCCGCCGCCACTTTAAGAGGAAATTATTGTGAACCCTAGTGAGGTCCCTCCATTCTTATAAATAGCAGGGTGCCATTCCCTTGCAAGAGAGAGAGAGATACGCACGCATACATACAGAAGAGAGCACTTGGCGAGATCAGAGAGAGCGCCAGAATACTTGGAGAGAGAGAAAGCAGAGAGAGAGCAAAGAGAGCATATCTTCAATGCCGAGCAATCTTCTGGAGCCAAGGCTGCATACCGATTGTCCAAGGAGTAAGGCAGAGCGGCCGTCGCTTTCCCGAGCCTCTATCGTCACCCCCCAGAATCTAAAATAAACAATTGTACTTAGACTACTGTACCTAGGCTTTCGTCCCTAGGCTTTCTTTGTACAAGCGAGTTTGTAACGTGAAGTAAAAGTCCAGTCCTCCGATAATTGTTCTGCTCTTTTATATTTCATGGCAAACATAGATAATATTAATGACAGTAAATAAAAATTGTATTTAACTATATACTTGTTTATAAATACCAAATACAGCTATTTATACAAATATATACAATAATAATAATATTAAATTTTGTTAATAACCGTAATATACTACTGTTGTACAAGAGAAAAAAATAATAATAATAACAATAATGATACAAAAAATACTAATAATATGTTTAAATAATAATGTGTATGTAAAGGTATAAATTACTATTTACTAATGTGAATAATGTATAATGGTCATTTGAAAAAAATAAAGACCAAAAAATAATAATAATAATAACCTACACATGGAGACAAAAATAAAACAAAATAAAATAAAAATAATAAATAAAAATAATAATAAATTAAAGAGAATTCTCAACTGTTTGATAAATTAAAGAAATAAGAAGAAGAAGAGGAAGATAAGAAGAGAAAGAAAAGGAAACGAAAAGGAAAGGGAAGAGCTGGAGGAGAGAGGGGAGTTCAGGTCGGCGGAGCTCCGGTGGGGATTGATCAGCGTCGGTGGCTGAGTCGGCCAGCAGCAGAGAAAGAGGAAGGGCGGCGAGGATCGGTGGTTCGGTGAGGACGGGTGCGCGAGCGCGCGGCCAGGCGAAGCGCCGAGGGCGGTCGTCGGCGTGGTTGTGCGCGGGAGGCGGAAGGCTTACGGAGCGGCGGAGGAAAGAGGCACGGCGGTTGGCTCGTGACCGGAGTCAAGGGCTCGACACGGCGGTCGTGCCAGATCTGGGAGCTGCTCGGCATGGTGGACGCGATGGAGCGGCTGACGTGGAAAGGGGCGATTTTGCCGGCGGTCAGGTTAGGTTTGGGTTTATCCTTCCTCTAATTTTGGGGGCTTGGGTGAAGTCGACGATGGACGGTGGGTTTCCGGGAGGCGGTGGTGATTGGTGACGGAATTGGGCGGAGGAAGACATGGGGGTGGCCGCAGACGCCGATGAGGTCGGGTCCGGGCGGTGGTAGCTTCGGTCGGTCGGAGTCGGCCAGCGGAAGTCGGGGGTCAGCACGGTGTTAAGAATTAAGGGACGGAGTGAAGTCGGCACGCGGTTCAGGGGATGATGATGGATCGGAGAGGGTAGGGGCTACGATGGTGGTTGCGGGGGGTTCTCCATGATGATGGAGTGATCGGGTTTGGGAGGTGGTGCACGGAGGTTGGCCATCACAGAGCTCGCCGCTCCGGTGGCGGTACAGTTATGCTCGGCTGGGTTGGTCGGGGTGGTTTTGGGTGAGGTCGGTGATGGTGGCATTTGTAGGATCGTTGAGCACTTCTAGAGGGGGGGGGGTGAATAGAGTGCGTGTGTGCAGCGGAAATAAAATCACCAATTAAAAATTAAACTACGGCAATGATGTAAGAGCAGTAAATAAAGATAGGAGAATCAAACTCAGTAACACAGCGATGTATACTGGTATCCCTCTGAGAGGACTAATCCAGTCTCGAGTACTCTTGCTCGATGTTAATCCACTAAAGGCACAAGCTTTAACTGAGTGCTTGCAACTCTTACACCACCGTGCTTGTTGACGAGTGCACGACCAACTCCAACACACACCGTGCTTGGTGACGAGCGCACGACCAGCTCCACAACGAGAATTTGTTGTTGAAACTTGACGACCTCTTTACAACTCTGAATAACCAAAAGACTTCTAAATCAAATCTGATAGTACTGGCTTTTGGCTAAGAGAAGTATAGGTGAGATTTAAAATTTTTAGATCACTAGAAAACACTTGAGATGAATAGAGAAGAGAGTGAAGAATGAATTGATATTTTGAAATGAAAAGTTCTTCTCTATTTATAGGTGTTTTCACCAACCGAACTCGGGCAGAACTCGGACAGAGTTCGGATGCAAATATCTCGCAAAATAGACGTTGCTCGCAGATTTGGAGGCAACTGAAGTTTGAATACAAACTGACCGAACTCGGTCAGAGTTCGGGCCGAACTCGGCTAGGAGTTCTGTCAGGAGATATAATAAAATTCTTTTGTAAAAACAGTTTACAAACATATTTTTGGTAATTTGTAAAATTATTTGAAAAGGAATATTTTCGAAATACATTTTTGAAATATTTGTAATCGAAAATATGAAGGGTAAAAATAGGTTTAGAGAAGGAGAATAATTTTAACCCTAAGCCAGTAATACCATACTTGATTTTACAAGGAAATTTCGAGACTCAATAAAGTGTAAAAATACAGAATAAAAGTAGAAAAGAGTCTTCAGAATTTTTGATGACTTTGACGCTTGGATTTATGCAGTACATCGTCCGTTGAATAAGATTTCATGTATCCTAAAATAGTTAGCAGCATTTTCTATATTTTGTGTATGGACTAAAGTATAAGTTGATTATCGAAATCGGGTGTGACCATGGAATGGGCCAACAATCTCCCCCATTTTGATAATTGACAAACTTGAGTCTATACCAAAATATATTTATAAAAAATAAAACAACATATCAAAATACCTGAAAAAAAATTTGTTCTAGCCTTGCATTTGCATTTTATGATATTTTTGTATACTCATTTTCTCCCCCTTTGTCAAGTAGTAAAATGAATCGGCTCCCCCGTAAATCATGAAGCCAACAATAGAAAAGACAAGACAAAGTGAAAGAAAAAATAGTAATCACAGCATAGATAAGTGAAATGCAATAAACTGAAATATCATAAATTTTCCACTAGAAAGTCAACTAGTACAACTGATAAATGGCTAACTGAAAGAGTTTAGACATGAAAGTAAAAAGTACTACATGAACAGCATCAAAACTAAACAAAACTAAATCCACTATCCTATGGCTGAATCCACATCACATCTCTGCGTCGTCTGCACCGGGAGGATCATGAGAGAAATAGGCAGTGGTCGGGTCGAAGTACTGAAAAGTAGTTTCATCAGTAAAACGAGGACCAGGGAAAGCAGGATGTGGAAGAATAGTGAGTGGATGAACTGGATCATGCACCAGGCTGTAATGGAGATCGGCAATGCTGTTTCTCAGCACCTGGGCCTGAGAAATATGCCGGAACTCGGAGTCTTGATAACGTTGCATGGATACGGCAACGAAATCATCAAACCGCTGATAGAAAGCCTGATCGAGTCCAGGGGCAGGGGCCGGAGCAGGAGGAGCATCTGCTGGAGGGGCCTCAGCATCAGCTACTGGGTCAGCAGGAGCAGCACCGGGAGGTTGAGAAAACCGACGAGAGCGAGTCAACTCAACAGGTGGAGAAGAAATAGCACACGTTTCAAGATCAATCTCGAAACGGCGAAAAATACTCGCAAGGTGCATAGGAAAAACAAGGTTCCTACCTGCATTCTTGCAGTTGAGCATCCAAGACATCATGGTTTTTGGAATGGAGAAAGGAATTCCAAAATGAATGTGATACATAGCAGAGAGTTCCAAAAATGTGACCTCATCGGTAGAGCCTTTCTTCGGAAGAAGGGCCGAGAAAATCATACGATGAAGTTCGTAAAAATTCTGGTTAAGATGTCTAGAAAATATTCTCCGAGGAGGAGGAGTAGGGTGACAAATCAATTCCCTAAAAGAAGCTAAAGTGACATCGGCAGGGAACTGAATATGGTGGATGTCAACAAGAGCATCACCAAGATCAGGAACGTGAAAATATTCACTGATATCGGTGGCACTAAATTCTAGTTCCTGTCCAGCGACGCAGGAATAGAAATTTTCGTTTTGTTGTACTTGCAAATTGCAGTAGAACATACGGACAGCATTGTCGAAAATACTATCTTGGACTTCGAAAAAGTCGCGAAATCCAAGTTGATCAAAAACAGGAGCATATTCAAAGAAGGTTGTAAAGTTGACAAAGGCTCCAGTACAAATACGACGTAAAGAAAAGGAATCAAACCAGAGATTTGAGAAGTCTCTGTCGGGAAACAGAGTGCCATCAAATTCCTCGGGATCTCTAGGTTTGGCTGGACTGAAGAGACTAGCCGGAGTGTAGTCGGATGAGGAGGAAGCACCCTGAGAAGAATTTCCTCGTTGACGCTTCGGAGCCATGAGGAGATGGAGGAAGATCGTCGATGCCTTGCAAAGAAGGAGGAGGAAAGTCTTCTGGAAGGAGGTGGAACTATTTCACGTTTTGGTGTGGAGAAATAGTGGAAGAGAGGATGAGATTTATAGGTGCTAGGGCCGGCTGTTCGGTTCTGGAGCCATCACAGCGCCGACCGAACTCGGTCCGAATTCGGTCCGAACTCGGTCAGAGTTCGGGCCGAGTTCGGCCACTTGCATTCCCGAGATAGTTAAAGCAGTCAGGTAAGTAAAGATTGTAATAAATGATGTTTGACTGGTTTATTAACTAATTGCTGTTATTTTTAGGTTAACTGTAGGGATTGTCCCAGCTAACGGTGGTTCACCGGGGAACTCTTAAGTACTGCTTCGCTTCGACCGTAGCCGTGGTGACAGACATATCCTTTGTAAGTTTGTCCCCAAAAATAATTTTCATTAGATAATAAATTATCAAGTCATAAATACAGTATTTAATTACCATATGTTTTAAGAATCCGAGAATTCAAGAATGCCGAGCTCACGCCTCAAGATGTTAAAACGGTCTTCAGCCAATGGTTTAGTGAAAATATCTGCTAGTTGATGTTCAGTATCAATAAATTCTAAGCAAATATCCCCGTGTTGTTGATGATCACGTAAAAAATGATGTCTAACTTCTATGTGCTTTGTGCGTGAATGACAGATAGGGTTCTTAGTTAAATTAATTGCACTAGTATTATCACAATATATAGGAACATTTGTATAGTGCAGATTGTAGTCCTCTAAGGTTTGCTTCATCCACAAAATTTGAGCACAACAACATCCTGCGACGATATACTCAGCCTCAGTTGTTGATAATGCTACTGAATTTTGTTTCTTGCTAAACCAAGAGACCAGGGCCTTTCCCAAGAAATGACATGTACCACTGGTACTTTTACGGTCCACTTTGCATCCAGCAAAATCCGCATCCGAGTAACCTATGAGGTCAAAGGATTTGGTTTTGGGATACCATAAGCCAACTGTAGAAGTTCCTTTAAGGTATCGGAAGATACGCTTAACGGCACTAAGATGTGATTCCTTAGGGTTTGCCTGATATCGTGCACATATGCAAACACTAAACATAATATCAGGACGACTAGCAGTTAAATATAATAAACTACCAATCATACCTCGATACTTACGCTGATCAACAGGTTTGCCACTTTCATCAGCATCAAGCTTTGTAGATGTAGCCATAGGAGTCCCAATTGGCTTCACATTCTCGAAGTCGTACTTCTTTAGTATGTCCTTCGTGTACTTGGCTTGGTTGATGAATGTTCCGTTTGAGTGTTGTTTGATTTGCAATCCTAGGAAGAAGTTCAGCTCTCCCATCATGCTCATTTCAAATTCACTCTGCATACACTTGGCAAATTCTTGACATAGTTGTTCATTAGTAGAACCAAAGATGATGTCATCTACATAAATTTGCACTAGAAGTATATCATTATTCATAGATTTAATAAAAAGAGTAGTATCAATCTTGCCTTTTGAAAAACCATTATCAAGTAAGAAGGCGCTTAGGCGTTCATACCAAGCACGAGGTGCTTGTTTGAGTCCATAAAGTGCTTTCTTAAGCTTGAAGACGTGATCAAATTTTTGAAAATCTTCAAAACCAGGGGGTTGTTTCACAAAAACTTCTTCTTTCAAAAATCCATTTAGAAATGCGCTTTTTACGTCCATTTGAAAAAGTTTGAAATCATTAAAACAAGCAAAAGCGCAAAACATGCGAATGGCTTCTAGTCTAGCAACAGGAGCATAGGTCTCATCATAATCAATTCCTTCTTCTTGATTATAACCTTGTGCAACTAGACGTGCTTTATTGCGTAGAACTTGACCATCTTCACTAAGTTTATTTCGGAACACCCATTTGGTACCAATTATCGATTGACCAATAGGTTTAGGAACGAGTTCCCAAACTTGGTTTCTCTCAAATTGATTAAGTTCCTCTTGCATAGCAGAAATCCAAAATTCATCAGAAAAAGCCTCATCAATATTCTTAGGTTCTATTTGAGAAATAAATGCTACATTAGCTGCTACTTCAGAATCTCTAAGAGATGAACGAGTACTTACACCTTTGGATACATCACCTATTATGAGAGTTTCTGGATGATCCGGTTTGAATCTTAATGATTCGAATCTTTGGGCTATACCTTTCACAAGGCTCTTCTCAGTTCCTGCATCTTCGGAACTTTTATCAGTTCTTGCCTCTTGGGTAGGATCTTTCTCAGAACTCTTCTTTGTAGGTGCATCTTCATCATCACTGTCGCTAGATCTATGACTATTCAACTCATCAAAGGTAACATTAATACTTTCTTCAACAATCAAAGATCTTTTATTAAAAATTCTATATCCTTTACTCTTAGCAGCATATCCGAGAAATATCCCGTCATCTGCTTTCGAGTCGAACTTACCCAAGTTATCCTTGGTGTTCAGGATGAAACAGCGACAACCAAAAACTTTAAAATAAGATATGTTTGGAATTCTTCCAAACCAAAGCTCATATGGTGTTTTCTTCGATATAGGTCGAATTAACACCCTATTTAAAATATGACAGGCTGTACTAACAGCTTCTGCCCAAAAATATTTAGGAAGATTATGCTGATTAAGCATGACTCTAGCCATTTCGCTTAGAGTACGGTTCTTCCGCTCCACAACACCATTCTGTTGGGGAGTTCTAGGACAAGAAAATTCGTGGTAGTATCCACTATCATCACAAAACTTTTTGAAATCAGTATTTTCGAATTCGCCACCATGATCACTTCGGATACGAGTAATCATGAAGCCTTTTTCGTTTTGAACCTTTTTACAAAATATCTGAAATTCAAAAATTGCATCACTTTTGTTTGATAAAAAGTAAACCCATGTAAAACGAGAGAAATCATCAACAATGACAAAAGCATAGAGTTTACCGCCAAGACTAGCGACTCTACTAGGACCAAATAAATCCATATGAATCAACTGCAAAGGTCTCGAAGTACTTACAGCGTTGATGGATTTAAAAGAAGACCTATGTGCTTTGTTCTTTTCACAGTCAGCACATACCATGTCTCTCTTGAAAGGGATTTCTGGGAGTCCTTTTACCAACTTCTTTGTGTTCAGACGTGAGATAGTATCCATGTTTGCATGTCCTAGTCTCATGTGCCATAGCCAGCTTTCATTTTGATTGGCTACTAGACACCTTCCTGTATTATTAGTATTCTCCAAAAAGAAAACATATATATTGTCTTCTCTAATCCCTTTATATATGGGATCACCAGATGACATATCATATATAGTACATTTATCTTTCACAAAATTGATACCATAACCATTATCTGCCAAATGACTTATGCTCAATAGGTTATGCTTCAATTCGGTTACTAGACAAACATCTTTTATTATTGGATAAGGAGACATACCTACAGTACCATTACCTATAATATCACCTCTCAAGTTATTTCCGAAGGAGACGTATCCTTCTTTCTTCATCGATAGCGTAGCGAATAAAGATGCATCACTAGTCATGTGTCGCGAACATCCGCTATCGAGAATCCACTTGCTTCTAGCATGAGAGGGTTGTGGGTCCACCTACAAGACAAGTAGATGAATCCTTTGGTACCCATTTTCTGAAGGGTCCACTCAGATTAGCCTTAGGTTTCCAAACTAGAGTATGGTTATCAACAAGCTTTCTTGCCATACAATATTGTGATATATGACCGTGTGTACCACAGTATGTGCAAGTCAGTTTAGTGGAATAAACTGTGTTTGCAGGCTTGTTCTGTTTGGAAAACCTATAAGTGAAAGCATAATAGTGTTCGTGTTTCCTTTGTGCTTTCTTGTTTTTAGTCCTTTTTGGTGTATGCTTTGCATTAGGACTAATCTTGGGCTGTGTCACAGGTATTGCCTGTTTGCCCAACTTGATTTCTAACTTTTTAGAAATCGCTACAGACTCTTCGTATCTTGCAGTCATATCAAGGAGTCTTTGTTCAGTTACTAGGTGCAACTTCTTCTCTATGTCATAAAGTTTGTGTATTTTGACATAGTCTTTTTCTTTCTTTTCAATGTTGAGGATAGCCTCTTGATAGTCTACTTTAAGTTTGGCTATCTCTTCCGTGTTACCGGTAGTAGATGTCTCTTTAATGTCTTCAAGTAAATTAGACAATCTAGCTATCTCGGCTGTGTGTGCCTTAATCTCTTTTCGAGATTGCTTATACTTGTCGAGCACAGTTTTGTGATCTTCAAGTAAATCGCTAAAGGCAGTCTCTAGTTCATCAAAAGTAAAATCATCAAACAGAGGATTAGATGATACCTTTTCGAATGCCATAAGACAAACATTTGCATTGCTGCAAGGTCTGTCTTCTTCTTCTGAGTCACTGGCATCACTCTCGTGCCAGATGCTTGTGTTGGCATACTTTCGGCCAGATGTGGATCTTCTGTTTGATCTTGACCGATCATATGGACTGCTCTTCTTGGTAGCTGGACAGTCCTTCTTCATGTGCCCTGATTTCTTGCATCCGAAGCATATAGTCTCGTCTTCATTGCTTTCTTGGATGTCTTTCTTCTTTCTGCTTGTGAACTTTAGATATTTCTTGAAGTTCTTCACAAGTAAGGCACGTTCATCACCACTTGATGATTCTTCATCTGAGTCATTGCATGTTGATTTTCTTGCTTGAGCTTTGAAGGCGATAGTCTTTTCTTTTGGTGTGGCCTCTTCAAAGTCTTGCAAGTCGAGCTCATGAGTCATCAATTTGCCCATCAGTGTTTCTAGAGTCATCGTGGTGAGATCGTTTCCTTCAATGATTGCTGTGGCTTTTGGATTCCAGTTCTTTGTTAGAGCCCTCAGCACTTTCCTGATTTTCTCATGGTTACTGTAATCTTTACCAAGAGATTGAAGGGGATTAGTTATATCAAGGAAACGAGTAAACATCTGTGTAATTGACTCACCAGGTTTCATTTTAAAAGATTCATATTCCTGAGTCAGTCTACTGATTTTGGATTCCTTGACTTGGGAAGTCCCTTCATGGGTTACCTCAAGGAGTTTCCAAATTTCATGAGACGTCTTGCAGGTAGAAACTCTATTGAACTCGGTTTTGTCAATTGCACAGAATAGTGCATTGATGGCTCGAGCATCAAGACTAGCCTTTGCTTTTTCAGCATCGGTGTACTTGTCATGCGTCTTTTCCATAAGAATACCTTCAACCACTGTAGGTGGTGGTTTCTTATACCCATCAATGACTATTGACCATAAATCAAAATCTAGAGACTTTAAAAAGAAAGTCATACGTGTTTTCCAGTATGTATAGTTTGTTCCATCAAATAGGGGAGGTCTATTTGTGGATTGCCCTTCACCGTTGAATATAGATTTCACGGCTGCCATATATATACTCTCTAGGATATGTTATATAAGAATATAACCTGCTCTGATACCAATTGTAGGATCGTTGAGCACTTCTAGAGGGGGGGTGAATAGAGTGCGTGTGTGCAGCGAAAATAAAATCACCAATTAAAAATTAAACTATGGCAATGATGTAAGAGCAGTAAATAAAGATAGGAGAATCAAACTCAGTAACACAGCGATGTATACTGCCCTCTGAGAGGACTAATCCAGTCTCGAGTACTCTTGCTCGATGTTAATCCACTAAAGGCACAAGCTTTAACTGAGTGCTTGCAACTCTTACACCACCGTGCTTGTTGACGAGTGCACGACCAACTCCAACACACACCGTGCTTGGTGACGAGCGCACGACCAGCTCCACAACGAGAATTTGTTGTTGAAACTTGACGACCTCTTTACAACTCTGAATAACCAAAAGACTTCTAAATCAAATCTGATAGTACTGGCTTTTGGCTAAGAGAAGTATAGGTGAGATTTGAAATTTTTAGATCACTAGAAAACACTTGAGATGAATAGAGAAGAGAGTGAAGAATGAATTGATATTTTGAAATGAAAAGTTCTTCTCTATTTATAGGTGTTTTCACCAACCGAACTCGGGCAGAACTCGGACAGAGTTCGGATGCAAATATCTCGCAAAATAGACGTTGCTCGCAGATTTGGAGGCAACTGAAGTTTGAATACAAACTGACCGAACTCGGTCAGAGTTCGGGCCGAACTCGGGCCGAACTCGGCTAGGAGTTCTGTCAGGAGATATAATAAAATTCTTTTGTAAAAACAGTTTACAAACATGTTTTTGGTAATTTGTAAAATCATTTGAAAAGGAATATTTTTGAAATACATTTTTGAAATATTTGTAATCGAAAATATGAAGGGTAAAAATAGGTTTAGAGAAGGAGAATAATTTTAACCCTAAGCCAGTAATACCATACTTGATTTTACAAGGAAATTCCTAGACTCAATAAAGTGTAAAAATACAGAATAAAAGTAGAAAAGAGTCTTCAGAATTTTTGATGACTTTGACGCTTGGATTTATGCAGTACATCGTCCGTTGAATAAGATTTCATGTATCCTGAAATAGTTAGCAGCATTTTCTATATTTTGTGTATGGACTAAAGTATAAGTTGATTATCGAAATCGGGTGTGACCATGGAATGGGCCAACAGCATTATGGTGCCTGTGGTGGTGATCGACCACTGGCCGGGATGGCGTGGTGGCGGTGAATAGGGCCAGGAGGCGGGGAAACTATGGTTAGGTTTTAGAATTTGTGATGTATCGTGTCGGGGAATGTCTGACATGACAGGGACGGGGTCAGAAGATGTGTCCTGCGCGACACTGAACAGTCAGCGTCCTAGTTTGTCGGATGTGGAGTAAAAATTGTATATGTAGAAGGAATAATTAGTGGATGGGAGGGATACACGGACACGATGCACGAGTTTAGGGTTGGAGAAATATTTGTGGTGAATGATAAAAATTTATGGAGGAGTACCTGCCTTTTTATAGGATGTAAGAATTTCCAGTTGGATAAGGATTGAGATTAATTTAAACCTAATTAGATAATTTGTTACTAATCAATTCAAAATCAATCAAATCCAAATACAAATTCAATTTAAATCTAATTAAATTTCTTCTTTTAGATTAAAATCAAATAAGATAATTCAAATTCCAAATATAGATATTAATTTAATCTATTTAAATAAATCCAAAAATCAAATCAAGATTTAAATTGCCACAATAATTTCAAAATATGTTTTCCAAAATACTAATAATAATAATTTTGAAAATTATATTATTATTTAAAAATAAACTAATAAATAATTATGAAATATATATGTATGCACAAATAATATTTACAAATATATACCTTTCTAGTATACCTTTTTATAAGAATATTATTTATTATTATAACTGTCTACATAAAAGGCTTTTCATAAATAAAATCATAAATTAAAAATTTTGATAGCTAAAAATAATTATTATATATATTAACTTGAAACTATAAAATAGGAAAAATGTTTTTCTAAAAATATGTACACTCGCACATATTCACACTCGTCGAGCAATTACAAAAAAATAAAATTTCGTGCGCGACGTACAATACGATACGCGACGTACGATACAAAATTTTAAATCAGTACCAAATTTAATAAAAAAATAGTAGAAATTTAGGGGTTTTACAACATCCTTATGCGTCAAACGCATCAAGGGTGCCGGAATCCTGGCGAAGTCTGCCACGAACCTCCTGTAATAACCTGCCAATCCTAAGAAACTACGAACTTCTGCTACCGTTTTCGGAACTGGCCAATTCTCTACTGCCTCAACCTTCTTCGGATCTACTTGTCATGACCCGCACCCAGTGTAAGGGTACGAGAAGTGGATACGTCCAGCCTACGTCGCAGTGTCAGCGGTAGAACGTTGTCCTAGGTCCAACATCTAATACAATATAGAGAATGCTCCGAATGGAGAACAACATAATAAGTAATCTCAATCATAAACTAAGATAGAAACGATGATAAGATAATCTCAACAGAGAGAGAGAGTCACAAATATAAATAATAAGTCTCGGTACAAAACTCCTTAAATAATATCTCAATACAATCACAAATGTCTCAAGAACTAGATAATAAGAAAGTCTAGACTAAGCTAATGGCAAGTCCTCAACGACTACTAGATTCTGCTGAGGGTCCAGGTAACCTGTGTCAACTAGGCCTACTATATAGTAAGTATTGTAGCAATTCTCATCATCTGTAATATTTTCAACGGGTCCAGTCAGGACAGGAACGAATACATATCTCTCACACAGATCATAACCTGAAAGAAAATATAAAACAAGCTATAGAATGATATACATGAACTGCTGTAAAGAAATGAGACTGTAAAAGAGAATATGATATATGAAAATAGATATACATAATATAATAAGAGATCTGAACTAGCTACGTGATGTAGAGCATAATCTGGTTATATAAACTGGCTTAGGTTGTACATGACTTAAATCTAGTTTGGAGTTGTACATGATAATGGTGTAGATCACATAACCAAATAAATACTCCCCCTGCCCCAATCAGTACACAAGGATCTGTCTAGGTTATGTTATTGTATATGAAAGTAGTGTGTCACATGGATAGCTAGTCCACAAGAACACTGGGTTATACATGAAGGCTCACATGATCATGAGTGTACATGAATGTCACATAAGTATACATGAATAAATACGAATACAAGAGTAGACGATGCACATGATAAAGTACATGATCACAATATACCCGATGTAACCAAGGGGATAACATTGCATGAAGAGATCCATATAGTACTAATCTGTGATAACATCGTGACAGCAACAAGTAAACTAGTCTATAACAAGTAAATATGTCCAAGCAAGTATGAAATTGTCAGAGAATGTACTCGTCTGGCAATCCAAGCTGCTGATGAGAAAGTGTAACTGAACTGGAGTGATGTAATCATATTTAAAATAACCATAAGTCACAACAAGGTCTAAAATATCATAAGAAAGGTCTACAATGCAATTCTACATGATTCTAGGTCCTTCTAGGTCAAAGTCAACCTTGGTCTACTCTGGTCAAACCTGGTCAACTCTAGTCAAACCTGGTCAACTATAAGTCAACTAGTCCGTTTACTAATTTTTAGGTCAAGCACAAGTTTTCAAGTCATTCTAAGTTCGTTTGAGTCGATTTGGATCAAGTTTGACCCAAAGTTGACTTTTGTCAACTTGTCGGTCGACTCGGCCATCTAGGATCATTGGATCAATCCTAAACTGACTCAATACTCCCTAGGTTACACTCACAAGCAAACACTTATATATAGATATATATTCATTCATTTAAGTAATGTATATATATATATACACATATATGTATATATATATACACTCATACACATGTATACATATACTTAAGCCTGTGAAAAAGAGATTGTGTGTGTGTGTGTCGATGAAGGGCTGCTACTGGGGGTTCAAAACTGAGACAAATTGGTTATATATACAACTATATGAATATACCATATATATACATATATACACAAGTCTATTTAAAAGGAAACTATATATATATATATATATATATATATATATATATATATATATATATATATATATATATATTTTTTTTTTTTAAACCAAAACCCCCTTTTTATTAAAATCTAGGCGCAAAAGGAGGCGCCCGAACCGTATACAAGACAAAAGTATACAAGCAAAGGAAAGACAGGGGAGAGTAGCGGGCGCAGCCGCTCAAAACTAAGAAAAGAACGGATGATCAAAAGCCGGAGGAAGGTGCGAGCATAGGGTGCTCCGTTTGCGACATTGCCGGTGAATTTCCCGGATAAGCTGATCGTCCGAGTATTGGTAGCCCTCGTATCTCGCTTTGTTGCGATTTTTCCAGATTGTCCAGGTTGCGGCCGCTACAACGATCTGGTGGCCGTGGGAGGCAGCTCCCCAGTGGGCCAGAAGATCGATAAAGCGCCTGTCTCCGGGAGAGGTGTTGAAGTTGTGGTTGAGGGTGTTCCAGATTTTGTTCGGGAGGCTTCATTCCTGGAAGATGTGGTCTATAGTTTCCGTCTGGCGCTCAGTGCAGCAATTGCACGCGGATGCCAGGCTGAAGCCGATAGAAATTAGGTTGTCGTCGGTGGGCAGTTTCTTTTTCATGACTCTCCACAGAAGGAAGGACCATTTCTTAGGGATACAAGAGTGCCAGTAACGATTGATGAATAGGTCAGGCCCATTCTCTTGGATCATGATTCTAGCCGAACGAACGGAGAAGGCTCCGGAGGCAATCAGCGACCACACCAGTTTGTCGGCGTCGGGCCCAATGCTAAGACCGTGATGACGAATGCTGTCGACAGTGTCATTACCGGACCACTCACGGATCCGGTTCCAATTCTAATCGATATTGGTTGGGTTCCAAAGGTCTTTTATCTTGCTGTTTCTGGGGTAGTCGGAAATGTTCGGTATGAGACTGTCCCCTATCCACCGTTCCAAGAAGGGGTTGGCCTCGCCGGAACCCAGCCGGAGTCTGATCACGGGCTCAGCCCAATCGCGGCCTCGTAAGATGCGACGCCAAGCCGCGGAGGATCTATTGTTGGCGGTGGCCATCGCGGGGTGTATGTGTTTGAAGTACCTGGCCTTCATGAATTTGGTCCACAGGTTTTGGCTGGTGCGTAATTTCCACCATAGTTTTATTGAGAAAGCATTGATGATGAGCTCGAGCTTGGAGAAACCTAGCCCGCCTGTCGCGGTAGGGATAGCCATGGTGTCCCAGCTGGCCCAGTGGTGTTTGTCCTGCCCTTTATTGTGCCTCCAGAAGAAATTACTAAAGATCTTCTCGATCGACGCGATAACTTTCTTGGGCGGAGAGCAAGCCGCAAGTGTGTGGATGGGTACGGAATTGAGCACATGTTTGATGAGGATAATTTTCCCTCCGGGAGATTGGGTGGCGTTATGCCATCCTTCGATTTTGTTCCTGATTTTGAAGATCAGGTTCTCGAATAAACTGGCGTTATATTTCCCGTACACCAGAGGACAGCCGAGATAGTTGAATGGGGGATGAGCCACCGCCATAGAAGTCAGGTTGGTGTGTCTGGTTGCGTTCTCGATTTTGATGCTGTGGTGGGCGTATATGACGCTCTTGGATAGGTTGATCTTCTGGCCAGAGCATCTGGAGTACCGATTCAGAGTGTTGTGCACTACTTCCATCGAGCCGATGTCCCCTACAGAGAAGATGAGCAAATCGTCGGCAAAAGCCAGATGGGTGATGGTGGGGCATCCACTGGCTGTGTGGTAAAGCTAGAAGTTGGGGGTGTTGACCATGTTGTTGAGGTTTCTGCTCAGAGCGTCGGCAACGATGATGAAGACCGTGGACGATAGAGGGTCACCCTGTCTGACTCCGCGGCTGGATTTGAAAAAACCTTCAGATTGGCCGTTGATAACTGTGGAAAACCATGAATTACTGATGGATCTCCACACAATGTTGGTCCAGTTCTCGGAGAATCCGAAGGCACGAAAGACCCATATCATGAATTGCCAGTCGAGCCTGTCGTATGCTTTTTCCATGTCGATTTTGATGGCTATGTTGCCCCCTCTTGCTGGAAATTTCATGTTTTTAATATATATACATATATATATATATATATATATATATATATATATATATATACCTGCAGAGAAGAGAAAACTGGGGGCCGTCCTCCTCCTATGCCGGCCATGCAAGACTTCAATAACTTCATCTTCAATGCCCACCTCATCTCCCTCCAGTTCTCGGGCAATGCCTTCACCTGGTGCAACATGCAAGAAGGCGATCGACGCCAATACTTTCTCTCGACAGAGTCCTCACGAACGACCTAAGGCACGACATGGGGATCACCACCAAGCTATCCCATCTCAATTCCTCTGAATCCGACCATGCCCCGCTGCTGGTGGAAATCAAAAGCAACACCAACCCACCCAAAAAGAATTTTCAGTTCCTCGATTTCTGGATCGAGCACCCCCAATTCTTGGGCATCGTCGCGGAAGCTTGGAATCGCGAGGACTCACCCGACCCCCTGGCCCGGGTGAGCAAAAAACTCAAGGCTACGAGGAAAGCACTGTCCAATTGGAGCAAACTTTCCTATGGGGACATTTTTCAAGCCGTTCGGACTGCGGAAGACGACGTCACCCGTACTGAAGCCAGGTTCGCGTCGGACCGATCCCCGACGGCCAGGACAGCACTGAACCTCACCAAGGCTATGCTCAAATTCAGACTCAAAGTGGAGACTGACTTCTGGAAACAGAAAACGAGGTTGAAATGGGACAGTGATGGGGACAAAAACTCGAAATACTTCCATGCTTGCGTCAATGGCCGCAGATGGAAGCTTACGATTCACCATACTACTGACGGTAATAGGAACATCATCACCGACCAAAAGAGCATCCAGGCAGCCGCCACGGAATTCTACTCCAAATTATTCACCAAAGAGACGGTCCACAAAGGCAACGCCTTTCTAGATCAAATCCCCTGCATCATCGACGAGACCGACAACGCCCAGTTGGAACGCCGTCCCACCGATCAGGAAGTAAGAGATGCGGTATGGGCTCTGAACGAGCACAACGCCCCGAGTTCTGACAGGTTTTCGGGGGTCTTCTTCCGCTCGTGCTGGGACATTATCAAACAGGACATCATCGAAGCGGCTATCACTTTCTTCGAAGGAGCCACTTACCCCAAAGCCATTTCCAGCGCCAATCTGATCTTCATCCCGAAAAAAGACAACACGGAGTCCTTTCGCGACTTTCGGCCCATAAGCCTATGCACTTTCACCAACAAGATTATCTCCAAGATCATCGCAACCAGAATGGCGGGTCTCCTTCCCAGGATCATCTCTATTGAGCAAAGTGGGTTTGTTCGTAGGATAAACATCCAAGACAATATCATGTTAGCCCAAGAGTTAATCACCTGCATGAAATTTCCTGTCAGAGGGGGCAACATCGTCGTAAAAATCGACATGGAGAAAGCTTACGACAGATTGGACTGGCAATTTATGATATGGGTATTCAGGGCTTTTGGCTTCTCCGAAACTTGGACCAACACTGTGTGGAGATCCATCAGCAACTCGTGGTTCTCCACAGTCATTAACGGTCAAGCTGAGGGATTCTTCAAATCCAGTCGCGGTGTTAGACAAGGCGACCCTCTATCCTCCACTGTTTTTATCATAGCGGCTGATGCTCTCAGTAGGAACCTTAATAACATGATCAGTCTCCCGCATTTCCAATAATACCACACAGCCAGCGGATATCCAACCATCACCCATCTGGCCTTTGCAGACGATTTGCTTATCTTCTCATTCGGGGACGAAGGGGCGGTTCAAGTGGTCCACAACACCCTGCAGCGGTACTCTACTTGCTCAGGCCAAAAAATTAACCCTTCCAAGAGCGTCATCTATGCCCACCACAACATCATATAGAGCATGCGAGCAGGATTTCCAACTTAACATCTTTCTCTGTCGATCACCCCCCATTTAACTACCTCGGATGTCCCCTTATGTACGGAAAATCCAATGCTAGGACCTTTGAGCCGTTAATCAGTAGAATCAGGAACAAACTCGAAGGGTGGCACAATGCCACCTTATCTCCAGGAGGCAAGATGATCCTTATCAATCATGTGCTCACCTCCATACCAATCCATACTATAGCCGCATGCTCCCCGCCGTTGAAGGTTCTTTCATCGATAGAGCAGATCTTTTACACCTTCTTCTGGAGACATAGCAACGGACATGATAAGCATCATTGGGCGAGTTGGGACTCAATGGCTCGTCCGACGGAGAAAGGGAGCCTGGGATTCAATAAACTCACTAACATCATTAAGGCCTTCTCGATGAAATTGTGGTGGCTCCTCCGGACGAGCGAGAATTTATGGAGCAAGTTTATGAAAGCCAGGTACTTCAAGCACATCCACCCTTCAGAGGCCACATCCAATAGCAGATCTTCAGCGGCTTGGCGTCGTATCCTAACCGGACGTGAACTGGCCGAGCATGTCATAAGACTACATCTGGGCACCGGCGAATCTAACCCATTTCGAAAGAGATGGGCAGGGGACAGCTTGATCCCTAGTCTCACGGAGATCCCGAGAGACTGTAGGATTAAGGACATGTGGAACCACATTACTGACGACTGGGACTGGGATAAGATGCGCGAATGGGGCAGCACTGACATGGAGAACAGAGTCCGCCTCAATGGTCTAAGAATCGGGCGTGAGGCCGATGCGTTGAGATGGACTCTCAAGGCATCCGGAGCATTTTCAGTTAGGTCGGCTAGATCCGCTTTACTTGGTATCGGCCAACCGCATCATATCACTGCTCACTACTGGCACACTTGTATCCCTAAGAAGTGGTCCTTCCTCATGTGGAGAGCAATTAGGCAGAAGCTTTCCACTGACGACATCCTCAACACCATCGGCATCAGCTTAGCATCAGCCTGCAATTGCTGCTCAGACCACCAGATGGAGACCATTGATCACATCTTCTGTCAGGGGAACCTGCCTAGAGGTATCTGGAGGACCCTTAACCAGCACTTCAGTATTGTACCGACTGGCGGATGCTTCCACGATCTTGCAGCCTCTTGGGATAATACGTCCCACGGACACCAGATCGTCGCAGCGCCAGCAACGTGGGTCATTTGGAAGAATTGCAACAAAGCGAGATACGAAGGTCACCCTTTCCATGCCGACAAGCTCATTCGGGAAGTCTCTCGCCAATGCCGTAAACGGAGCACCCTGTGCTCCCATAGTTCAAGCGTATTCTGGTCCCCGCTTCATCCCTAACCCTGGTCGTCTGTGTTGTTCCCCCCTTTTTTCTTTTGGGTATACTTGTATAGGCGTCTTCTTTTTGTGCCTTGTATACGTGTCAGGCTTCGGCTATATATATATATATATATAGACATATACTAATACATACACATATATTCATAGGGGAGAAAGAAATGTTGGGTTTACGAAGGGGGATTGAAAACTCAGATCTGAGAACAAAATATCTCGACAATACTCATCAAAACATATATATATATATATATATAAATATATATATATATATATATATATATATATATATATATATATATATATATATATATATATATATATATATATATATATATATATATATATATATAAGGCAAAAAGGGGATATAAAAAATAAATAAATATATATATATACATATATGATAGAATATTAGGATATAAATCTAGGGACTACTACCCACAAGTCCAAAATCTCATATTCATGCTATAAACTCAGAATTTATCGGTTAAAACTCAAGAAATCAAAATATCACAAATCGGTTCAAACTATTAAGTATCAAAAAACCCAAAATCCAACTTGAAATCCAATCACAATATACACTGTAACGCCCCAGTCCCAAAATACGTAGGACTAGGAACGTAGACATGCCAGCCGTATAATAAATATACGTAAGCTGTAAAATGCAGTAGAACCATAACTAATCTCATCCACAAAAATAAATGAATAAAAGATATCATATAATGACAACGAATTGTCTTGATACAATATGTTGGACGGAGACAAATCCACTACCAACAAGTAAATAAAAAAATACATAACAAAAGAAAGAATTTGGCGAGTGGAGCGAAGACGATCCAAGTGCAATCATCCTCGAAGAAATAGCGATGATAACGGCTAGAGCTAGAACACCTACGAAAGACAAGAGCACACACCTGACGAGATAACCAGGTCCTCAGAGGGACGTAACAAGACACATAATATCTTGCCATATAAACTGAATAAATATTGCTCAAATAAATAAGTCAATTGAATTATAACATGGTCCAATACACACCTATTGAACGAGCGTACCATCTCCCCAACCAAACAAGGACAGGAGATGGTAAACTAATTTACGGTGACGTACCTTTCCACGCTATGAATCCAATATGGTATCTGGACTCCAACAAGGTTCAATACCTTCTCATCGAAGTAGTAAGTCACACCTACAACCAAACAAGGAGAAGATGTGACGAACTAATCCGCGACAAGTTATTGTTCCAAGCCACGGTCAGATACAAGTACCCAAACCAAGAGTACTCATACCTAACGAATAAGGGTAGCCTAACCGTTCTAAGTAAAATATAGTTTAAGAACAATCCTTCCTACGCATGGGCCCTGGCTAAATAGGATCGGCATAGTCCTCCCTTGGGGCACCAGAGGCCCTATCAATAAGAGCATAACGTTTCGCAGAACGTCAGTGGCCGTCAATAATCATGGATCATCAATCTCGTATCTCCAGCGGAGCTTCCGGGTCACAAGAGAAAGTGCATCGAAGCCCATACGCTAAGGAATTGTCCTCCCCGCCCAATGCCTACTATGTTGTATCCACAATACAAAATCTCTATAACCGCTAAGTCAAACTAGCATGCAACCTCTATTAGCGGTTATTCGTATCGCATGGCTTATACGTACCGGTGGCCAGCCAGTCACGCATGTCCGTGTTCTACATGCGACACACAACTTTGTGGTACAATATGTCAAGGCCAATGAATACAACACACAAAGGTGGTCCCTTAAATCTAGGTTTAATGTGTAAGAAACTAATACATAGCAGAAAATATAAACGAACAGTAAGTTCTACAGGTTATGCCATGTATCACAGTTTATTTTGCATAAAGAAAATAAATAATGCATGAAATATGAGCTAAAATAAATAAACAGCAAATGGCAAGGTGTCTTGCCTGGTAGGACGCCTGGTGTACTACAATAATTACGGTGGCACGAACTGCGACTTCGGTGCGACAACTATGCAAGGTGATCTCTGATGGTGGCACGTACAGTTCCATCGGGTCCAGGACGGTCAAATTGGTTAGGGTCGATAGGAGGAAGGACAGAATTGGCGATGGAATAGGAATAATAGGATGGATTACGGACATGAGAAAAATCAAAGAAATAATGGATAACATTATAAATATGAGTTTTAGAAAATATTTATAATTCCTATAAACTAGTTTTCATGAGTCAAAGTATTTATAGGAAAAATACTTAAAATGCTTAAAGTCAAGAAAAATTCGTTTTCGGCCAAAAACTCTAAGTTTGTAAAAATAAGACTCTAGGTAGAAAAAAAATATATATTAGATAACTACCTTGAAATCTAGAAAGAAAATAGTTTTAGGCTACATTATAATTTATAAGTAAAAAACTATTTCTTAATTAAATAGAAAATGTACAACAATATTTAAGTAATATTTTTATGAGCCAAAAATATTTATAGATAATTATCTTGAATATCTAGAAAATTCAGTTTAGGGCTAATTTGAAATTATATGTAGGGTTAAGTTACTACTATCTTTTTGTCACATAAATATATATATAATAAGACAAAATTACTAAGATGATAATAATAAGGAGGGAGGAGCCGGAGGGGTAGGCGGCAAGGGGCGAAGCGGGTGACGGCGGTGGTGTCGGGAGGCGATCGGAGAGGGTCGGCTTGGTCGGGAGGATGGGAGCTCGCCGGAGATGGCTGACGTTGTGAGCGACGGAGGGAAGAGTGGAGAGCGAGAAACGAGGGAGTCGACCGGGCGCTACACAAGGAGGCGGCGGAGGAACGGTGTTTGGGGCGTCGCCGGAGGAGATCGGCTGTACGGCGGAAGGAGCACGCCGACGACGGGCTGTTCCGGAGGTGGTCGAGGCGCCACTGGAAACGGTCCAGGCGGGTTCGGCTGGAGAGAGGCGCTGTGCTGGAGGCGGAGCTCCGGTCGACGGCGAGGTGAGTTTTAGGGTTAGGATTTTATTTCTTGTGGATGTTGGTGGTGGTATTTTGTTGACGGTGATGGCGGTGGTTGTTCGGGTGGCCGGGGTTTGTTGGTCATGGTGGCGGTGGTGGTGTTGAGGGACGATGACGGGTTGGCCGGAACTACGGGTGGCGAGGGTGCCGGGATCGGGTGGTGATAATTGTGGCGGTGGCTGTTGTTTGTGCTGGGTTAGGGGAAGGTTGGTGGTGGTTCGGTAGGCTGTGACGGGGTCGATGTGGCTGGGTGGTGGTGATGATGGTGGTTGTGTAATGGCAGGGGTAGGTCGGAAAGGAGATGGCGGAGATACGATCGGGGAGTCGCGACATCGAAAAGCTGCTGTTAGGATGAGGGATTAGTTTAGAAGTAGGTTTAGGATTTAATTTGTGTCGGGATTGTCGACACGAAAGAATAATTGTACATGTACAAGAATTGTAATAAGAGAGTCACCCGGGGTCGGACCCGAGGCCGTCACGGCTGACACGGAGGGAAATGGCCACAGACACGATGCACGTACTTTGCTGGAAAAATTTGTGGAGTAAATTGTGGATGTGAGGAATTTATGGAGGAGTACCTGCCTATTTATAGGACGTAAAAATTTCCAGTTGGATAATGATTAGGAATATTTAAAACCCAGTTAGATAATTCTCTACTTTATTTAAATAATTTTTTAAGATAATTCAAATAAATTCCAAATTCAATCCAAATTAAATATAGATAAATCTAAATCCCTACATTCAAATTTATAAATCATCATAATTAATTTTAACAAATATCAACCATTTTAAAATATATTTTTATGAACAATAAAATTATAATAATAATTAATTTCGAAAATTACATTATTATTATTTAAAAATAAAGCAATAAAATATTTATGAAATATATATGTATGCACGAAAAATATTATCAATAATTGTTATAAACGAAAGGCTTTGTATAAATAAAATAAATAAAACAATGAGCCTGGAATTTTGGTACGATAGCTAAAATACTTATTATATATATTATTTTGAAACTATAAAAATAAGAAAAATATTTTTCTAAAAATATGTACGCTCGCACATATTCGCACTCGTCGAGCAATTACGAAAAATAAAATTTTGTGTGCGACGTAAAATACGACTACGCGACGTACAATACAAAATTTTAAATCAGTACCAAATTTGATAAAAAAATAGTAGAAATTAGGGATTTTACATCCTACCCAACTTAAAAGAATTTCGTCATCAAAATTAAGAATTTGTAGGGGATGAGAAGACACAAAGGGGTATCGGTGGAGAACAATCAATTATAAGGCTCAACAAAATTATGTCGTAAGAAGTTGCGATCTAGATCATAGAAAAATAATACGGATATGGTCGTGGGTAGTGAATGAGGGTCATAGTAGGGCCGAGAAGAAGGACGAGGAGTTTAGGATGAAGACATAGCAACATCGAGTGGTAATGGTCATAATTGATAGGACAGTTAGAGGAATTTCAAGTATAACGCCTTCGTCCTTCTAAAATTGGTGAAGGCGAAAGCAATATAGAGTTCGAAGGAGGCGTTATCGAATACGAATAGGTGATTCAAAGACGAATTTAATAATTTCAAAGAAATTGTCAAGACAGTCGTGGATGGGATTCTAGAGGGCAAGTTTTGCTATGTCCCCATCCACGTAGAACGATAGATAAAAGCGAACCAAAGTGCACTCGGTTGATCAGACCATCATGCACCGGTTCTGATTAGACAATATGTTAGTAGGAGCGACCCAAATAACATATGTCTTGAACAAGCTCAATAAAAGAATAAGCTTGCAAAAAAAACTAGGCTATATTAGCATCATTAGTCAAAATGGTAAATACATAGGCACGAGAGATTAAGATTGAAATAAAGAACCAATATGAATAGTCTAAGTGTCATAAAAATCTAAGTCTTGTTTATTCCTATACGATCAGTCTACGGGTTATTGCCCTAAGGCTTGGTTGACCAAATGGGTTAAATCCCTCTAGTCCCTATAGTCTAGATAATCCTATTTGTATTCTCCTTAATGGTCAAGGGTGTGTCAGGTCGTGGAGTATTCTACCCAACTTAAAAATTAAGCTAAGGGTGTTTGGGACATCTAACTAGTAGGGTCAATCTCTAGCAAGCACGAAGGGAAGATAAGGATAACGATAGAATGAATCAAGCAAGATGCAATCGATGAGTCAATCGGTAGATAAAATCTAAGAAAAAGGTCAAGTATGTAGATGAGATTCTAGACTTCTAATCCTATTCGCAGGCTTGCTTGGTTGGTAAAGTAACCAAACAATTTATCTTGACCTGCATGGGCCACCACAAAAATATGTAACGCCCCATGTAGAAGCATAGAAAAGAATAAATAAAGGTCTATGCGGCCAAGAATCTCCATGCGGCTCAGAGAGCCCATGCGGCTCAGGGGTCCATGCGGCTCAAGCGTCTATGCGGCTCGGATAGGCCCAGAGCCACGTGGCCTTCAACAGCTTCTTCCCTTTGTCTTTTGCTGCATTTAATGCCCTGACGGCTGACAGCTCCGACGAATGACAGCTCTGACAAAAAGGCACAATAATGACTGACGTAATGGCGCGTCCCTAGGGAAGAGAAGAAAATCTTCTCACAGCTGGCAGAATCCATCTAATCCTGAGGTATGCGGCTGCGGCCGCTCATCAGCATGCGGCCGCCCATCAGCATGCGGCTGCACCTTTATGCGGCCGCCCATCAGCATGCGACTGCATCCCTTATGCGGCCGTCCATCAGTATGCGGTTGCCCACTCCCATGCGGCTGCCCATCTTCATGCGGCTGTTCATCCCCATGCGACTGCCCATCTTCATGCGGCCGTTTAGCCTCATACGGCCCACTCATCTGCGGCTCTCTCAAGATAATTGAGACACGTGGCAGTCTTATCTTCCTGGGATTATGAGTGTTAACAAATCCTAATCAGATTTGTTGCAATAAATGCCCAGATCAAATCGAATCGAGCAAATTAGACACGTGGCAGGCCATTACAAGTCGCGAATATTCATAGCAATCAACATTTATTGTCCACAGAGATTTAATGCAATCATATTAATTGCTTAAATCTTTTATATGCAAGATGGACGGCCTAGATTAATTAACTCTCAGGCCGCCGACTTTTGAGAATGGGCAATCATTGCAAAACCCTAATGATGCCCCCCGCTCTTATAAATAGCAAGGTGCCATTTCCTTGCAGGAGAGAGAGAGAGAGGACCCCCGGCTCGGATCCAGAGAGAATCAGAGAGAGAATATATGGAGATCGAAAGGACAGAGGAGCATACAGAGAGAACAAAGAGAGCATTTCTTCATCAACGCCAAGTACTTCTTCTCCAGAGCCAAGGCTGCACCCGATCGTCCAAGGAGTAAGGCAGAGCTGCCGTCGCTTTTCCGAGCCTCTATCGTCACCCCCCAGAATCTAAAATAAACAATTGTACTTAGATTGCTGTACTTAGGTTTTCGTCTCTAGATTTTCTTTGTACAAGCGAGTTTGTATTGTGAGTCTAAGTTCAGTCCTCCGATAATTGTTCTATTCTTTTACAATCAATGGCAAACATGATGGCAACTCTGCTGGAGACAAACTTCTCCAAGGCTGAGGAGTTGGTGACGCAATCGGATGCAGCCAAACTTGGCTCCACACAACAGAAGATGGTCGTCCGCTTCGACCAACAGGCGTTCGAAGAAATGCTCTCTGAAGGAAGCGCTGGCCCGGTCCAGAAGCGAACCCGCACAAAGAAGGCTCGCAGGGAGTGGAGGCCAAAGTCATTTGATCCTCCCCAAGCTCTGGACGGAGTACTCTCTGCTGCCCAAAACGGCGAAGACGACTCTCATGCGGCCCCACTTCAAGCCATAGAGGACTCTGCTGTCCCCAAGTTCGGCAGAGGAAAGCACTACGATGCTGGACTTGCAGGGGCAAAGAGTGATTCTATGTGCTCCAGGAAGAAACCGAACAAAGGTACTAGCCGTAAAACGAAGACTCATGCGGCCAAGATTGCCAGCCACATGAATAATCTCCATACGACCGAAACTGCCAGCCAAATGCATAACACTCATGCGGCCAGGATTTCCAGCCGCATGGAGAAGACCTATGCGGCTGAGACTTCCAGCCGCATGAAGAAAGCCCATGCGGCTACGATTGCCAGCCGCATGAAGACTATCGATTCCAGCCGTATGCCGCCTGCTCCACGCGGCTCAGTCTTCCATCGTCTATCCTATGGTCCTGATCTCTTGCGTTCACGAGAAGACATGTCTGACTCTCTCCAGCACCACTTAGACTCTTCCTATTATGTGCCCTCACGCACCAGAGTGAAGAAGTCTAGGACAGCGCGAGCTTGGCAAGCTCAGCCCGCTGTCCCAACCTCTGACCATCCGAGCGTTCCACATACTGTAATGCGGGCCTCTGATGGGAAGTTGTACAGAACCACTCGAGTCCAACCCTCCACGGTAAACGGACATGATGGTTCCCAAAAGTCTTCCAAAATCCAGGGAGCAAACATGGTCGCTCCGGACCCATCTGACTTGCGTGAGGCTATCCTCCACAAACGTAAGGAAAGAGAAGGGGCCTCGGGGTGCAAAGAGTCCTCCCACGGACGTCACTGCACCCAAATCATCGTCAATTGCTGTTGCAATAACGCGACGGTACGAGAAGACCGGTAGTCCGTCTTCCAAAGACTGCAACAAATATGTTCGGAAGATGAGGCGTTTCCCGTCGTCTCCTGCAACTCTGCTAAAAAAATCTCCGCTGATGGGAGAGGAAAGAAGACAAAAGTTTCCAGCCCAAAGATTTCAACCACTATGACTAAGAGACTATCGTCTAAGCGGGTGCCTACCACCGGAGTTTTCCAAGGTACCCGTTCAAAGACGAAATCTGCTACAGTGGAAGATTCATCGTCCACATCACTGGGGGTTGCTAGAACTGGGGTAGCACTCCTCCGAACCTCCATGACAATCCGATGTTCCAAGAAGACGAGCTGGAGGAAACAACTCTCCCATCCGATGTAGCAAATCTTGACGTCCCCGAAGGCGTCCACAATTCCCAAGACGAGGCAAACTCGGAAGCTGGAGGTACGGTTCCTTCTGAGTCCGAACCAGAAGAAGACATTGCTACATACCCCGATGACTTCTCGTTACAGGGGTATGATTCGGAGTGTACGTCATCCACCGTCCCTTCCACTTCTACTCATGTCAGGACGACATTCATGACAAACGACGAACAGGATGGTCCCAGTGATCGCCAACGCATCGACACTCTGGAGGCCATACTGCGCAGTTTGGTTAAATCCGTGGACGAGATCAAAGCAGCCCTCCTTACTCTGCAAGGAGGGACGCCTGGCCAAACAAACTTGGGCCCCGCGGTCAATACAGACTCAAACTCAGCGGCACCAAACCCGAGCAATATTCTTCCTGAAATGTCGGCTCCTACCGCTGCAGACGAAGCCAGGGAGGCAAGAAGAGAGGTCCAAGAGCTCCGGGCCATGTTCCACGCCCGAGAAAACTGCCAAGACCTCAGGATACGACAACTATATCCCGTTGCATGGAGAGATGTTCCCTTCCCACCAAAGTATAAACCATTCCACATCAATCCATATGATGGGAAGACCTCTGCAAGTCGGTACATCACTTACTTCGAGGTCACCACCGACCATCTGCCCCATGACGATGCCATCCTTATACGATTATTCATTGGGGCATTGGAAGGGGTCGCCTTTGACTAGTATCGTAACCTGCCAGACAACTGCATCCACTCCTTTGCCAGCTTCAAGCGCATGTTCTTGGAGAGATTCTACGAAGTAGGACAGGACATCACAATATCCACCCTCATGGATGTCGTTCAAGGAGAGAAAGAGCTGACAAGGAACTATATAGAACGGTTTCGCCAAACCGCCATGAAATTGCCGTCCGATAATCCGGATTCCTCCTTAATTGAAATTTGCCAAAAGAGACTGCTTCCAACAATCAGCCTCTGGATGGGCGAAAGTCAATTCAAGGACTGGAAGACGTTTATCATCAGTGCCACTAGCACCGAAGAACGGTTGAAGAAGGCTCGCCAACTGGGATTGCACATCTCAGAGGGAGAGGACAAGGGCAGGCGTCCCAATGCCAACAATAATAATAGGGGTAGCTCCGCCAACAATCGGGACAACAAGGGCAAGCAGGCTATGGTGGCCGACACAGCCCAAAAACCCGAGTCAAAACTGGCAGACAAACAATGGCCACAAATGACCTACTCCTTCGAAGACGGCCATGTCAAGCCCATCTTGGACATGCTCATACAAGGAGACAGAATTCAGCTCCCTCCGCCAAGACGGGAACCTCGGCCGGCAGAAATGGAGAGTCCAAAGTACTGCCATTACCACCGCTACGTCCACCATGCTACACACGACTGCTACCAACTGAAACGGTACATCCAACATCTCATTGATTCGAACGCTCTGGCCACCGATTTCGAAGAGGTAACTGTGGCAGCCAATATGGTGTCAGTACAATTTGGCAGCTTCCCTCCAACAGAAACTCAAGACGGTGTGGTACCCATCCCTCTGGCAACAATGGAAATTGCTAATCTTCCACCTCCCCGGGATCAGGCTGCTGGTCTAGTGCCCCTCACCATATCACGGGGAGAGGTCATGTGGGTCCATCCGGACCTGGTACTCGAGGTGACTCAATCCATACCACCTTCCATTCGCAAGAAAAAGAGTGGAAAAGTCAGATCCTGTCGCACAATCTCGACAGATGTCGAAGAAGTCACGGCTGTCGTTACCCAGTTTGGGGCACAATCCTAACCTGTGGCTGATAACTCGGCTGAAGATCATCAGCCAGCTACTACTGACGCTCTGGGACCTTCTCAGCCTCCGACGACCGACAAGCCTAGGCCGAAGGAGACTCGTTTTGACAAATCCCTCCGAAAAGAGGTACCGCAGGGGTTGGAGAGGCCCTACAACTTTGACATCTTGGCGCAATTGGCCAACACACCGGCCAAATTGTCATTATACGAGCTCCTGAGACTCTCAAAGGATGTTCATGCGGCTTTGAGCGATGCACTCCAGAATGCCAACGCCTATCTGGCTCAGGTCAACCTCAAATGAGAGAGCCCGCCTGCAGATCTCCAAGACAGCGCTTGTACGGGAGCGATGCCCAACATTGTCTTCACTCCGCAGGATATGCTCATCAAAACCAACCTGCACGATCGTCCGTTATATTAAACTGGATACATCGACGACGTAAAGGTGGATCAAATGCACATTGATCCTGGTTCTTCCATAAGCATCATCCCGAAGGGTCTGTTACATCATCTCTGCATCCCCATGCATCGCTTGACGCCAACAAGCACCGCCATCAGCGGTTTCAATTCGGGCAGGAGCTACCCGATTGGAAAGATTTGCCTGAAGTGCCAAATCGGCGATCTTCAGTCAGAAGTAACCTGTTACGTCATAGATGCGTACACTTCTTACAATATCCTCTTGGGGCGTCCCTGGATACACGATTACATGATCGTGCCTTCCACGCTGCACTAGTGCTTCAAGTATGTCGACAAATACGGCTTCGTGAGGACAGAATTTACCGACATCGATCCCTTCAAAGGGGTCGAATCCTACTACTCAGACTCCTGTCTATACGAAAAGTCAAAGAGGCACCTTGATAAAGGAGATGCGTAAGCTCGTACCGAGACAGCCACAGGATCAGAAGAACCTCTGACGATCCACCTCCAAGCTCGCAAACCTGGCAAGTCCGCACCCCTTACAGCCACTCTGCGTAAGGATGCAATCAGCCTCTCAGCACAAGAAGAGCAAATGATAATCCGGCTGCCAAGATCCGGCCAAGCGCCCAGACCCACAACGGAGCCACTAACAATCAGGCTGCCCAGAGTCGGCCAACCACAAATAGAGAAGCTCAACCCCTCCGACAAGCCAATGACGATACGCCTTCCCAAGAAGAATCGTCACCCCGATGCAAGGTCTGGGGCTTCTAGCGAGCCAACAACTCCCTGCCCAGCATCGAATACCAAACTGGGGGTCGCTTGTTTGCCAACGACTCCACGATCTGCTCTACCGGCAGAACCCCTGACGATCAAGCTGCCCAGGTCATCGTCTCAGTCTTCATTTATACAGGGGGTGGCTGAAGAAGAATCAGAACTGGCCAAGTATGTGGCTGTCCATACTGATGTTCCCTCTGCAGATGATGTAATCCCGCTAGAAAAGATACCTTACTTCATCAATAAAGGACTATCTTTGAACTACCTCGAGCTTAATAAGCTTTGTACAATGTATGCTATGGAACACGGTATAGGCACTCACCTACACACACAGGTGACAAATGTTTACACCGCAAATCAGCTTACTCCAGTGGAAGACGCTTACCGTATAATCGAGGGAGGGGACCATCCAATCATCTTCGGTCGGAAGGACGATCTACAGCCCTTCACTATAGAGAAGGTCGATCTTGAATCAGATGCCGGGAGACTGTCTCTGTACCTTTATAGCCCCCAATCTAAGTACCTTATACAAAAATAGGGGTATGATCTGGAGACTACGCCAGGCTTGAACTACGACACCGGTCGACGATTACCTTTAAAGCCACCAGTCCCGACTGGCAAACCACGGGACTACTATAGCAAGACCCGATGTAGATTAGGGTATGTTACGCCCGCAATGACCACTGAAAGTTCAGATGAGGAATGCGACTGGCATTCACATTCAACCGGGTCACCAACTTCTGATTCGGAAGCCAGCATCGGAGACGTATTCAAACAAGTCCTGTCAGTCAATATGGCATTCGTCGACGCTTACGAAGAAGATGAAGATATTCCTGAAATCCTCGAGTTAGAGCCGTGGGCCCAACAGCTGGATGCACAATAGAAAAAGCGGTTCGAATAGAGAGAACCTCCTACTGAAGATGAGGTTATACAGGTCGACCTCGGCGACGAATCTTCTCCAAAACCAATCTTCGTCAGTAAAAGCCTGGCAGACGAAGAGCAAGAATCACTACTGGAACTCGTCAAAGAATACATTGATGTGTTCGTCTGGAGCTATGAAGACATGCCAGGGTCAAATCCCGATATTGCTCTTCGCAAACTCAACATTCGGCCAGATGCAAAGCCAGTCAAGAAACAACAACGACGTTTCCGCCCAGGCATCATGGATGCAATCGAAGTCGAAGTCAACAAACTCATAGCCAGCGCCTTCATTCGTGAGGAGCAACATCCAGACTGGGTCGCCAACATAGTACCGGTCTTCAAGAAGAATGGGAAGATTCGAATCTGCATCGACTTTCGCAATCTGAACAAGATATGTCCCAAAGATGAATTCTCCCTCCCTATCACAGACATCATGATCGACAACACATGCGGCTTCGAACGTATGTCATTCATGGATGGCTTCTCGGGGTACAACCAAATCAAGATATCTTCTGACGACGAAAAGCATACATCATTCCGAACACCGATTGGCACATACTGCTACACAGTCATGCCTTTCGGTTTAAAGAATGCTGGAGCCACATATTAAAGAGCCATGAGTATCATCTTCAGGGATCACTTGCGCAAGACCGTGGAGTGCTATGTTGATGACATCGCCGTCAAGAGTCGCCATAAGGGAGACCATCTGCAGGATCTGATGACGGTATTCAACCTGATGCGAGCACACAACCTGAAGATAAATCCTACAAAATCCTTCTTGGGCATATCCAACGGAAAGTTCTTGGGTTTTATCATCACCGCCCAGGGTATCCACGTAGACCCTGAGAAGACAAAGGCAATCATAGAGATGGGTCCCCTGAGAAATCTTCGAGAACTTCGAGGCCTCCAAGGGAGGTTAGCTTACATTAGGAGGTTTATTTCCAACCTCTCCGAGCGTTGTCAGCCATTCACCCATCTCATGAAGAAGGGCATCTCATTCGTATGGGACGAAGAATGTCAGCGTGCCTTCGACAGCATCAAAGAATATTTGTCGAACCCTCCGGTCCTGGTGGCCCCGGTTGCTGGAAAACTATTCCTGTTCTATGTACGAGCAATGGAGCATTCCTTCGGCGTTCTGCTAGCACAAAACAATGATGCAGGCCATAAGCAAGCTATATATTACCTCAGCCGAATGATTATCGGGCCAGAGCACCGATATACCGCCGTAGAGAAGGAATGCCTCGCCCTGGTGTTCGCCATTCAAAAGACGCGACACTATGTCACGGGACAAACTATACATGTGATCTCAAGAGTCAACCCTCTCAGGGTCCTCATGACTAAACCAGGGGCACTCAGCTCTCGCCTTGCTACATGGGCAATATTACTGTCCCCCTACCATATGATATTCGTCCCACAAAAGGCTGTTAAAGGTCAAGCCCTGGCAGACTTTTTGGCAGCCCACCCCGGCTCGGAGTCGTCCAGGATATATGAAAGAATCCCAGATGAGGTCGCCAACTCATATGCAACCTCTCACGATGATATATGACAAATGTTCTTCGACGGCGCCTCAAGGACCGGACCTAAGGGCAACATCGTCGTCGGAGTCGGGGTGGTGCTGGTTTCTCCTTCCGGATTGGTGATCAATCGTGCTTACTCCCTCACAGAACCCTGTTCTAATAATGTGGCCGAGTACAACGCTTTGGTCATTGGCCTCCAACTTGCAAGAGAGCTGGGGGTAGAATATCTTGAAGCATACGGCGATTCACAGTTAATCGTCAATCAGATCCGGGGTTCATACGAGGTTCGCCATGAAGACATGATCCCCTATCACCAAATAGCGATCAACATCATCTCGTCATTTGAAGGGTTCTTCATCGAACACGTCCCCAGACTCTAAAATATCGAAGCCGATGCCTTGGCTGGCCTTGCCGCTTCTCTAGCAGTTCTGAACTATGCTCATCAATCGGTAGATGTGATAGGCCATGAACTGGTCCGTCCCAAGAACAATGTTCAATTCGTGGCGAGTTATTCCGCTCAGACGATCGACAAAGCACAAGACTGGAGACAACCATTCATTGACTTCGTAGTCTACGATATTCTGCCGGAGGACCCAAAGGAAGCCACCTCTATCAGAAGGCGTTCTCTCAGATTCTTCTACGATACAGAGACAAAAATGCTGTATCGACGATCCTACGATGGATTATTGCTTCGATGTCTGTCAAACGCAGAAGCCAAAGAAGCCGTACGCGAAGCTCATGACAGTGTCTGCGGGGCCCATCAGCCTGGTCCAAAATTGTAAGACCGTCTTCGCCGAATGGGCTACTACTGGCCCGTCTTCGCCGAATGGGCTACTACTGGCCCACGATGGTAGCAGATGCGATAGACTACGCAAGAAAGTACAAAGCCTGCCAAGTCCACGCGGACTTCATCTATCAGCCATCCGAGTTTCTACACCCGACGGTGGCATCCTGGCCATTCGAAGCATGGGGAATGGACATCATTGGTTCGATTACTCCACCTTCGTCCAGAGGACATCGCTTCATACTCGCAATCACTGATTACTTCTCCAAATGGGCGGAGGCTATTCCATTGGCAGAAGTCAAGACTTCAAACGTGATCAGCTTCCTTAAGCACCATGTCATCTATCGCTTGGGACTGCCCCGAAGGATCATCCACGATAATGGTCCGCAGTTCGCAAGCCACGCCTTCTATCGGTTCTGCGACAAGCACCGCATCCAGAATATTGCTTCAACGTCATACAACCCAGCAGCGAATGGGTTGGCAGAAGCATTCAACAAAAAAATCATTAAACTTCTCAAGAAGTTCGTATCATCCAACAAATGCGACTGGAACGAGAAGCTTGGTGAATGCTTATGGGTGTACTGTACCACAGTCCGAACAGCCATAGGGAACATACCATTCTCCCTGGTGTACGGGACTGAGGCAGTTCTCCCATTGGAGACTCAAATACCCTCGCTCCGCGTCGCTCTTACTTACCAATTGACGACAGACGATAACTATCGTCGCCGGCTACAAGAGTTGGAGGCCTTAGATGAAAAGTGCCTCTTGGCTCAGCAACGAATCGAGCTTTACCAAGCGCGTATCTCCGGAGCCTTCAACAAGAAGGTTAAAATCAGAACGTTCCAAGTGGGCGATCTCGTTCTGGCAGTTCGGAGGCCGATGGTTATGACTCACAAAACCGTCGGCAAATTCCAGCCAAAGTGGGAAGGTCTATTTATTATTGAGGCTGTATTCTCCAACGGTGCTTACCGCCTCGCAAAACAAAACAGAGACTTGCTCATGTTGCCCGTCAACGGCAAGTTCCTAAAGAAATATTATGTCTAAACGACATTCTCCCAATTCTAGATTATTGAGTTATGTGCCCGCCGGTACCGCTGAACTCATATTCTAAATTCTAGATTGTTGAGTCATGTACTCTTTCGTACCGCTGAACTCACATCCTCCAGCAATTCCAGATTATTGAGTTATGTGCCCGCCGGTACCGCTGAACTCATATTCCAAATTCTAGATTGTTGAGTCATGTACTCTTTCGTACCGCTGAACTCACATCCTCCAGAAATTCCAGATTATTGAATTATGTACCAGCCGGTACCGCTGAACTCACATTCATAAAATCCTATATGATTGAGTTGTATACCTGCCGGTACCGCTGAACTCACACACTTACAGATCCCAGATTATTGAGTTATGTACCTGCCGGTACCGTTGAACTCACACACTTACAGATCCCAGATTATTGAGTTATGTACCCGCCGGTACCGCTGGACTCACATTCACAAAATTCTAGATTGCCGAGTTATGTACCCCTCGGTACCGCTGAACTCACATACTCCAACCCTCCCAGATCATCGAGTTACGTACCCACAGGTGCCTCTGAACTTACATTTCGGTCACTCTTTCAGATAGTAAGTCATGTATGACCATACCTCTGAACTTATTTCTCTGAAAGAGCTCCCCCTCATGATCCACTACCCGTACTCTCAGTGCACAAAAAGGGTAACAGATCCACAAAATTTCCAAAACGACCATGTCGATGTTACCTCTGAGTCGTTTTACTTCCGCCAAAAATAAATTACCCCTCTACATAGAACTTCCATGTCCTCATTACCTCTGAGTCGTCCTATGTACCCCTTCATGGAGCCCACTCCTGCCATGTCCTTATTACCTCTGAGTGGGAAGGCTCTATCGAAGAAACCCTCATATTTGCCATGTCCTCATTACCTCTGAGTAAATATGTTGGTTCTCCCTCGACTTATTATCTATACCAAAAAAAAACCCCAGGGTACGCTAAAGATAATAGGTCCACGAATGACCTCTGTTGACCACAAATATTCTCCGTTGAGTCCACTCCTGCCATGTCCTCATTACCTCTGAGTAGGAAGACTCTGCGACAAAACCCCCATACTTGCCATGTCTTCATTACCTCTGAGTAAGTATGTTGGTTTTCTCTCTCGTCTTATTATCCGTATCCTGAACCAGGGTACGCCAAGGATAATAGGCCCACAAATGTTCTCTGCTGACTACAAATGTTGTACTAAGTTTCCTAGTACATGCACATCATTCCTCATCATGCCCCGGGAGCCCAGTTGCTCCATGGCATTCTTTCTCCCGATACCAGGAACGTCCATGACCACCTTACCATGGAATTATTCCAGGTATCCCCATCAAACTTGTTATCCATACCTAAAACTCAGGTATGCCAAGGATAATAGGTCCACAAAAAGTCCCCCATTGGGGCAACTACTACAAGCAAAGAATGGAGCGAATGTATTTCGGCCATTCAAAATCGATTACATTCACATGACTATATATCATGAGCAAGCCAGAAAAGTTCTCTATTATTTCATTTAGATAAGAAGGAAAGAGATTACATCGATGTCCAAAAGAAGCAAGACATAAACCGCAGCTAAAGACAGACAGAAGTATCAAAATAAAGACGAACATTTGTGAGAGCCCACGAATCCTAGTTACGGGGACGCATATACCAATCCCTCAACCATTTTGCATATGAAGGATGTACTTGAGCAAGATCCTCGTCCGAAATAGGAAGATCAGAACTCCAGTACTACCGCCGTCAGACTAGGGCTCCTCCTTTACAGCAATGGGCGCCAGCTCTCCTTTCTGTTCCTCCGCTTCTGGTGTTACCTCCTTCTTAACAAGCGATGATTATTATTTGGAAGGGGGCAGCAACTCTTCCTTCACAATGATCTCAGCCTTCGACAGGGTTGCTGCAAGAATCATAGATAAAAAGAAACAAAGTCAAAAGATGGTCAGAGCCTTATGCAGTACAGTCCAAAAGGGGAGCTCATGCGGTTCGATGCAGCACAGCCTCAGGCGGCCCAATTTAGACGAGCTTATGAGGGCTCGATTCATAGGGACTCATGCAGATCTGATCGACAGGTCATTATGCGATTTGGTTTACGAAGTGCTCATGCGGCTCACTAAGACAACTCCCATACGGCTCGTACATGGGGTATACCCCCATGCGGCTCGATTATGGGACATGTATGCGGCCCATGCAACATATGCGGCTTCATCATGTTGAACTTAGGCAGTTCAATAAAGATGAAGAACGAAGGCTTGTGCATAAAATATGCCACAGAGCCATGGTCTTTTAGGGTTCAAAGCATTCAATATTCTACCCAATCCTTACCCTTAAAAGCAGGGTGGACGTCAGGATGCACTTTAGGCGTCGTGGCCGACGAAGAAGCCGCTTTCTTGTCCTTCGTCGCGGCAGAGACAGCCTTGGAAGACTTGGGGGTCATGGTCGTCCGACGGTCGGAGAAGGAAGACAGAGAGAAGCAAGGATCGAAGACGAGAGAGAGTAAAGAAGTCTCTCCAATTGAACATGTTCCTATTTATAGGCAAAATAAGGGCACTTCGATCCGCGTGCAGCATGAAAACCGACTCTTTGGTTATCGAGACGAACCGACTAAATAAAGATCAAACTCTTGGGATCCTACCCCGAAAAGTGGCTTCAAAATCTGACGACAAATCAAAGGCAATTAATGCAAAAGATTTGCATACGTGGCAGGATGACGTGGCAAGGAACCCATGCGGCCAGACAGCCTATGCGGCCAGACAGTCCATACGGCTGGTTGGTTAATGCGGCTCAGATGGACAGGCGGCTGAGGAGGCCATACGGTTGGGACGTCCATGCGGCCCGAACACCCTATGCGGCTAGAAGAGTTTATACATAGCCATGCTTCTTATTCAAAGTATTTCAATTTTACAAATTGAAAACTTTGAAGGGGGTCTTGTAGAAGCATGGAAAAGAATAAAGAAAGGTCTTGCGGCCAAGAATCTCCATGCGGCTCAGAGAGCCCATGCGGCTCAGGGGTCCATGCGGCTCAAGAGTCTATGCGGCTCGGATAGGCCCAGAGCCACGTGGCCTTCAACAGCTTCTTCCCTTCGTCTTTTGCTGAATTTAATACCCTGACGGCTGACAGCTCTGACAAATGACAGCTCTGACAAAAAGACGCAATAATGACTGACGTAATGGCACTTCCCTAGGAAAGAGGATAAAATCTTCTCACAGCTGGCAGAATCTATCTAATCCCGAGGCATGCGGCTGCGGACGCCCATCAGCATGCGGCTGCACCCTTTATGCGGCCGCCCATCAGCATGCGGCTGCATCCCTTATACGGCCACCCATCAGCATGCGGCTGCCCACTCCCATGCGGCTGCCCATCTTCATGCGGCTGTTCATCCCCATGCGGCTGCCCATCTTTATGTGGTCGTTTAGCCTCATGCGGCCCACTCATCTGCGGCTCTCTCAAGATAATTGAGACACATGGCAGTCTTATCTTCCTGGGATTATGAGTGTTAACAAATCCTAATCAGATTTGTTGCAATAAATGCCTAGATCAAATCGAATCGAGCAAATTAGACACGTGGCAGGCCATTACAAGTCGCGAATATTCATGGCAATCAACATTTATTGTCCACAGAGATTTAATGCAATCACATTAATTGCTTAAATCTATTATATGCAAGATGGACGGCCCAGATTAATTAACTCTCAGGCCGCCGACTTTTGAGAATGGGCAATCATTGCAAAACCCTAATGATGCCCCCCGCTCTTATAAATAGCAAGGTGCCATTCCCTTGCAGGAGAGAGAGAGAGGACCCCCGGCTCGGATCCAGAGAGAATCAGAGAGAGAATATACAGAGATCGAAAGGACAGAGGAGCATACAGAGAGAACAAAGAGAGCATTTCTTCATCAATGCCAAGTACTTCTTCTCCAGAGCCAAGGCTGCACCCGATGGTCCAAGGAGTAAGGCAGAGCTGCCGTCGCTTTCCCGAGCCTCTATCGTCACCCCCAGAAACTAAAATAAACAATTGTACTTAGATTGCTGTACCTAGGTTTTCGTCCCTAGGCTTTTTTTGTACAAGCGAGTTTGTATTGTGAGTCTAAGTTCAGTCCTCCGATAATTGTTCTGTTCTTTTACAATCAATGGCAAACACGATGGCGACTCTGCTGGAGACAAACTTCTCCACGGTTGAGGAGTTGGTGACGCAATCGGATGCAGCCAAACTTGGCTCCACACAACAGAAGATGGTCGTCCGCTTCGACCAACAGGCGTTCGAAGAAATGCTCTCTGAAGAAAGCGCTGGCCCGGTCCAGAAGCAAACCCGCACAAAGAAGGCTCGCAGGGAGTGGAGGCCAAAGTTATTTGCTCCTCCCCAAGCTTTGGACGGAGTACTCTCTGCTGCCCAAAACGGCGAAGATGACTCTCATGCGGCCCCACTTCAAGCCATAGAGGACTCTGCTGTCCCCAAGTCTGGCAGAGGAAACTACTACGATGCTGGACTTGCAGGGGCAAAGAGTGATTCTATGTGCTCCAGAAAGAAACCGAACAAAGGCACTAGCCGTAAAACGAAGACTCATGCGGCCAAGATTGCCAGCCGCATGAATAATCTCCATGCGGCCGAAACTGCCAGCCAAATTTATAACATTCATGCGGCCAGGATTTCCAGCCGCATGGAGAAGACCTATGCGGCTGAGACTTCCAGCCGCATGAAGAAAGCCCATGCGACTACGATTGCCAGCCGCATGAAGATTATCGATTCCAGCCGTATGCCGCCTGCTCCACGCGGCTCAGTCTTCCATCGCCTATCCTATGGTCCTGATCTCTCGCGTTCACGAGAAGATATGTCTGACTCTCTCCAGCACCACTTAGACTCTTCCTATTATGTGCCCTCACGCACCAGAGTGAAGAAGTCTAGGGCAGCACGAGCTTGGCAAGCTCAGCCCGCTGTTCCAACCTCTGACCATCCGAGCGTTCCACATACTGTTATGCGGGACTCTGATGGGAAGTTGTACAGAACCACTCGAGTCCAGCCCCCGGCGGCAAACGGACAGGATGGTTCCCAAAAGTCTCCCAAAATCCAGGGAGCAAACATGGTCGCTCCGGACCCATCTGACTTGCGTGAGGCTATCCTCCACAAACGTAAGGAAATAGAAGGGGCCTCGGGGTGCAAAGAGTCCTCCCACGGACGTCACTGCACCCAAATCATCGTCAACTGCTGTTGCAATAACGCGACGGTACGAGAAGACCGGCAGTCCGTCTTCCAAAGACTACAACAAATATGTTCGGAAGATGAGGCGTTTCCTGTCGTCTCCTGCAACTCTGCTCAAAAAATCCCCGCTGATGGGAGAGGAAAGAAGACAAATGTTTCCAGCCCAAAGATTTCAACCACTATGACTAAGAGACTGTCGTCTAAGCGGGTGCCCACCACCGAAGTTTTCCAAGGTACCCGTTCAAAGACGAAATCTGCTACAGTGGGAGATTCATCATCCACATCACTAGGGGTTGCTGGAACTGGGGGTAGCACTCCTCCGAACCTCCACGATAATCCGATGTTCCAAGAAGACGAGCTGGGGGAAACAACTCTCCCATCCGATGCAGCAAATCCCGACGTCCCCGAAGGCGTCCACAATTCCAAAGATGAGACAAACTCGAAAGCTGGGGGTACGATTATTCCTCCCCGCCCAATGCCTACTATGTTATATCCACAACACAAAACCTCTATAACCGCTAAGTCAAACTAGCATGTAACCTCTATTAGCGGTTATTCCTATCACACGGCTTATACGCACCGGTGGCCAGCCAGTCACGCATGTCCGTGTTCTACATGCGACACACAACTTCGTGGCACAACGTGTCAAGGCCAATGAATGCAACACACAAAGGTGGTCCCTTAAATCTAGGTTTAATGTGTAAGAAAACTAATACATAGCAAAAAATATAAACGAACAGTAAGTTCTACAGGTTATGTCATGTATCACAGTTTATTTTGCATAAAAAAATAAATAATGCATAAAATATGAGCTAAAATAAATAAACAGCAAATGGTAAGGCGTCTTTCCTGGTAGGACGCCTGGTGTACTGCAACAATCACGGTGGCCCGAACTACGACTTCGGTGCGACAACTATGCAAGGTGATCTCTGAAGGTGGCACGTACAGTTCCATCGGGTCCAGGACGGTCAAATTGGTTAGGGTCGATAGAAGGAAGGGCAGAATTGGCGAGAGAATAGGAATAATAGGATTGGTTACGGACAGAAGAAAAATTAAAGAAATAATGGATAATATTATATATATGAGTTTTAGAAAATATTTATAATTCCTATAAACAAGTTTTCATGAGTCAAAGTATTTATAGAAAAAATACTTAAAATGCTTAAAGTCAAGAAAAATTCGTTTTCGGCCAAAAACTCTAAGTTTGTAAAAATAAGACTCTAGGTAGAAAAAAAAAATATATTAGATAACTACCTTGAAATCTAGAAAGAAAATAGTTTTAGGCTACATTATAATTTATAAGTAAAAAACTATTTCTTAATTAAATAGAAAATGTGCAACAATATTTAAGTAATATTTTTATGAGCCAAAAATATTTATAGATAATTATCTTGAATATCTAGAAAATTCAGTTTAGGGCTAATTTGAAATTATATGTAGGGTTAAGTTACTACTATCTTTTTGTCACATAAATATATATATAATAAGACAAAATTACTAAGATGATAATAATACTACTACTACTACTACTACTACTACTACTAATAATAATAATAATAATAATAATAATAATGATAATTGTTCTGAATGCATCAAAAAAGAAACAAAATTAATAATCGTTCTGAATGCAACAACAAAAAAATCAAAAAAATAAAAAATAAAAGTGCATCAGCTTTCACTGTGCGAGAGGGGGACAGAAATAAAAGAATCCAGAGAGAAAGAGAGAAAAGAGAACGAGTGAGCAAGAGAGTGGAGGGATGAGCGGTCGTAAGGGCTCCGGCGGCGGGGGGTGCGCGCTACGGCGGAGGGTGAGGCCAGGCGCGGAGGGGCTTAGGCGGAGCAGACGCGGAGAGGGGCTGCGAGGCAGCGGCGGTCGGCGCGCGGTGGTGCGCACGGCGGCGGCTGTTCGGGCACGACGTCGAGGCGAAGGAAAAAAAGGGCGGAGACGTGTGACGACGGTCGAGGCCGCGACGGCGCTGGAATAAGGAGGGAGGAGCCGGAGGGGTAGGCGGTAAGGGGCGAAGCGGGTGACGGCGGTGGTGTCAGGAGGCGATCGGAGCAGGTCGGCTTGATCGGGAGGATGAGAGCTCACCGGAGATGGCGGACGCTGTGAGCGACGGAGGGAAGAGTGGAGAGCGGGAAACGAGGGAGTCGACCGGGCGCGGCGCAAGGAGGCGGCGGAGGAACGGTGTTTGGGGCATCGCCGGAGGAGATCGGCTGTGTGGCAGAAGGAGCATGCCGACGACGGGCTGTTCCGGAGGTGGTCGAGGCGCCACTGGGAACGGTCCAGGCGGGTTCGGCTGGAGAGAGGCGCTACGCTGGAGGCGGAGCTCCGATCGGCGGCGAGGTGAGTTTTAGGGTTAGGGTTTTATTTCTTGTGGATGTTGGTGGTGGTATTTTGTTGACGGTGGTGGCGGTGGTTGTTCGGGTGGCCGGGGTTTGGTTGGTCATGGTGGCGGTGGTGGTGTTGAGGGACGGTGACGGGTTGGCCGGAACTGCGGGTGGCGAGGGTGCCGGGATCGGGTGGTGATGATTGTGGCGGTGGCTGTTGTTTGTGCTGGGTTAGGGGAAGGCTGGTGGTGGTTCGGTAGGCTGTGGCGGGGTCGATGTGGCTAGGCTGTGGTGATGATGGTGGTTGTGTAATGGCAGGGGTAGGTCGGGAAGGAGAAGGCGGAGATACGATCGGGGAGTCGCGGCATCGGAAAGCTGCTGTTAGGACGAGGGATTAGTTTAGAAGTAGGTTTAGGATTTGATTTGTGTCGGGGTTGTCGACACGAAAGAATAATTGTACATGTACAAGAATTGGAATAAGAGAGTCACCCGGGGTCGGACCCGAGGCCGTCACGGCTGACACGGTGGGAAATGGCCACAAACACGATGCACGTACTTCGCTGGAAAAATTTGTGGAGTAAATTGTGGATGTGAGGAATTTATGGAGGAGTACCTGCCTATTTATAGGATGTGGAAATTCCCAGTTGGATAATGATTAGGAATATTTAAAACCCAGTTAGATAATTCTCTACTTTATTTAAATAATTTTTTAAAACAATTCAAATAAATTCCAAATTAAATATAGATAAATCTAAATTCCTACATTCAAATTTATAAATCATCATAATTAATTTTAACAAATATCAACAATTTTAAAAATATTTTTATGAACACTAAAATTATAATAGTAATTAATTTCGAAAATTACATTATTATTATTTAAAAATAAACCAATAAAATATTTATGAAATATATATGTATGCACGAAAAATATTATCAATAATTGTTATAAACGAAAGGCTTTGTATAAATAAAATAAATAAAACAATGAGCTTGGAATTTTGGTACGATAGCTAAAATACTTATTATATATATTATTTTGAAACTATAAAAATAAGAAAAATATTTTTCTAAAAATATATACGCTCGCATATATTCGCACTCATCGAGCAATTACAAAAAATAAAATTTCGTGCACGACGTAAAATACGACTACGCGACGTACAATACAAAATTTTAAATCAGTACCAAATTTAATAAAAAAATAGTAAAAATTTAAGGGTTTTACATACACAACTAGAACCCGCAAAACTTGGCAAGCACGAAGGTCTCTATGTGTGTGACGTGCTTGGGTACTCATGGGGTCGAACCCGTGTCCGTATCTTGTCCACAGAGTGCGTATCGGAGAGAACCGGATACGCGTGCATTGACAAGTGTACGTACACGTACATTTTTGCTCGATTGAATGCCACACGCACAACGAGAAGCCTCGTGCTCATGCACATAGCTAGGTAGGGTCCCGGGCTAGGTCTAGGGTACACTGGTATGACACCACATCGTGTCTACGCGACACAGACACGCGGATCCCGCGTGGCCCGTGCGTGCGCGCGCGTGCGCGCCCGTGGGTGCGTGTCGAGCCACGTGGCTCGTGATTTGAGCCACGCCGTGTCTCGGGATCAAGTCCCTGGGTAGTCCAGTTATAGGGCTACGTGCTCGTGCTCTTGGAACGGGTCCTCGTCGCGTCGTGTTCCCGTACGTAGGCCGTGTCAGCGGCACTTTTCAGCCGCGTGCACAGTGCGGGCTGAATCGTGTGCGTGAGATTTCTCTGCGCACGCTTCATGAAACATCGTGAAATTTTAAAAGCATGTGGAGAGAGGTTGCCCCCACGAGCCCATAAATTTTCACACGAAACGGATCCCTGTGTGTCGAGTTATGACGCACAGACAGCAGGACATGCACGGGGCCGTGCACGTGCCTCGTGCACGCGTGTCCGTGTCCGATTCAGACACTGAAATCGTGTCGATTCCAGATCCGTCTTCATGAAAGTTATTACAAATTATATTTGCAAGGAATTCGTGAAAACAAAATCGAAAAATAACATATTTCTGTTCTAAGTGGCATTTCGTCGAACACGTGTTCCATGGGACCGACACGTGTCCGATACGGCTATCAAACAAAATCATAAACCTACCAAATTTCATGCACAGGTCTGGGGTACCTATATGGATGCATCTACGAAGAAAAAATGGAATTTAACAGGTGTTTAAGGAGATTTACCTATTGAGTATCAAAACTCAATGAAACAAGCCTCCAAAATTTGTCGATGCCGCTTTCCTCCGGTCAAACGCCTCCGATCCCTCGCTAACAAGTCTCTAGCAGGTTCCTCTCCTCCCAACAGTTGCAACACACTTCGTTTGGAAGGATTTGGGTGAGAAATGAGAGAATGGGGCCCTTGAAAGAGAAGAAAAATACTAGGGTTTTGGATTTGTGAAGGAGATTAGGTTTTCTACACAATGAGAAGGTGGGGGGGGGGGGGGGGGGGGGCTGCTGTGTTTGGCCGACCAAGCATGGGGGTATTAGGATTAGGGTTTAGTCGTGGGCCAAGCACTCTTAAGTTGCTAAAAAGGCCCATTGACAAAAGGCTTTAAAGGCTTAATAAAAAATAGCTAAAAATGAATTAAATAATTCTTAAAAATAGACAATAATTCTAAATTAAATCTAAAAAGCCAATAATAAATCTAATTACTTTATTAGACTTCTAATCAAGGTTGACTAGGGTTATACCACCTTCTACTACCAAAACACCAATCAAGCCACACACCAATCAATTTAAATAATAAAAAAATAAGAAAAATAGCTAACAATGAATTAAATAATTCTTAAAAATAGACAATAATTCTAAATTAAATCTAAAAAGCCAATAATAAATCTAATTACATTATTAGGCTTCTAATCAAGGTTGACTAGGGTTATACCACCTTCTACTACCAAAACACCAATCAAGCCACACACCAATCAATTTAATTAATAAAAAAAGAAAAATCAAATTAGGACATAATGACTAGAATACCCTTAATTAGAAAAATAAGTGTGACAAATCTACCCTCCTTAAAATAATTTCGTCCTCGAAATTAAAGTGGTCTTACTCCTTCTAGGTCAAACTCCCAACAATCATAGTCTTAAGAAAACTTATCTAAATCATGCAGTTAGAAAGATATCATACATGATTATGGCAGGTAATATCAGTCTGAGGTCTCATCATCTAGCCATTATAGTCATACTAGATCAAAAGTAGTCATAAGGTATCAAAACATACAAACAATATGGTAGGGTACAGTAATCATCAAGACAGGATAAGGTATAGGTCAAGAACTCACCTCTACTAGGTCTGGTAGCTGGAACTCTCTCTTGGAGGTAGGCCTCGACTAGGGGCAGACGTAGTAGGACAATCTCGTATCTTGTGTACAGCTGACCCACAAAATAGGCACAATCCTAGTCTCTTCCTACAGTCCTTCCATACGTGCCCAGGCTTCTTACAGAAGGCACAGGTAGGCACTCGCTCAACTGGCCTCTACTGGAGAGGAATCTGAATTGGATAGGCTGGTCTAGGCTGGAAGCCGGGGTACTCCTGAGGCTCTGGATATATACTGCTCCTCGTCCTCTTGGGACTAGGCTCTCCCCTCGAATGCATATAATCCTACAACAGTTGGATACTGAGACTCTGCTCTCTCATAAGCTCAGCCTAAAGTCTCTGTACCTCCCACACATCCTGAAGAAGTCTGTAAATCTGAGCCCCATCAGGAATGGCATGGGATACCACTCCAGGAGGCAAAGAGAGGCCCTCAGTCTCCGGCTGAACTGCAACCCTCTTCTGAAGGATAGGAGATGGGGGAAAACTCTCCGGTGAGGCTGCTAACACCTCCTGAGCAATGAAAGGGGGAAGTACAATCTCCGTTAGGGGTGAGCATTATTCGATTTTGGACCGAAAATCGAACCGAACCGAACCGAACCGAATAAGAGATTCGGTTCGGTTTAAAAAAAATCGGTTCGGTTTCGATTTTGAAAATACTAAATTTTCTTATTCGGTTTCGGTTTCAGTCTAAAACCGAAAATCGAATAAAAAATTAGTTACTATATATATATATGTATATACTATATATACACACACATGTATTAATATATATAGGTATATACCGAATATACATATATATATATATATATATACTATAGATATATACTAAATAAATTTAGGTATATTTAGTTACTATATATATTAACAAAAAAATTGCAAATAAACCAAAAAATTGAATAAACCGAATAAACCGAAAATCGAACCGATTTAATTCGGTTCAGTTTGATTCGGTTATGGATCAATTCGGTTCGGTTTCGGTTTTGCTTATTCGGTTTTCGGTCCAATTCGATTTTCGGTTATTCGGTTCGGTTTGAACCGAATAAACCGAATGCTCACCCCTAATCTCGATCTCATCCGGAACTGCAGCTGTGCACTGGAGACAGACTCTGGTCATGGGTGCCATACTGGAAAAGATAAAAAAATAATAAATCATCAGGCTGTAAGACAGTTTATCATCCTATATGAAAACTGGTAATTATGAAAAAACAACAACTAGGGATTAACTATATAGAGTTACTATTTTAAAGATGATCAAAATCGAAAGTTTAAAGCACGACTGTCAATAGCATTGAAATCCAATCACGATATATATAAAAGGAAATTTAGTCTCGACATGATCTAAGTTGATCAATCTCTGGGTAAATCAAGATTTGTGCAAGATGGGGAATAAGGTCATCGAAGTCTGAGCACGAGCATCCAAGGATGGAGATCCAGGTCACAATTAAATTTAAATCAATTGAATACGACCCAAGATATTAATATGATAAGGAAAGGTGACCAAAGTCGATTGGTCGTGATCAAGAGAGTTAGGATTCAATGATATTGAAAACTTTTAAAGGATAATTCAAAGATATGGAATAAGTCAATTTCCTCCTTTTGATAGAAAAAATAAAAGACAAGGTTTCATAGGGAAGTCAAGTTAATCATCTCTCTCTGATACCATCAAGCTTATATAATCATCATTTGTCAATCATATCTTTATATCATAAGTCCAAATATGAAAATCAACCTTTATATGACTACCACCAAGAATTTATACCCTTTTGTTATGAAGATTGGACCTTGTCATGATCATCATAGGCTCAATTCCGAAATTCAAAAATATTACTCATGAAGCATACCCTTTTATTTATTAGCACTCAATACTAACCACTTAATCATCTTTAAATCCAAATTCTTCCACCTTGTCCTAAATTAGATCTGAAACCTCTAAATCAAGTTTTATGAAATCCTTGAACTTGTTCAAATTACTCTTCTCGTGTTATTCAATCTAAAACTACTAGGCCTACAAAACTTATTCTCAATTAAAATCAACCTTCATATTTTCTTCAACGTACACTCTCAAATATTATTCTCCTTAAATTTAAAATTTTCTAAAAAAATCTCTAGATTTCTATAACTCAAAATTCTTGTGTTCTTTCTGTTCTCAACCATTTTCTTACAATATCTTGTTCAATTTCGTATCATCATCGCATACAGTTAAAATCTCTTCTCAATTACTAAATTTCTAATTTAACATCATAGCCTTAAAGTAAAACGTCTCAAGAATCAATAACCAAAAATTATCCAAGTCCTCAAACTTTGTCGACCTCGAATATCCTCGTTAGTTAGAAAATACATCTATGAATTATTTATATCCAAAATATTTCTCTATGTGTGATCGTTTCTAATTGATAATATTGATCTCTTGATTTCATTCCCAATCTTTACCACATCTCTTTCTCAAAATTCTATATCAAGGTCCATCATATTATATTCCTACCTAGATTATCATGAGATAACAAATTACGTCCTTTCCGAGCTAGATGATTTACGTTACTTCCTCGATCTTTCTAAGGTAAAAAGGTATAGAGATTCAAAGGTTTCAAAGTATAGATGACAAAATTAGATACGAGATAGGTGATTGATGTAATTGGGACAGAGTTAACTAAGATAAGGAAAAGATGGTAATACAAGAAATAATGGTAAGAAAGAAATAATAATAAAATCTGTTCTTGCTCATCTGTTCAAAAGGAATGAATCAATTTTAAGATATAATCTGATAACCATACATGTCTTCCTGAAATCATGTTGCTAGAATTTTGCCACGCCAGTAAGCATAACTGCAATAAACAATAGAGTCCGTAACTAAGGTATACACCCTATAATCATGTTATTTAGAATTTTTACCACGCCAATCGGTATGGCTGCAAGAAAATCTAGATTCTATAACTAGAATAAGTATATCTAAATCAGGCTTTAGTCCTTGTCATGCTAGCCAGTATGACTGCAATAAATTCTAACTCCATAAATAAAGTAGACATTTACCCTTCTCACTGTCCTTATCAAGTATGTTATCAGGTTATACCCTAAATTCCAAAAATAAAATAAAGATAATATATATATTTAAATACAAACTCAGAGTTAACAACTAATCATCAAGATTCAAAATTCAACAATGAATCCATCAAAATCAAATTCAATAACAAAGAGTAATGGGTGAATCAAATGAGTAATGGGTGAATCAAATGAAAGGAAAAGATTTCAAATCGAAGTTAAAATAAGATTCTCAAGGGTCATCCCAGGAATCTCTCAAGGAATCCTAACAGTGATTGAGTATCCTCTCATTCTAACACTTTACTTCCTATATTCTATAGCAGGCTCGTAGTAGTACAACTAAGTCACTGTACTACCACGACATCGCACTAATACGAATATGGACCTACATGGGCCACCACTAAAAATGTGTCACGACCCGTACCCAGTATAAGGTTATGGAAAGTGGGTACGTCCAGCCTACGTTGCAGTGTCGACGGTAGAACGCTGTCCTAGGTCCAACATCTAACACAATCTAGAATATGCTCCGAATGGAGAACAACATAATAAGTAATCTCAATCAAAAACTAAGATGGAAACGATGATAAGATAATCTCAACAGAGAGAGAGAGAGAGAGAGAGAGAGAGTCACAAATATAAATAATAAGTCTCGGTACAAAACTCCTTAAATAATATCTCAATACAATCACAAATATCTCAAGAACTAGATAATAAGAAAGTCTAGACTAAGCTAATGGCAAGTCCTCAGCGACTACTGGATCCTGCTGAGGGTCCAAGTCACCTGTGTCAACTAGGCCTGCTCTATAGTAAGTATCGCAGCAATCCTCATCATCTGTAATATTTTCAACGGGTCCAGTCGGGACATGAACGAATACATATCTCTTACACAGATCATAACATGAAAAGAAATATGAAACAAGCTATAGAATAATATACATGAACTGCTGTAAAGAAATGAGACTGTAAAAGAGAACATGATATATGAAAATAGATATACATGATAAAATAAGAGATCTGAACTAGCTACGTGATGTAGAGCACAATCTGGTTATGTAAACTGGCTTAGGTAGTACATGACTTAAATTTAGTTTGAAGTTGTACATGATAATGGTGTAGATCACATAACCAAATAAATACTCTCCCTGCCCTAATCAGTACACAAGGACCTGTCCAGGTTATGTTATTGCACATAAAAGTAGTGTTCACATGGATAGCTAGTCCATATGAATACTGGGTTATACATGAAGGCTCACTTGATCATGAGTGTACATGAATGTCACATGAGTATACATGAATAAATACGAATACAAGAGTAGACGATACACATGATAAGGTACATGAGCACAATATACCCGATGTATTCGAGAGGATAACATCGCATGAAGAGATCCATATAGTACTAATCCGTGATAACATCGTAACAGCAACAACTAAACTAGTCTATAACAAGTAAATATGTCCAAACAAGTATGAAATGGTCAGAGAATGTACTCGTCTGGCAATCTAAGCTGCTGATGAGGAAGTGTAACTGAACTGGAGTGATGTAATCCTATTTAAAATAACCATAAGTCACAACAAGGTCTAAAATATCATAAGAAAGGTTTACAATGTAATTCTACATGATTCTAGGTCCTTCTAGGTCAAAGTCAACCTTGGTCAACTCTGGTTAAACCTGGTCAACTATAAGTCAACTAGTCCGTTTACTAAGTTTTAGGTCAAGCACAAGTTTCCAAGTCATTCTAAGTTTGTTTGAGTCGATTTGGATCAAGTTTGACCCAAAGTTGACTTTTGTCAACTCGGTCAACTTGTCAGTCGACTCGGCCATTCTGGACCCATTGGGTCAATCCTAAACTGACTCAATACTCCCTAGGTTACACTCACAAGCAAACACTTATATATAGATATATATTCATCCATTCAAGTAATGTGTATATATATATATATATATAAAATATATATATATATATATATATATATATATATATATATATATATATATATATATATATATATATATATATATATATATATATATATAGGCATATATGTATATATATACACTCATACATATGTATACATATACTTAAGCATGTGAAAAAGAGATTGTGTGTGTGTGTGTCGATGAAGGGCTGCTGCTGGGGGTTCAAAACTGAGACAAATTTGTTATATATACAACTATATGAATATACCATATATATACATATATACACAAGTCTATTTAAAAGGAAACTTTATATATATATAGACATATACTAATATATACACATATATTCATAAGGGAGAAAGAAATGTTGGGTTTATGAAGGGGTATTGAAAACTCAGATCTGAGAACAAAATATCTCGACAATACTCATCAAAATATATATATATATATATATATATATATATATATATATATATATATATATTTTCCTTTAATATATATATGTATTAAAGGAAAATATATATATATATATATATATATATATATATATATATATATATATATATATATATATATATATTAAAGGACATTTGATTGAAAACTGAAAGGATGCTCAAAAAGAGCAATACATACGAGTACAGGACCGAAAAACAAAAGGGTCTTGTAAAAGAACGTGCATACATGAAAACGTTAAAAAGACGTAGAATCGAAATTTTGGAGGACCAAAATTTCGAAACAACACAAAATCGAAATGCGACCCATTTCGAAACAGACAAAAAAAGATTAGGCGGGAGAAGCCCTAGAGGGGGTTGGGGTGCACTCTACCCAAAGCAGGCACGAAGCCCGAGGTGGGTAGCGCACTGCCCCAGGAGGGGATGATGGCGTACTGCCCAAAAGGGTGCGCAGCACGAGGTCTCGGCCCTCCCCGGTACGCGGACCGAAGGGGGGGCTCCGGCGAAGGACCGACGAGCGATGGCGGAGGGAGGGGTACGCCGACCGGAGGAGCGCCGAGGGGGCGATCTCGGGAGGGGTCGGGGACGGCAGAGGGGAGGGAGAGGGAGTCTCGCCCGCCGACGGGGAGAGGGGGGGCGGCCAAGGAGAGGGAGGGCCCTACCCCCGGGTAGGGGGCTGCTCCGGCAGGTGCCGGAGAGAGCGTCGAAGGCCGCTGCAAATAGCGAGGCGGGGAGGGGACCGCGCCGTCGCTGGGAGCGAGTGGCTGGCCGACGCCGACGACTGCGCGGCCATGCAAGCCCACGAAGTAGGGTTAGGGGAGAGCACCACCGCCAACGAGTGGGGGGGTTTCGACGCCAGGGAGAGGACGGCACCGCCAAGGGGGACGACGGCTGAGAGTGGGGGAACCGACGCTGGGGGGGCTGGGCCGCCGGAAGGGTTAGCCGGGGGACTGATGGATGACGAGGCCGAGTTGGGCCAACTCAGGGGGCGGGCGGCCAGAGCCTGGGGGGAACGCCACCGCGGGGAGGGACGCGGGGGGGAGGGAGGCCACTGAAGCCGGGGCGGAGGCCGGCGAAGGAGCCGAGGCGGGGACGACGGCTGAGAGGGAGGAGGCCGTCGCTGGGAGGCTGGGCCGTCGAGGGGGGGCGATGCCGAGGAGTGCTTTCGCGCCAGAGCCAAAGGGGAGACCACCGCGGGGAGGAGTTGGGAGGCCACCGGCGGCGAGACGAAGTCCGACGAGGGGGCCGATGCGGGGAGGGGGGAGGGGGCTCCGGGTGGCCCGAGAGAAGAGCGACGGATGGAGGTGGCGCCGTAGCGAGGGGGACGCCACCGGCCGGTGGTGGCCCGACGGCGACAGAAGAGGCTGAGACACGATGACGCCTGCGACGGAGACGCCGGGGGCGATGGGGCCGACGCCGCGGGGGGAGAGGGCGACGGTACTGAGGATAACAGGGGAGGCTGCCGGGAGAGGGCTGCCGGAGGCGGGTGGCCAAGCCGCCTGAAGCGGACGGAAGGGGGAACACGCCGGAGAGGAAACCCGGCGCACGCTGCCAGGGGGCAGCCCACCACGGTGGCAGCCACCAGGGGGCAGCCCACCACGACGGCGGCCACCAGGGGGCCGGCCACCAAGGGGGTCCCCACCCCTGTCCGCGGTCTCCCCAAGAAGCATCCATTTTATCAATATATATATATATATAAAACAAATATATATATATATATATATATATTTGTTTTATATATATATATATATATATATATATATATATATATATATATATATATATATATATATATATATATATATATATATATATATTTGTTTTATATGAGGGAGCTCTCGCGATCTGTCGCCCCTGAAACCCTAGTTCTCTCGTCTCCACCACCACCGGCGTGGCCTTTGGCCAGGCCGGGGTTTTCTCTTGGCCGCCAAACCAGTTGGTTGGTGGCCTTCCTTTGTGCTTGATTTCTTCTAGGGTTATGGCGGCTAAATCCTTCGCGGAGGCCGTGAAGGGATCGACTCCTGTTGATCCAGTCATTACGCCGCGGACGATCACTACATTCAAAGGCTCTCCTTCAATTTCTTTTTCGGAGGAAGAAGAATCCATCCTGGTGAATCCTTTCAAATATGCTTTGATTGGCAAGTTCTCACATAATCGGCCTCCGATCGATTTGATCAGGAAGGCCCTCACTGGATTCGAGTTCGTTGGCTCTATCTCGGCTGGGGTGATTGATGAAAAACACATCCTTATCAGACCTTCTAGTGAAGTCAATTTTCTTTGACTTCGATCAAAAGATTTGTGGTACGTTTCTAGGGCTCCCATGAGGATCTTCAAGTGGGATCCAGATTTCACTCCATCTCAGGAATCACCAAAAATACCAGTGTGGATCAATTTACCGAATCTTCCGCACCATCTCTATGCGAAGGATGCACTCTTTGCCATTGCTGCTGCTTTTGGTACTCTCCTGAAGATTGATAAGGCTACGTCCGAGTTATCTCGGCCAAGCATGGCTCGAATTTTCGTTGAGGTTGACGCTTCCAAACCACTTCAGCATCGAATCCGTATCAACTTACCTAGTGGTAGATTCTGGCAATTAATCGAATACGAGTCAACTCCCCTTTATTGTGCTCACTGCCGTCATCAAGGGCATTCAATTGGCTCATGCAAACTCAAACAAAAAGACAAAGGCAAAGAACCTCTACTAAAGGAAACTCCGGCTTCTACTAGCGCACAACTTCACGTGCCTGAGATTGTTCACATTCTTCAAAGGGAAGTTGCGGCCCAACCTTCGAGGATTGCAGACCAGTCGTTGGATCCCAGTGTGGAGCAACCACCACCCCAAGCCCCGGTTATCAACCAGCAGACTATAGTAGAAGAGCAGGAAGTGACGGCTACTGAGCTTGTATCCAATCAGCCTAATGATGGGACTGCCATTACGGAATCGGCTTTGGATACTAATGCTGCCATTAATACGATGCCGGTGTCTCAAGAACCTCTCAATCCTGATCCACCAGACCAAACTGTTGAGGAAGATGAAGAAGCTTGCGAAGAGGAAGGGGAACTGCGGAGTTGGGCTGATGCCGTTGAAGAAGAGGAGGATGTGTCGACGGCGGTCGACAAACCAAAGCGGAAAAAGAAGGAGGTGGAGCCAACTGATAGGGTTCTCCGATCATCTGCACTCAAAAAATCTGGTACAACCTCCATCCCCGCCAATGTTTAACATATTGTGTTGGAACATTCGTGGGGTTGCAAGCAAAATGGCTCTTAAAAGACTTCGTAATATTTGTCGGGGGAATAACGTTCAACTGTTGGCTATTTTGGAGCCTAAGGTGGACAGTTCTAAACTGCTTCATTATCAACTTAAGCTTGTGATAAGAGCTATGCTAATAATAAAGGCAATATTTGGGTACTGGCCAAGGCAGGGTATACTTTCCCTGTGATGGATTCCTTTGATCAAGCTGTCACTATTGGCTTTCAAAATGAATACTTAAATGAAGTCATGTTCTCTTTTGTGCATGGTCATAACAAGAAAGAGGGATGTAGGAGCATGTGGGAGAGGCTGCTCCATTTACGTTCGAGTTACACTATTCTATGGGCTGTTGGTGGAGATTTTAATGCTATTTCGTGTGAGAAAAAGAAGGTTGGAAGCAGGCTTCCATGTCCTATATCTATGCATGAGTTTCAAAACTTCCAGTTGTCTGCTGGTCTTGTTGAACTTCCTATTATAGGGAGTAAATTCACTTGGTTCCGCTCCAAGTTCGGGGAGAGAAGAGGATCGCGTCTGGATCGGATGCTGCTTACTCAAGATTTCTATAATCTTGCTCCATTGTCGAAGGAGGAACACCTTAATAGAGCGGAGTCAGATCATGCACCTTTGTTGATCAAATTTTTGGCGAGGAAGGAGGGGGAAGGCGCTCGTTTCGGTTTTTCAATTTTTGGACTAAGCAAGAGGGCTTTATGGATCTGGTTCAGCAGGCTTGGACTTCTACCGATCATCCTAATAGCCTGGTGCGTATATGTGCACGACTTGCAGCATGTCGTACAGCCCTCTCTAGGTAGAGTCACAACAAATTTGGTGATATTTTTCAAGAGTGCCAAGCAGCGGAGGACCATGTTTTAGCGGATGAGCTGGCTTTTGAGGCTGATCGTTCATGTGAGAAGAGGATGGCTCTGGACAAATCTACTGCAATTTTGAAGCAGCGGTATTCTTATGTTGACTCATATTGGAAGCAAATGGCGCGCCTGAACTGGGATCTTGATGGTGATCAGAATATAAAGTATTTTCATGAGTGTGTCAATAGTAAGCAGCAGAAACTGCATATTCATCATATCATTGATGATAAGGGGAGTACTAAAACTGAGCTACAAGATATACAACATGTGGCTAATTCTTATTATGAGACACAGTATAAAAGCACTCGTACTGAAGGGGATGCTGGACTATTGGAAGTTATTCCTGCTATTATCTCTGATGCGGACAATGCACTCCTTACTGCAGAGCCTACTAAGGAAGAAATACTGCATACTATCAAGAGTATGGATGTCAGCAGTACGGGAGGACCGGATGGCTTTACTGTTGCATTCTTTGTCAAGTGTTGGCCTATCATTGCTGAGGACATGTTGGCAGCTATATCTCTATTTATGGCAGGCTTCGACTTGCCAAAGGCTATCACTAGCACATCTTTGGTCCTGATTCCCAAACACAAAAACCCCAGGTACATGACTGATTTCCGTCCTATCAGCTTATGCAATGTTTTCAACAAAGTTATTTCTAAATTGTTGGCATTAAGACTTGCGCCTATTCTTCCTCGCATCATTAGTCCCGAACAAAGTGGTTTTGTTCACGGACGGGAGATAGTAGATAATATATTATTGGCTCAAGAGCTTCTGAGTTTGATGAACAATGATAATAGGGGGGGTAATATTACAATCAAGCTCGACATGGCCAAGGCGTATGATAGGGTAGACTGGACCTTTCTGATGCAAGTTATGCGTAGGTTTGGTTTTGTTGAAGGATGGATTAGCATGGTGTTTCGACTTATGAACAATGTTTGGTATTCTACAATCATTAACGGAATATCTTCTGGTTATTTCAAAGCTTTTAGAGGTGTACGACAGGGGGATCCGCTATCACCGGCGTTGTTTATCATTGCTGCCGAAGTTTTATCGAGAAATCTTAATAAGATTCTTGACATTGCTTCCTTCAAGCACTACTACGTTCCTAGTGGTTGCCCAGCTATCACACATTTGGCATTTGCAGATGACGTGTTGTTATTCTCAGCGGAGGACGTTCGCTCGGTGAAATTGTTACATAAAGTGTTGCGGAGATATGAGCGCGCATCAGGACAAAGCATTAATGTCGCCAAGTCATCTATATATACGCTGCCATCCTTTGAACGAAAGGAGGAGCTCTACAATATCACTGGTTTTGAAATCAAGCAGCCTCCATTTACCTACCTGGGTTGTCCGATGGCCGTAGGGATTCGCACAACCAGACTTTATGATGATCTCGTTGCAAAGATCAGCAGGCGCTTGGAAGGATGGCAGCAGAAAATACTTTCCTATGGAGGTAAATTAACTCTATTGAAATCGGTCTTGTTATCAATTTCGATGTACACGATTGCGGCCTGCAATCCCCCGAAGACGGTGCTTAATCGATTGGAGAATATGTTTGTTCGATTTTTCTGGGAATCTAATGATGGTCTACAAAAACACATCTGGGCAAGTTGGAGGTCGATGGCTCGTCCTATTGAAGAAGCGAGATTGGGTATTAGGACTCTGGAAGAAATGATGCATGCTTTCACAATCAAATTATGGTGGAAATTGAAGACGCAGGATGGCTTATGGCAGCGTTTCATTATTGCCCGTTATTACAAATTCCAGGATTTAGACACAGCTGTTGCTCCACAGAAGTGCTCACATGTATGGCGGAGGTTGCTGCTTGGGAGGGAACTGGCTAATCATCTTATAACTTCGGATTCGGAAGACTGGAAATGGTTAGGTGCTCCTTCGGAGAATTTCTCTGTAACCTCGGCTTGGAAGATAGCTCGTATCCCCTCAACTATCCAGCCTCATTTTACTCATATATGGAGTTCTTGTATCCCTTACAAGTGGTCCATATTACTATGGCGGATACTCACCAACAAATTGCCCACGGACGACAATATTCAAGCGTTGGGTTTTCAACTAGGGTCGAAGTGTCATTGCTGCTCTCGACCGCAGGTGGAGACTACTACTCATGTCTTTGGGGAAGGAGATTTAGTTGTACAGGTATGGCGCAATCTACAGACTGATCTCAAGGTCAAGCGATGGAGGGTGGATCTCATTAGTTATCACAAGGAGTGGTGGCAGAGGCCTAACGTTCATCTGAAGGAGATAGTGGTGGCGGCTACTTGTTGGGTGATTTGGAAGAATATGAATAAATGGCGGTACGAGGAGTACTCTTACTCGGTGTCTCAGTTGATTGCAGAAATTAGACGACAGATAGGGAAGGCTTTGCGGCGTTGTATGCACAAGCCTGTAATTCCTGGAACTTGGCTACTTGTTGGAGTGGGATAGTTTTTGTAACCTATAATTTCCTCTCTTATCAATAAAATTACTGGTTTTCGAAAAAAATATATATTTGTTTTATATATATATATATATATATATATAAAAATATACATATATGATAGAATATTAGGATATAAATCTAGGGACTACTACCCACAAGTCCAGAATCTCATATTCATGCTATAAACTCCGAATTTATCGTTTAAAACTCAAAAAATCAAAATATCACAAATTGGTTCAAACTATTAAGTGTCGAAAAACCCAAAATCAAACTCGAGACCCAAATCACAATATACACTACTAGAACCCGCAAAACTTGGCAAGCACGAAGGTCTCTATGTGTGTGACATGCTCGGGTACGCACGGGATCGAATTCGTGTCCGTATCGTGTCCATAGAGTGCGTATCGGAGAGAACCGGATACGCGTGCATTGACAAGTGTACGTGCACGTGCGTTTTCGCTCGATTGAACGCCACATGCACAACGAGAAGCCTTGTGCTCGTGCACATAGCTAGGTAGGGTCCCGGGCTAGGTCTAGGGTACACTGGCATGACACCACGTCGTGTCTACGCGACACAGATAGGCGGATCCCGTGCGGCTCGTGCGCGCGCGTGCCCGTGGACGCGTGTCGAGCCACATAGCTCATGATTCGAGCCACGCTGTGTCTCGGGATCGAGTCCCTGGGTAGTCCAATTATTGGGCTACGTGCTCGTGCTCCTGGAACGGGTCCTCGTCGCGTCGTGTTCCCGTACGAAGGTCGTGTCTGCGGCACTTTTCAGCCTCAAATACAGTACAGGCTGAACCGTGCGCATGAGATTTCTTCGCGCACATTTTACGAAACAACGTAAAATTTTAGGAACATGTGGGCAGAGGTTGCTCCTACGCGCCCATAAAATTTCACGCGAAACAGAGCCCTATGCGTCGAGTTATGACGCACAGACAACAGGGCATGCACGGGGCCGAGCACGGGCCTCGTGCACGCATGTCCGTGTCCGATTCAGACACTAAAATCTTGTCGATTCCAGATTCATCTTCACAAAAGTTGTTACGAATAATATTAGCAAAGAATTCGTGAAAACAGAATCGAAAAATAATACTTTTCAGTTCTAAGTGGCATTTCGTTGAACACGTGTTCCATAGGACCGCACGTGTCCGATACGGCTATCAAACGAAATTACAAACCTACCAAACTTCATGTACAGGTCTGGGGTACCAATATGGATGCATCTTCGAAGAAAAAAATAAAATTTAACAGGTGTTTAACGAGATTTACCTATTGAGTGTCAAAACTCAATGAAACAAGCCTCCAAAACTCGTCGATGCCACTTTCCTCCGGTCAAACGCCTCCGATCCCTTGCTAGCAAGTCTCCGGCAGGTTCCTTTCCTCCCAACGGTTGCAATGCACTTTGTTTGGAAGGATTTGGGTGAGAAACGAGAGAATGGATCCCTTGGAGAAGGGAAAAACTAGGATTTTGGATTTGTGAAGGAGATTAGGTTTTCTACACAATGAGAAGGGGGGCTACTGTGTTTGGCCGGCCAAGCATAGGGGTATTAGGGTTAGGGTTTAGTCATGGGCCAAGCACTCTTAAGTTGCTAAAAAGGTCCATTGACAAAAGGCTTTAAAGGCTTAATGAAAAATAGCTAAAAATGAATTAAATAATTCTTCAAAATAGACAATAATTCTAAATTAAATCTAAAAAGCCAATAATAAATCTAATTACATTATTAGGCTTCTAATCAAGGTTGACTAGGGTTATACCACCTTCTACTACCAAAACACCAATCAAGCCACACACCAATCAATTTAATTAATAAAAAAAAAGCTAAAAATGAATTAAATAATTCTTAAAAGTAGACAATAATTCTAAATTAAATTTAAAAAGCCAATAATAAATCTAATTACATTATTAGGCTTCTAATCAAGGTTGACTAGGGTTATACCACCTTCTACTACCAAAACACCAATCAAGCCACACACTAATCAATTTAATTAATAAAAAATAAGAAAAATCAAATTAGCACATAATGACTAGAATACCCTTAATTAGAAAATGAGTGTGACACTACTGACACTCCTGCTCCAAAAATAATGTGTCCCAGAAACGAAATATGATCCAACCAAAACTCACATTTACTAAGCTTCGCATAAAGTTGATGCTCCCTCAAGGCCTGCAAGATGAACACAACTACAAACTTATCCAAATAGGGTAGAAAGATGCGATTCATCAAATCCATGAATACTGATAGGACATTAGTTAGTCCAAATGGCATTACCATAAACTCATAATGTCCATATCGCGATCTAAATGCTGTCTTGGGTATGTCCTACTCCCAGACCCTCACTTGATAATATCCATATCGAAGATCAATCTTAGATAAGATGTAGGCCTTACTCAATTGATCAAACAAGTCATCAATCCTTGGTAATGGATACTTGTTCTTCACTGTTACTGCATTCAACTGCCGGTAATCAATGCACATTCGCGTCGATCCATCCTTCTTGGGTACTAAAATCACCGGTGCTGCCCAGGGCGATTTACTGTCTCGGATAAACTGCTTCGCCTTCAGTTCTTCTTCATGCTGGTACAACTTGTCCAACTCTGACTGTGACATCCTGTAAAATTTGTCGACCTTAGGCTCCGTTCCAGGATTTAACTCAATACAAAACTCCACATCTCTCACCGGTGGTAAACCAGGAAGCTCATCTGGAAATACATCAAAAAACTCTCTGACCACTCTTGGAATCTGTTCCTGCTCTGCCAATGCTTATGCGACAATGCCCTTAGGATTTTCCAATGATCGATCAAAGACGAACTCTTCAACGCCAGGTACATTAAACACTACCCTACCTCCTCGACAATCTATCGTCTCATGACTGTCTCTCAACCAGTCCATGCCTAGGACAACGTCAAAGTTTCCCATAGGAAACTCAATCAAAGATGCGGGCAATAATCTCCCACATACTATGATCGGACACGCTAAGCACACTCTGCTAACTCCTACGATCCCATTACCAGTGAGTATATTCATCCTCTCTGGCAATGCCTTGAACTCCAATCCAATACGTGTCGCAAAGCGTGCAGATATAAAAGAGTGGGTAGCCCCCGAATCAAACAATGCTACTACAGGAAAAGAGGTAACAGAAACATTACTTGCAACCACGTCGCCTGAAGCTAGTGCATCCTCCAGTGATATGGTGAAGGCCTGGCCCTGGCCTTGCTGAGCTTCCCGCTGCTGTCATTCTTGTCCATGCTGTTGTTGTGGCCTCTGCTGACCTCCCTGGTTCTGCGCCTGGCGAAACATCTGAGCTTGCGTCGATAGACGCTGGGCTAGCGGCCATACGGCCAACGCTTTTCCTCTGTTCGGAGCTGTCTCCGGAGCTGGCAACGCCGAAAACTGCTAAACTGGCCCTCCTGGCCTCTGCATCATAGGACAATTGGCAATCCTGTGGTCTGGACTGCCACATCTCATGTATAACCCATTAGCTGAACGACACACATCCCTAGTGTGCCCTCCCTTACCGCAGTAAGTACATCCAATGGGCGGTCCCTGGCGCTGCTGCTGGTTTCTCGGCTGCTGATGCTGAACTGGTGCTGTTATCTCTGATACTGCCGTCCTTCATGGCGCTCCTGACTCATGAATACGGATGTCGGGTATTGGCGCTGATGTTTGTTGCACTGCTTCTCCTTCCCTACTCTGGGGATGAGACCTCTTCTGGCTCCCATGTCTTGTCGCCAACCTTTGTTGGATGAGTTCATGCCTCAGAGCTGCCGTTAAAACGATATCAAGTCTGATAGTCGTGCCCTTCTACTAGCTGCAGAATCTCCAAATGAAGTCCCTGCTAGAATCTCATAGCCTTCTCTGGCTCTGTATCCACCATCATCGGTGCAAACCGACTCAGTCTGCAGAACTCTGCTGCATATCCATCCACCGTCTTACCAGCCTGCTTGAGACTGATAAACCTCTGCTGTAGCTCATACCGCACTACCACGCCAAAGCACTTAGCCTTGAATCTGGTACTGAAGCTATTCCAAGGAACAAGATGCCTCATTCCAACCTCTTCTGATGCCCACCAGTCACGGGCGAGATCCTGAAGTAACAGTCTGACCTGGTCAACCTTCTCTTCTGTTGGAACCTTTGCTGCGGTCAATATGGCCTCAATATCCTGAAGCCAAGCATCCGCCGTGATGGCATCCTCCGTGCCGTCAAAGTATCTCGGGTTAAGTCGACAAAACCTCCCCAACGCTCCCTAGTCATTCCTGACACTTCTCTCAAGGGCTACTTGTAACCCCTAATTCAGTAGCACATTCTTTTCCTGTTGCTGGGTTTGCTGTTGCTGATGGGCTGCCATCTAACGCTGCTGAGTGGCCAAAAATCCCTGGATGACCTCCATGAGTGCTGCAGCATCAGGTACTGTCGTAGCTGCCGGTACCGCTAGGGTGCAGGAGTTTCTAGAACCAGCGGTTCCACTGGCTCTGATATCACTTCCACTCGGATCTGGTCAGGAGAAGGTATTCTTTTCTGCTACTGTCCCGTCGAGCCATGCTCTACTGGACGTTCCTCCATGTTGGCCTCACCAGCTACTGAGAAAAAAGCACCCCTATAGGGAAAGATACATGATATCAAATGACAGGACAAGGAAGATTCGAGGATGCAATTCAGGTTATCAATCAAGGTAAGGAAAGAGAAATCGAGACAAAGAATTCAAAGGAAACAAGTTTTGATTGAGACTCCTATAATAGTAACACCCCTCAAGTCTAAAAATCAGACCTGCATGGGCCACCAATAAAACCTTGTTACGCCACAGTACCAGAATACAGAGATGGACTAGGCCAACTACTCCATACGAGGTATGCAAACGTCATATGGCGATCGTGGCTGTCAAGAGACAAGGGGGTGCATGCTACAATCAAGTCTCTTATGGTCTCACAAAGCATCTATGTCTCAATCATTCAAAGCAAGAAAACATCAATTAATGAGCATATGAGATAAAGCAGTAAGACGTCTCCGACGCTTCATCAAAATGATCATACGGATCTAGCTTTATAAGTTAGCTAGCCCAGAGAGTCATAGGTACATAATCGTATTCAGCTGCATTCTGATTTAATTACAATTATATAAGGACAGAATATCCAGATTAACCGGCTAAACATGTGCCGGTGGCTAAATGCCAGAATATAAGGGATAAAAACTAGAGTGGTGGAGAAGAAATCCACTCGAGTCCCCCGCCAGCATGCTCCTAGTATGCACCATTGATGTCAGGGAAGAAGTTTGGATCCTCAGGCGCTGCTACGAGATCTGGCCAAACAAAACCAGCGGGGTCAGTCCCAAATAGCAAGTACCATAAAGGAGCACAAAAGAGTGAGATAAAACCCAAGCATAAAATAATAATACTAGTAATAATAAATGCTTTCGGTCGTAACCTCAGTCCACAGTCTGTCATAGCACGATAGACCAACCCAACAACTAAACAAGGACATGGGTTGGACCACGTACCATGACAGTCCATGTCCCTCGGCTTCTAACAGAAGGTACAAGGCACAGTCAAGTCATTTTTCAAGCGGCCATTCATTCCTACGACTTTATATAATTGGCAGAGTTATCCCCGCGATACTGATTAAAAGGAATCCTCAAATCGTGTCAACCCAACAGGACTAGCCAAACCATTAGACATATAGCACATTGAGTATGCATCGGTCCCCCGAAGGGCTATCGCGCTAATACATATAACACATAGCTCACAGAAGTCAGATATAGTCATCTGCTAAAGGCGAATGAAACTATATCCGTAACGGCCAACCCGACACGTCAGGACTGGACCTGGGGTGACTAGTATGGCACGATCTCGAGATTCTCTCCACCCAATACATCTACCAAGTTAGTTGCGTAGTTAATCCCTAGGTTATCCTTGGAGTTCACATGTCGTGGTCACATGCTCACTCCCCTAGATGTTGTACAATGTATGAGTACCCCAAGAAGGGATCCACGCTGGCTCATAGAGTCATACGTATGTATCCCTTTTTGGTGTAATGCAACACAACCCATACCACGTCATTGCTACCGACCATTCGCTATGTAAATGCTAGACTCTTGGATGTACTGGCAGGTATCACATAGGAACACTTAGCACATAGGATAGCACCTCGGCGCTCATATAGATTGTACCTTAGTACACACATAGGTTTATCCAGCACTCGCATAGGTATCAGATCAGGAATGAGGACCAAGACACAAGGACGCATACGGTTGAGGGTCATGCGGACAAGGCTTATGCGGCCAAGGCTCATGCGGCCAAGGCTCATGCAGCCAAGGCTCATGCGGCTGAGGCTCATACAGCTCGCAGGACTTCATGCGGCCAAAGCTTCATGCGACAAGCAATAAAGTCCGCAGGACTTCATGCGGCCAAAGCTTCATGCGACAAGCAATAAAGTCTGCATGACTTCATGCGGCTAAAGCTCATGCGGCCAAGGCTGCTCATCTTCTCCAAAATTCGAGAAAGATGGCCATGGAACCCATAAACTTTAAACTGTCACAACTCGGTCAAAATAACATGAAATCTAACTTCTCAAAGGTCAAATTTGGGTAAAAAGAAATTCTCTACCACATGGAACAACTAAATTTTAAAAACAAACAAGTTTAAGAGATCAAAACCAAGAAAAATTGAAAATGACATAAACATAGATCTACAAGAATCTATCCTTCAAAACCAAAAATACCAAGTACTAAACTTGTAGAGGATGATAAGAAGAACAATATAGACAAATAATATCAAAGAAAAAAATCAAGAATAAAAAATGCACAGATCTCCAGTTTTGAGCAAGTTGTACTTGCCTAATGGTGGTGGTTAAGAGAAATGAATGAAAGAGTGAATGAGGAGAGAGAGAGAGAGAAAAAGAATATATATAGGGGTTGGGTTGGATTAAGAAAACCCTAATCTCTAAACATGCTCTAACCATTCCACTAATGACATGCTTAAAGGCTACATGCAACCATTCATAAATAATAAATAGAACTATGTACATGCTAAATACATGATACCATGTACAAGATTCATGAAAGAATACGTACATCGGGATCAGAGAGTGACATCTCTACCCTCCTTAGAAAAATTCTGTCCTCAAAATTTCTGTCAAGACAAGATAGAGAAATCAAAGCAAGCAAGATACTAATTACAAGGCTAACTATGCATGCAATCTCATCAATTTTTAACAGGTATTAGAGAACAATCATCCACCCTAGTGGGTGCAAGAAAAATAGGAAAACATATTATAAAGGCATAAGGATAAATATACCTTCCGAGTCGAACAAGTACGGATATCGAGATCTAATCTCGTCCTCGCACTCCCATGTCGACTCCCCAGTGAGTGATGGCCCCAAGTGACGCAGACAAGATTAATAGTCCGATTCTTGAGTACCTTCTTTCGCCGATCCAAAATGGATTATGGGTTGTTCCTCGCAAGTCAGGTCGGTACCGACAACCAGCTCAGAATCACTACCAAAATATGTTAAATTAGCAATAAAATTAGCGACTCCAGTTAAAAACGTCGCTATATTTTGTGTATTTAGCGACGTATGAAAATGACGTCGCTGAACGTCACTATCAGCGACGTTTAGCGACTAATAGTGACTAGAATTGTAGTTTGGAAATAACAAGTCGCTATTTAGTCGCAAAACGTCGTTGATTTGTTTTATTCAGTGACATTTTGCGACATTTAATCATGTTCGTCGCTATCCTATTACTGAACAGCGACGTCTAGCGACGTCTCTCTCAGACGTCGCTAAATTTTTTTATATAGGGTTCTGGGAACCCGATCGATTTCATTTTAATTCACCCAAATTTTCAATCTCTCGCCTCGAGCCCCAAATCTCTCTCCCCCTCCCCTTCTCGTCTCCGGCAACCGCTTCCTCCGACGAGCTCCTTTCCTCCGGCGAGGCCTCCCCCCAGCGACCCCTCCCTCCGGCCCCTTCCCCCTCGTCCCCTGCCCCGACGACCCCCCTCGCCCCCTGGTGACCTCGTCGTCGCTCCTCCACCGCCGACCCCCTCGTCCGCTGCTCCGCTCTAGTAACCCCGACCCGACCCCGTACAGGTATACCTAACCCTAACTCTATCTCCTACTGACATGACACCGACACACTGACACACTCACTGACACGACATCGACACACTCACTGAAACGATACTGACACACGACACACAGACATGTATACATATGTATACTCATTGAAGAAAACTCTTATTCATTTGTATACATGTATACATGAAACTCTTATACATATGTATACAATATATACATATGTATACTCATTGATGGTTCCTTTATATACATATATACATATGTATACATATGTATACAATCTCAGGAAAAACTCTTATATAACTATAACTATAGCTATATCTATCAATCTACATATATACATATGTATACAATCTCAGAAAAAATTGAACTAAACACACATATGTATACTCATTGAAGAAAACTAAGATTTTATAATGGAACTTGGGTTTTGGTACATGAAATGAGATGATGGTTCCTTTAGTTAGCTTGCTTATGTTACAATTATATTCTCTGTGAATATCGATCTTACCAGATGACACCCATGACCCGAGTAGCGGCACATCGTTTGAGGGAAACACAGATTGTTGAGGTGGCTCCTCCTACTGTTAAGAATTAAAAATGGCACCGGTAGCTAGTGAGACCAGGAGTTCCATTCATCCAGCACCTGCCGTGGAATGGCGCTTTTCCGCCGTCGATCCCACTTTTTCGAAGATGTTGCGTGATGGTATCATTGAGCGTATGCGTGAGCTGCATGGTCGTCATTAGTGTAGTTTTATGGATATATTTCGTGTTGGACTATTAGTACTTATTACCAGCTGTACTTATTTTATGGAGATGAGTTTATGGATTTAATTATGGACTTATTGCTAGCTGTACTTATTTTATGGAGATTAATTATGGACTTATTACCACTTGTTTTATGGAGATTAATTAGGCTAAGTCTTCTGTGTGGTCAATTCTTATACACTATGGTTATATGGTTATGTCATGTGATACACTATTACCACTTGTTGTATCATGATTACTTGGGATTTTATTTCAATGTTTAGGATATGTCATGATTAATGCGCCTATTACTTTTATAAGTGTTTCAACGAGTACATGTATCTATTTTTCAGAATTATCCTCAAATGGATATGGATCTGAATTACTATCTGCAGAATCGTTCTTGGATGTACAACCATCATCCTGATGACATGTGTGGTGTACGAGATGAATTCATAGAGGGTGTACAGCAGTTCCTGTAGTTTGCCAAGGCGTTCCCTCAGTACATGGATGGTACCAAAATTAAGTGTCCGTGTGTATGATGTCACAACTTGAAATATTATCCAGAAGTAGAAGTCACGTATCATTTATACTCGAAGGGTTTCACGCCGAATTACTATCAGTAGAGCACGCATGGAGGACTTGTGTCTTTAGCATCGGAGTATGAGCCTTATGTGGATGTCCACAATCACGCTACTTACTACGATGGGTTGGTGAACACGATTTTTGACGCGATGGGGCCTAGTTTTGATCCGGACAATCATGATACACCTGAGGAGGCACCGAACGCCGATGCTGCAAAGTTTATGGAGTTGCTGGAGAATGCAAAGACTCCATTATATCCTGGTTGTGAGGATCATTCTCCGTTGGAGGTGGTTATAAGATTATTGAGCATCAATTCCGATTTTAATATGTCGCAAGATTGCTACAATCGAGTTATGGAGTTGATTATAGAAATATTGTCTGAGGGTGCTAAGTTGCCTAAAGACTTTTACCGGTCTAAGAGGATGGTGAGATCGCTCTGGATGGGATACGAAAAAATTGATGCATGTCGCAACGGATGCATGTTGTACTACAAAGACGATAAGGATGAAGATGCCTGCAGATTTTGTGGTGCTGATCGCTACAAGGGCAGTGGTAGAGGAAAGTCTGTCGGTAAAAGGAAGCCTACCGATTCGATGCACTACTTGCCGTTGACGTCGCGGTTGCAGCGGTTGTTTATGGTGAAGAAAACTGCAGAAAATATGAGTTGGCGTAAGTGGGAACGGACCGAAGGAGTGTTGGATCACCCATCTGATGGAGAAGCATGGAAGCACTTTGATCGAGAGTTTTGGATCACCCATCTGATGGAGAAGCATGGAAGCACTTTGATCGAGAGTATCCAGATTTTGCTTCTGATCCGCGTGATATCAGATTGGGTCTCTGCTCCGACAATTTTACCCCATTCGGACTTTCGGGATACCAGTATTCATGTTGGCCTGTGATCGTCACTCCGTACAATCTACCGCTTTGGATGTGCATGAAGACTCCGTATATGTTTTTTTATCGTTATTATTCCAGGTCCGAACAATCTGAAAAGGAACATCGATGTGTATTTACAGCCATTGATTGATGAGTTGAATCAGCTGTGGAAAGTAGGTTCCAACACGTACGATATATCTAAAAAACAAAATTTTTAGATACGGGCAGCACTTATGTGGACCATCAACGACTTTTCGGCCTATGGTATGTTATCTGGATGGAGCATACATGGTCGTCTTCCATGTCCGTATTGCATGGACTGCACTAAGGCATTCCGTTTGAAACACGGAGGCAAACCGTACTTCTTCGATTGTCATCGACAATTTCTACCGAAGGATCATCCGTACCGGAGAAACAGAAATACTTTTCGTACTGGCATTGTAGAGAAGGCTAATCCCACGCCAAGGTGGCCCGGATACACGATATGGAAAGAGGTAAAAGATTTACCAAGAGCTATTGAAGAGCCTGCTACGGTCTATGTAATGACCATTGTTCGTATTACGTATTTTGGCATACATGTACGTATTTAGACTCGTATTGCATGTCTCCCTGCCTGGTTTGTTTTGGCATTTCATTGATTGGTTTATCTTGGTTCGGTTCGGTTTGTTTGGCTTGGTTCGGTTTTGTTGTGAACCCACCCCACCTACCACCACCCTCTTTATTTATATCCCACCAAACATTTCTCTCTCCTCATTAACTCTTCTTTTTCCCTACCATTACTTCTCCACCAATCTGAGAGAGAAAGGCTTTAGGCAAGTGCATCTTGCTTCATGGAGGAAGTCTATTTTTCTTGTTCTATTGTCTTCCTCATGTGTATCTAACCCACTTTAGTACTTAGCATTTTTTATTTCCATGGTTAATTTTTTGTAAATTTAGCTTTGTGGTATTTTTGGTTTTCAGGAGTTTTGATCCATCAAACCTGTATATTTTGCTATTTGATGGTTCCATGATGTAGAGAATTTCTATTTTGTCCAAATTTGACCTACGGGAGTCTGAATTTGGGTTCCTATTGTTGTTTGGGTGTAGCATGGAGGCTATGGTATTTTCCATGGACATGTTCTCTGTGGGAGCCATTATTTGCACTTTTGGCCGCATGAGCATTTCTTAGCTCTGAGCCATATGGCCATTAAATATTTAAGTTGGCCGCATGGAAATATTACTTAGCCGCATATGCATGCATGCCTTGGCCATTAATAATTGCTTGGCCATTCAAATATTTGTGAGCCGCATAAGCCATTTAATTATAACTGCATGGCCACTGTTCAAGTTGCTGGCCGTATATGAGTTGCTGGCCGTATAGGAATTAGTATTTCAAGCTTTTGTTTGCATGCCCTCATTCATTACTTGGCCGCATATGGCAGCTCATTCTTGGCCGCATATGGCCAATGCCATGACCTGGCCGCATGGAGCATTCCATGCATTAACTAATGTATTTAATGCATTAGCATTTAACCTGGCCGCATGGAATGTATTCCATGCATTAGCATTCAATGCATTAACTAATGCATTAGCATTAGCATTTAAATGCTCTCGCCGCATAAGAAAGTAATGGTGTCCGCATGGTTTTTTTTATATATACTAATTTGCATGCATCAGCATTAAGCACTTGCATAGAATATTATTGGCCGCATAGGCTTGCATGAATGGCCAAATCATTAATTGATTGCTTACGTAAAGTTGGCCGCATGGCCCTTTATTAGTTGCATGCAAATGCATGCTTTGGCTTTTGTTTGCATGGCCATATGCAATGCAGTGCTTGCTGAGCCGCATAAGGCCTATTGCCTTGCTGGCCGCATATGGCCATTAGCAGTTGCATGCATTTTGCATGCAACCTGTTTTGGCCACGTAGGATATTAGTAATTAATTAACATTAAATATTTGCATGCATTTGCATTAGCATTAAATATTTAATTTGGCCGTATGGCCACTGTTTATTTGCGGCCGTATGGCCTTAGCATTAGTTGTAGCCGCATGCACAATTAATATTTAATTCCTAAATGTATGCTGGTGCCGTATTAATTTTATGTATGTTCCCTGACACGATGGTGATCCATTGTGGTACACTTTTAACAAATGACATAACATGATAGTGGCCCGACGTGGCGCACTCCTGACAGTAAACCTGACATGATATATATATCTCGAAGGTTGGAGCGACGGCTAGCATGTCATGACAAGCTTGAATGGCGTGGACACCGTGGATGATTATGTTTGTACAATTGAACCGATAATGTTTGCATCATGTCTAGGACAGGGATCCCTGAGTACCACGGTCAGGGGTACCTACAGAAATGGACTAAGGCTAATAACTAGAAAAATACAGTAGTCATGAAGAGATTTTTCAGCTACAGGCAATCCCGTTACCTGGGCGCGCTTGTGGATCTGTAGCCTGCCGACGAGTAGGGCACATTTCCAGCACACTGTCATGTGTTGCACCCTCCAAGCTACTTAAGGGTACATGCGTTTCCTGGACGATGTACCCACATGAACAACACCCCTAATTTTGACCTGGGTAACCGGGATGGTCTGCAGGGCTTGTGGCTGTGGAATAATCTCGCTGCATCTTGCTAGTAACTAGGCCTGTGATAACCCTAGTTCGTTAAAGTATCAAGTCGTACTTATTTGCTTGGCCGTGATTGTTGGATGAGGCATAACCAGTCTAGTCTTGTCTTGATCCTGTACAAGATTGTTACATGTCCAGATTTTCTTATATTATCTTGCTTATAAATGGTGGAAAACTAAGTTCCGTTCAGATGAAGGCTTACAACCCTGGTCCTTGTTTGGTTTACGGGTTGTAACCTGGTTATCTGAATAGTTCCATAGTTATCTTGTCGTATATCATCCTGATATGTTTTCCTTATTTCCAGTTCTTACTATTTATTTATACTCTGGTGCTAATTGCTGGTTTTACACTACTAAAATAACCCCTTTTAGCGACGTCAGAGTACGTCGCTAAAAAGGGTAAATACGTCGCTAATTTATATTAGCGACGTATTTAGCGACGAAAAATGGATGTCGCTTATAGGCTTGTCGCGGATTATAATTTGGTCGCAATTCGTCGCTAGTTGCGATGTCACTTCTAGTGTCGCTAGACGTCGCTAATATGAGCGACAGATAGCGACGTCAGAATACGTCGCCAGTATAGCGACGTAGGACGACCACTTAGCGACGCCGTAAACTTTACATATGATGACATGGCATGGCAGCCACGTCAGCGTATTAGCGACGCCTAGCGACAGCTTTAGCGACGTTGGCTCTCAGGTGGTCATATACACGTCAGCATTATAGCGACGGATGACAACATTACGTCACTATTTTGCGACGTATAGCGACGTGTGCAGGACGTCACAAAACGTCGCAGAACGTCGCTATACATCGCAGATGTTATAAAAAAATTAAAAAAAATATTTGGTAATTTTGTTATGCTGTGTGTCTGTGTTTACAGTGTGTGTGAAGTGCAGTATTCGAACCATCGACAGTTTTGCTTACTGTTCTATGTTTTATCTTAGATAGAAAGAGCAACATTTCAGGGTACACTTCTCAGAGCTTCCTATTCACGTCCTTCACCTTCTTGGGATCCTTTACGACGTCCCGAGAAAGTGAATGACGTGAAAATGAAGCTCTTAGAAGTACACCCTGAACTGTTGCTCTTTCTATCTAAGATAAAACATACAACATGAATCGAAACTGTCGATGGTTCCGATCACTGTATTTCACATTCACTGTAAACACAGACACACATCATCACAAACATACATATTATATTTTTTTAAAATTTGGGCAGCACCTCCTTTGTATATCAGATCATCGCTTATAACCCAGCGTAGGTATATTTGTCATCCCCGTCGCAGATATCATCACAATTAACAGTTTTCCATCATAACAGTCTATAACTAATAGATGAATAACAGTCTCCCATGCATCATAACAGTCTACAACTAAATATCACACATGTACTCAATGAAAATACCAACAAATTAAATATCACAAACATACATGTCCAACAAACGTACACGTCCAACAGAGTCAAATAATAATGAAAATCAGTGTACAGAACGGTCAATGGGCCCATAGGGCCAATAAATACAAAGATGATAAAAAAATATACTGGATCACTGAGGACCCCTGCCGCGCATCTGGGATAGAATGTAGTCATACTGCTCCTGGGTGAGCTGCACCGTAGGGGCAGTAGGAGGCAGTGCAATGTCTGGAGTCGGCGCCGTCGATGGACCGGAAGGACGTATCTGCTCCAGCTCTCGCAGTCGCTCACCATAAACAGCAAGGGTACTCACCACCCTCTCAGTACTCGCCTCAAGTGAAGCCAAAACCTGAGTGAGTGAGGCAGACATGCTCCTCTGCGATCCCTCCAGCTCGACCTGTCTACGCTCTGTGCGCTGCGTAGACTCGGTGAATGTGTGCAAGCTGGCAGCTGTAGCCTGATGCAGACTCATCAGCTCTTGTATACTGCGCTCGACCGCATCAAATCTTCCGGTGACGATCGGAGGGTCGGATCGTCGCTCGACCGCATAAGAAATCTGCTGCTACAACTCGTGACACAGCTCCTCGATCTGACGACGAATATCCTCAGCTCGTGACGATGCCTGCGAAGCCGGAGACTACGCACTTACAGAGGGGGCCCGGGATGACTCCGAAGCCAAATACGCACCGTAGGATCCCGTACCATAGTACGTACCCTTCTGAAGACCGCCAACGGCGGTCATCCAGAGCTCGTCCGATGATGGAGCTGTAGGCGGCTGGGAGGAAGTACCAGCCCCTCCCTCTGCTTGCGTACTAGCAGCAGCAGCCGCCTCCTCCTGTAGCCGAACAAACTCGGCCTAGAACATGTTTGCTAACGTGTAAGTGTTTGCTAAAGTCTATATTGATATCTATTTTCCTATTTTCTAAATTATAGTAAATTAATATAAAGAATAGAACGTGCATATGCCTGCGTCGCCCTCTCGTCAATGAACTCCCCAGCCCTCCGATGGGTGACCAGGAAGACGTCACCATGTTCGGGTCCTCACCCTTTTTTACCTATTAAAATATATTATCTATTATTAGTATTAAACATTCTATCGAACTATATATAAATTAATGTCCGTCATAGGAAATGTACCAGACGACGAAAATGCTCCGTCATCGGATTGGAGCCACCACACCACTTACCGGCGCTCGACCGCGCCACCTTGGCCTTGTCAGACCGCTCCTGGTACTTGGGCTCGCTGAATCTAGCCTTCATCGTAGCCCACTGCTCTGGCGTGATCCAACCATGGATCGGCTATCCGGAGCGATCACGAGACTTCTGGTCATGGATCGCATCACGGATGAGCTTGGCTGCGACGACAGAAAATTGGCCCTCGATCCTCGCCGCCCGGTGTGGTGGATAGAAATAGGTCCTCTACAAGAAGTAAAATACAAAAGTTGTATAATATACACAAATGATTATTAAAATTTAAAAATAAACAAATTTTTTACCTTGAAGTGGGCGAACCAAAAGGCCTTCCTGTAGAAGCATGGAAAATATTAGAATAATGATCCATGCGGCTCTGAGTAAGAAGCTTATGCGGCCCACCCAGGAGCGGCCCTATGCGGTTCAAAGAAGACTCTCAATCGCATGCGGCTCGGGAGCGTATGCGGTTCAGCAAGGCATATGCGGCTCGATGGACGCCATGTGTGATCTTTCCCTACAGCTGGCCGTTTGAGGAGTGGCCTCATTTATTGTTCCAACACGATTCACTGTGGCGGCCCTGACAGAAAGTTTCATAATGGCCTTGCCATAATGACTGACTCCTCGGGAAAAAAAGAAAATCTCTGACCAAATCCGTCAGAAGTCCCAGATTGCCATGTGGCAATCAGTCATATGCGGCTCCCTGAGAACCCGTTCCATGCGGTTCGATACAACGCTAGCTCATGCGGCTCCCTGGGAACACATTCCCTGCGGCCCAATACAACACCAGCTCATGCGGCTCACAAAGATTACGCATATGCGGCTCGATGAAGCATCGTCCTATGCGGGTTACAAAGAGTATCTCTCTGCGGTTCAAGGATAGTCAATCCTATACGGCTCTGACAGGACTCACAATTAAGACACGTGGCATGGGATCAATAAGAGATTTAACCGAATCTCAACAAATATATTTGACATCATCGTCATAATTACTGAGATCAGGGCATATCATTTATCATCAAGCTAATAGGACACGTGGCGAGCAATCAGACATTGGCATAATCAATCACGAGGATTTAAAGCAGCTAGCATTAATTGCTCATGAGATACGATGCTATCCGCGTTAATGGCCGAGATTCACTGTAATCAGGATCAAGGGTTCAGATAGAATGAAGGAGCGCCGACATTTCAAACAGATAATCATTAGCAAACCCTAATGATCATCCCCCACTCTTATAAATAGTCAGCATCATTCCCTTGAAAAAAAAAGAGAGAGGAGAGGTCGGCAACAAAAGAATAAAAAAAATAAGAAGAGAGAGATCTACACAGAGAGAGCTCCCCCTTTCTTCTTGATAATCAGAGAGAGAGAGAGAAGCCAGGAGAGCAATCCGAGGAGAGAAAGAAGAGCGTTTCTTCATCAACGTCGAGCAGATCTTCCCCGAGCCAAGGCTACATACTGATCGTCCAAGGAGTAAGGCAGAGCGGCCGTCGCTTTTTCGAGCCTCTATCGTCACCCCCTAGAATCAAAAATAAATAATCGTACTTAGTCTGCTGTACCTAGGTTTTCGTTCCTAGGCTTTCTTTGTACGAGCGAGTTTGTATTGTGAGTCTAAGTTCAGTCCTCCGATAATTGTTCTGTTCTTTTACAATCAATGGCAAACACGATGGCGACTCTGCTGGGGACTAACTTCTCCACGGCTGAGGAGTTGGTGACGCAATCAGATGCAGCCAAACTTGGCTCCACACAAAAGAAGATGGTCGTCCGCTTTGACCAACAGGCGTTCGAAGAGATGCTCTCTGAAGGCAGCGCTGGCCCGGCCCAGAAGTGCACCCGTACCACGAAGGCTCGCAAAGAATGGAGACCGAAGTCATTTGCTCCTCCTCAAGCCCTCGATGGGATGCCCTCTGCTGCTCAAGACGGCGAGAAGGATTATCCTGCGGTCCCACTTCAGATCGTAGACAACTCGGCTGTCCCCAAGTCTGGCAGAAGAAAATATTATGATGCTGGACTTGCAGGGACAAAGAGGGACTCTACGCGGACCAAACCGCAGAAGAGTATTAGCCGCAAGGAGAAAGCCCATGCGGCTACATCCGCCAACCGTATGAAGAAAACTCATGCGGCTACTTCTGTCAGCCGCATAACTTATGCGACTACAGTTTCCGACAGCATGGATGAGACTCATACGGCCAGTAAAGTCAATCGTTTGCAGAAAACCTATGCGGCCACAGATGCCAACCGCATGCGGCCAGCCTGCACGGTCGTGACCCCTAGCCGCATAAGAACTCGTCCGACGACAGGAGACAACCGCATGCAGACAGCCTGCACGGTTTCCGCTCCCAGCCGCATAGCATCTGCTCTATGCTCCTCTCGATCAGTTTTCGACTGTCTCTCGTACGGTCCGAACCCTGATGACTCTCTGGATGATAAGCCAGACTCTGTGATGTTCAACTTGGACTCTTCCTATTATGCACCCACAAGTGCTAGAAAGAAGAAGTCTAGGGCAGCGCGGGCTCATCAAGCCCAGACAGCTGCCCCAACCTCTGACTATCAGGGCGTCCCGCTGATTATCACACGGGCCTCTGATGGAAAGTTGTACAGAACCGCTCAAGTCCAATCCCCGGCGGCGAACGGACAGAGTGGTCCCTCTGACCTGCGTGAGGCGATCCTCCACAAGCACAAGGAAAGAGAAGGGGCCTCGGCGTGCAAAGAATCCTCACATGGACGTCACTGCACCCAGATCATCGTCAACTGCTGCTGCAACAACGCGGCAGTGACGGAAGATCGTCCGTCCGTCTTCCACAGACTACAGCACTCGAACTCAGAAGATGAGGCACCTCCTGTTGTCTCCAGCAATTCCGCTCAGAAGGTCCCCGCCGAGGGGAGAGGGAAGAAGACAAGCATCTCCAGTCCAAAGATATCAGCCACTACAGCTAAGAAGTTGTCGGCTAAACGGTTACCCTCCATCGGAGTATACCAACACACCCGTTCGAAGACAAAATTTGCTGCAACAGGAGGCTCATCGTCCCCGACCCTGAGGGTCGTAGGAGCTGGGGGTAGTACTCCTCCGAACATCCATAATAATCTAATGTTTCAAGGAGACGAACCCCGAGAAACAACCCTCCCATCGGGTACAACAGATGTTGATGTCCCCGAGGACATCCATGATTCTCTAGACGAAGCAAGCTCCGAAGCTGGGGGTAGTGTTCCTTCCGAGTCCGGACCTGAAGAGAACATCCCCACATATCCAGATGATTTCTCGACGCATGGGTACGACTCGGAGGGTACATCCTCCACCACTCCCTCCGTCACTCCTCATGTGAAGATGGTATTTATGACAGACAGCAATCAAGGCGGTTCCAGTGATCGCCAGTGCATCGACACTTTGGAGGCCATATTGCATGCCTTGGTCAAGTCTGTAGACGAGATCAAAGCGGCACTTCCTACTCTTCAGGGAGTGACACCTGGCCAGACAAGCACGGGTCCCGCAATCAACGTAGATTCAAATTCAGCGGCGCCAAACCAGGGCAATAATCCTCCCGAGATAACGGCCCCTACCGCGACAGATGAGGCCCGAGAAGTAAGAAAAGAGGTTCAGGAGCTCCGAGCAATGTTCTACGCCCGAGAAAACTCTCAAGACCTCAGAATACGGCAACCATATCCTGCTGAATGGAGGGATGTTCCCTTTCCGCCAAGATATAAGTCGTTCAATATCAACCCATATGATGGCAAGACTTCAGCAAGTCGATACATCACTTACTTTGAGGTCACTACCGACCATCTGCCCCATGATGACGCTATCCTCACGCGGTTATTCATTGGGGCATTGGAAGGAGTCGCCTTCGATTGGTACCGCAACCTTCCAGACAATTGCATCCACTCCTTCACTGGCTTCAAACGCTTGTTCTTGGAGAGGTTCTATGAGGTAGGGCAGGACGTTACGATGTCTACCCTCATAGACGTCGTTCAAGGAGAGAAAGAACTGACGAGAAATTACATTGAGCGGTTTCGTCAAACCGCAATGAGGTTACCATCTGGCAACCCGGACTCTTCTTTGATTGAAATTTGCCAAAAGAGACTACTTCCAACAATTAGTCTCTGGATGGGCGAAAGTCAGTTCAAGGATTAGAAGGCTTTTATCATCAGTGCTACAAGTGCTGAAGAACGATTGAAGAAGGCTCGCCAACTGGGGTTGCATATCTCGGAGGAAGAGAACAAGAACAAGCGTCCCAACACCAGCAACGACAATAGGGGTAGCCCCTCCAACAACCGGGACAACAAAGGCAAGCAGGCTATGGTGACCGATACAGCCCAGAAGCCCGAGCCACAGCCAGCAGACAAACAATGGCCTCAAATCACTTTTTTCTTTGAAGACGGTCACGTCAAGCCTATCTTGGACATGCTTATACAAGGAGATAGGATTCAGCTTCCTCCACCAAGACGGGAGCCTCGGCCGACTGATCTGGAGAACCCAAAGTTCTGCCATTACCATCGCTACGTCCACCATGCTACATACGACTGCTACCAACTGAAACGGTATATTCAAAACCTCATCGATTCGAACGCCCTGGCCATCGATTTCGAAGAGGTAACCGTGGCAGCCAACATGATATCCGTACAATTCGGCAGCTTCCCTCCAACAGAGACTCAGGACGGGGTTATACCCATCCCTCTGGCAACAATGGAAATTGCTAATCTGCCGCCTGCTCGCGATCAAGCCGCTGGTCTTGTACCCCTCATCACATCACGAGGGGAAATCATGTGGGTACATCCGGACCTAGTCCACGAGGTAACTCAGCCCTCTCCACCTTCTAAAAGAAAAAGTGAAAAAGTCAGATCCTGCCGTACTGCCTCGGCGGAAGAAGAGGAACTCTCGACCGTCACTACTCGATCTGGAACACAAGCCCAACCGGTGACCGAAAGCGCGACTGATGATCATCCGCCCACTACCAATGATGCTCCGGGACCGGCTCAGCCTTCGACGACCGACAAGCCTAGGCCGAAGGAGACTCGCTTCGACAAGTCCCTCCGGAAGGAGACACCTCAGGGGCTGGAGAGGCCCTACAACTTCGACATCTTAGCGCAATTAGCTAATATCCCGGCCAAATTGTCCTTATATGAACTCCTCAGGCTCTCAAAGGATGTCCGCACGGCTTTAAGTGAGGCACTCCAAAATACCGACGCATACTTGGCTCAGGTCAACCTCACGGGAGATAACCAACCTGCAGAGCTCCAAGATAGTGCATGTACGGGAGCAATGCCCAATATCGTCTTCTCTCCGCAAGATATGCTCATCAAAACTAACCTGCATGATCGCCCGCTATACTACACTGGATACATCGGTGACGTAAAGGTGGACCGAATGCACATTGATCCTGGGTCCTCTATAAGCATCATTCCGAAGGGTCTGCTACATCATCTTCGCATTCCGATGCATCGCCTGACACCTACAAGCACCGCCATTAGCGGTTTCAATTCGGGCAGGAGCTACCCAAAAGGGAAGATCCGTTTGAAGTGTCAGATCGGCGATCTCCAATCAGAAGTCACCTGTTATGTCATAGATGCCGACACTTCTTACAATATCCTTCTGGGGCGGCCTTGGATACACGATTACATGATCGCGCCTTCCACGCTACACCAGTGCTTCAAATATGTCGATAAGCACGGCTTCGTGAGGACAGAGTTTGCCGATATCGATCCCTTCAAGGGGGTCAAATCTTATTACTCAGACTCCTGTCTGTACGAAAAATCAAAGAAGCATCTGGTCGAAGAAGATGTGCAAGCTCACAACAAGACGGCTACAGGATCAGAAGAACCTCTAACGATCCACCTTCAGGCTCACAAACCGGGCAATTCCGCACCCCTTACGGCCACTCTGCGTAAGGACGCAATCAGTCTCTCCGCACAAGAAGAACAAATGAGAATCCGGCTGCCAAGGTCCGGCCAAGCGCCGAGACCCATAACAGGGCCACTTACCATCAGACTACCGAGAGTCGGTCAGCTCCAAACGGAGAAGCCCAATCCCTCTGACAGACCGCTCACAATACGCCTTCCCAAGAAGATTCTTCACCCCGATGCGAGGTCTGACACTTCTAGCGAACCAGCCACCCCTCGCCTTACATCAAGTACCAAACTGGGGGTTGCTAATTTACCAACAACTCCACGATCTGCTCTGCCAGTTGAGCCTCTGAAGATCAAGCTGACTAGGTCGTCCTCTCAGTCTTCATTTATACAGGGGGTGGCCGAAGAAGAACCAGAATTGGCCAAGTATGTGGCTGCCCACTCCGATACCCCTTCCGCAGATGATGTAATCCCTCTAGAAAAGATACCTTACTTCATCAATAAAGGGTTATCTTTGAACTACACCGAGCTCAATAAGCTATGTACAATGTATGCTATGGAACACGGTATAGGCACTCACCTATATACACAGGTGACAAACGTGTACACCGCCATCCGACTTACTCCAGTAGAAGACACTTACCGAATAGTCGAGGGAGGGGACCACCCAATCATCTTCGGTCGGACGAACAACCCACATCCCCCCGCTATGGAAGAATTCGACTTCGGGTCAGATGCCGGAAGACTGCCTCTGTATCTCTATAGCCCTTAATCCAAATATCTCATGCAGAAACAGGGGTATGATCTAGAGACAATGCCAGGACTGAACTACGACACTGGACGACGATTACCTTTGAAGACGCCAGCCCCGGCGGGCAAACCACGGAACTACTATAACAAAACCCGATGCGGTTTAGGGTATGTAACGCCTACTACGACCCCTGAAAGCTCAGATGAAGAATGCGACTGGCAGTCACATTCAACCGGATCACCGACTTCCGACTCAGATACCAGCATCGGAGATGTGTTCAGACAAGTCATGTCAGTCAACATGGCATTCACCGACGCTTACGAGGAAGACGAAGACATCCCCGAAATCCTTGAGCTAGAACCATGGGCCCAGTAATTAGACGCACAATGGAAAAAGCGGTTCGAACTGAGAGAACCTCCTACCGAAGATGAGGTCATACAAGTGGATCTCGGCAGCGAATCTTCTCCAAAACCGATCTTTATCAGTAAAAGCCTAACTGACGAAGAACGAGAATCGCTGTTAGTACTCGTCAGAGAATACATTGATGTGTTCGCCTTAAGCTATGAAGACATGCCGGGGTTAAATCCTGACATCGCTCTCCACAAACTCAATATACGGCCAGATGCAAAGCCAGTCAAGCAGCAACAACGACGCTTCCGCCCCGGTGTCATGGACGCGATCGAAACTGAAGTCAATAAGTTAATAGCCAGCGGCTTCATTCGTGAAGAGCAACATCCTGATTGGGTCGCCAATATAGTATCCGTCCTCAAGAAGAATGGGAAGATTCGAATCTGCATCGACTTCCGCAACCTGAACGAGGCATGCCCCAAAGATGAATTTCCCCTTCCCATCACAGACATCATGATCGACAACACATGCGGCTTCGAACTTATGTCATTCGTGGATGGATTCTCGGGGTATAATCAAATCAAGATGTCTTCCGACGACGAAAAGCACACACCATTCCGAACGCCGATTGGTACATACTGCTACACAGTCATGCCATTCGGTCTGAAGAATGCTGGCGCTACATATCAGCGGGCCATGAGTATCATTTTCCGAGAACATTTACGCAAAACAGTAGAATGCTATGTCGACGACATCGCCGTCAAGAGTCGCCATAAGGAAGATCATCTGCAAGACCTGAGAATGGTATTCGACCTGATGAGAGCCCACAACCTGAAGATGAACCCTACGAAATCATTCTTGGGCGTATCCAGCAGAAAATTCGTAGGCTTCATCATCACGGCACGGGGCATCCATGTAGACCCTGAGAAGACGAAGGCAATCATGGAGATGGGTCCCCCGAAAAATCTCCGCGAACTCAGAGGCCTCCAAGGGAGGCTAGCTTACATCAGGAGGTTCATTTACAACCTCTCCGGGCGATGCCGACCGTTCACACACCTCATGAAGAAGGGAGTCTCATTCGTATGGGACGAGGAATGCCAGCGTGCTTTCGACGACATCAAAGAATATTTGTCGAATCCCCCAGTCCTGGTGGCCCCGGTCCCCGGAAAACCATTCCTGCTCTACGTACGAGCAATGGAACACTCCCTTGGTGTCCTGCTAGCATAAATAACGATGCAGGCCACGAGCAGGCCATATATTATCTCAGCCGGATGATGATCGGGCCAGAACATCGATACACCGCCGTAGAGAAGGTGTGTCTCGCCCTAGTATTCGCTATTCAAAAGACGCGGCACTATGTCACAGGACAAACCATACATGTGATCTCGCGAGTCAACCCCCTCAGAGTCCTCATGACTAAACCAGGGGCCCTCAGCTCTCGCCTCGCCACATGGGCAATATTACTGTCCCCCTATCATATGATCTTCGTCCTGCAAAAGGCTGTTAAGGGTCAAGCCCTAGCAGACTTTTTGGCAGCCCACCCAGGATCGGAGTCATCCAGAATCTATGAAGAGATCCCAGACGAGGTCGCCGATTCGAATACAGCCACCCACGATAACATATGGCGAATGTTCTTCGATGGCGCCTCAAGGACCGGACCCAAGGGAAACATCGTCGTCGGGGTCGGAGTGGTATTAATTTCTCCTACTGGGCTGGTGATCAATCGCGCCTACTCCCTCACGGAACCCTGCTCCAACAATGTGGCCGAATATAACGCTCTGGTCATTGGCCTCCAACTTGCAAAAGAGCTGGGGGTAGAATACCTTGAAGCATACGGCAACTCCCAACTAATCGTCAATCAGATCAGGGGCTCATACGAGGTTCGCCATGAAGACATGATCCCCTACCATCAAATTGCGATCAATATTATCTCATCATTCGAGGGATTCATCATCGAGCACGTCCCCAGACTCCAAAATATCGAAGCCGATGCCCTAGCAGGCCTTTCCGCTTCCTTAGCAGTACCGAACCAAGCTCATCATTCGGTTGACGTAATAGGTCACGAACTGGTCTGTCCCAAGAACAACGTTCAAGCCATGGCAAGTTATTTCGCCCAGACGGTCGACGACACACCGGACTGGAGACAGCCGTTCATCGACTTCGTCGTATACGACATCCTCCCAGAGAATCCAAAGGAAGCTACCTCTATCAGACGGCGTTCTCTCAGATTCTTCTACGATACAGAGACGAAAATGTTGTATCGCCGCTCCTACGACGGATTATTGCTCCGGTGCTTGTCGAACGCGGAAGCTACAGAAGCTGTACGAGAAGCTCACGACGGTGTCTGTGGGGCCCATCAACCCGGCCCTAAGCTACAGGACCGCCTTCGCCGGATGGGCTACTACTGGCCCACGATGGTGGCAGATGCGATAGATTATGCCAGAAAATGCAAGGCCTGCCAAGTCCACGCGGATTTCATTCACCAACCATCCGAGTTTCTGCATCCAACGGTGGCATCCTGGCCATTCGAAGCATGGAGGATGGATATCATTGGTCCAATCACCCCACCTTCCTCCCGAGGACATCGCTTCATACTTGCGATCACTGATTATTTCTCCAAATGGGCGGAAGCTGTCCCACTCGCAGAAGTTAAAACTTCAAACGTGATCAGCTTCCTTAAGCATCACGTTATCTACCGCTTCGGACTACCACGAAGAATCATCCATGATAATGGTCCACAGTTTTTATAAGCCATGCATTCTACCGATTCTGCGATAAGCACCGCATTCAGAATGTCGCTTCGATACCATACAACCCGGCAGCAAACGAGTTGGCTGTAAAACCCCTAAATTTCTACGATTTTTTATTTATTAATTTGCATGGATTTAAAATTTTTTGGTACTGTATGTCACGTAGTCGTATTGTACGTCGTATGCGAAATTTTCGTTTGCTCGACGAGTGCGAATATGTGCAAGCATACATATTTTAGAAAAACAATTATATTTTTATATTCTTACACTTTCAAAATATTATATAGAATTAGTATTCTTGCCATAAAAAGTCTATTGTTTTTAGCAGTTATTAATAATAAAATTCTTCGTGCAAAAATATTTATTTCATAAATATTTATTTATTTTAAATAATATTTTTTTTACCTTTTATTTTATTGTACAAATATTTGTAGTAGTTAGAAAAACAATTATTTTATTGGAACTAATTGTGTGCAAGATTTCATGTCCCCTATGAATTTTTGAAATACTAATTATTTTGTCAAAAGGTGTTTCACATATTTAAATATACATACCATTTTCGAAATTATTTTTAAATTAATTATAAAAAGATAATTTATTTATTTATTATACTTTAAGTTGGGGTTAGAATTTTTGGTTGGGTTTAAATAGTTGATTTATGGATAAATAATTATCTATTGGATTTATTTAGATTTTAATTAGATTCAAATTGAATTTGTATTTGAATTTGGATTTGATTATTGCTTTAAATTAAATTGGGTTTAAATCCTAATCCATATCCAATTGGGAATTCCCACATCCTATAAATATAGGCAGGTACTCCTCCAAATTTCTATTCTCCACAAAATATTTCCACAACATGGTGCGTGCCTCGTGTCCGTGTCCTCCCCCATCCAATATCTTATTCCATTAGTTATACATATACATCATCTCTTTCGTGTCGACAATCCCGACACCGACTCAAATTCCTAAACCTAAGCCTAAACCCAACCACCAGCCCACCATCATCTACGACCAAACCTACAATGCCATTGCTGCCGACACCAACCTCCTCGCAACCGACCGACCTCGCCGTTGCCTGCACCCCGACGGCCGTCGCCCCATACATCAACACCATAGTACACCGCCACCACAACCATCTTCGCCACCCAGGCCAGACGACCAGCCCCTGTTCTCCATCCCCATCACCGCAACCAGCTCGGCAACCCAACCCCTGTCTTTCTCCGACCACCAACCCAACCTGGCCCCGCCACCGCAGCACGTCGCTGCGGTCGACCTCCACCACCCAGAGCCGCGTCGACCACTGCGGTCGTCCCCGGCCACCACCACTAGGAAATACCCAAAACAAACCCTCACCGTGACCATCACCACCAGCCACCACCAACCCAAACCCCGGACAACACAGCCCCGACGAACCACCACACCATCACCACCAAAAAGAACAAGAGAAATAAACCCTAACCCTAACAATTACCTCGTCGTCGACCGAAACCTCGCCTCCAGGACTACGCCGCCCCGCCGCGCGTCCAGCCCGGCACCGAACCGCCGAGCTCAGCCGGCGCACCACCGACCCTTTCGCCGTGCGCCCTAGTCTCCGCCAGGCGCCGCATCGCCGAGGTGCTGTTCCCGACTTCCCGTCCTCCATCCGAGCCCTTCTCCGCGAGCCAGCCCCCTCCGCCTCAGTTTCTCGCCGCGCCCACCTCGGCACCGCCGCCCGGCGCCGATCACCACCGATCGCCCTCTTCCCCGCTCCTTCTCCAGCTCCCACGCCTCTCACTCTCTTCGTCAGCTCCTTTGGGAATTTCCCTCTTCCAGTGAACCTTTCCTTCTTCTTCTGGAGAAAGTAATTGCTGTTTTAAAAAAAAAAAATTATTTATTTTTTTTTTACTGCCTCTTCTCTCGAAAGGAGAGAACATTACTGTGAGTTATTTATTATTATTATTATTATTATCATCATTATTATTACTTTCATTATTATCAATTATTATTATTATTATTATCATTACCTTTTATTTTATTGTTGTTTTATTATTGTTATTATTTCGTTTTTGGTTGGTAATGTATTGTCAATCAGATTTTTTTTGTTTTGGTATCTATTTCTCTTGGAGTATTATTACTATCATTATTTTTATATATTAGGATTATTAATATTATTACTATTGATTATGATTACTATTTTTGATATTGGTTAAATTGCTAAACAACATATTTAATATTTTTTTTATTATTATTATTATTATCAGTATTATTACTTCTTTATTCAAAAGATGTTTTGTTATAATATGGGTATCTACCCAAATGCTTAGTATAGATATATACAATTCTTAGTGTTATTTTTGTTTTGTTATTACCTTATTAAATTATATAAAATTATAAAATACTAAATTTGGCCTTGGATCTATAACTATATTGTTATAAAATATTTAGTTTAACCTTAAAGTTTTAAAATATATTTTATGGTATTTTAATTATGTTTTGACCTAAACTAATATTTTCTTCCTAGAAATTCTATTTTTGACAAATTCTTTCTCATTATATGACATCTTTATTTCATTTATTCTGTGTGGATGAGATTAGTTATGGTTCTACTGCATTTACAGCTTATGTATTTATACGAGGCTTCCATATATTGGTGTATACTTCGTATGAATACAGCTGGCATGTCTACGTTCCTAGTCCTACGTATTTTGGGACTGGGACGTTACATTGGCAGAGACATTCAACAAAATAATCATCAAGCTCCTCAAGAAGTTCGTCTCCTCCAACAAACGCGACTGGAACGAAAAGCTCAGCGAGTGCTTATGGGCTTATCGCACCACGGTTCGAACAGCCACCGGGAATACACCATTCTCTCTGGTGTACGGGAGCGAAGCAGTCCTCCCTTTGGAGACTCAGATCCCCTCACTCTGCGTCGCCCTCACTTATCAATTGACGACGGATGATAACTACTGACGACGACTACAAGAGTTGGAGGCTTTAGATGAAAAGTGCCTCCTAGCTCAGTAAAGGATCGAGCTATACCAAGCACGCATCTCCGGAGCCTTCAACAAGAAAGTTAAAATCAGAATATTACAAGTGGGTGATCTTGTTCTGGCAGTCCGGAGGCCGATGGTCATGACTCACAAGACCACCGGTAAGTTCCAGCCAAAATGGAAAGGTCTATTTGTCATCGAGACCGTGTTCTCCAATGGCGCCTATCGCCTCGCTAAGCAGAACGGAGATTTGCTCATGTTGCCCGTCAACGGCAAGTTCCTGAAGAAATACTATGTTTGAACATCATTCTCCAGATTATCGAGTCATGTACCCCTTTAGTACCACTAAACTCTCATCTATCGTTCTCCAGATTATCGAGTCATGTACCCCTTTAGTACCACTGAACTCTCATCCACCCTATTTCAGATTATCGAGCCATGCACCCGCTGGTGCCGCTGAACTCTCACTCCCTCAATAGTCCAAATTACCAAGTTATGTACCAGCTGGTGCCTATGAACTTACATTCCGGTCACTCTTTTAGATAGTAAGTCAAGTATGATTACCTCTGAACTTTCTTCCTGGCAGAGATCCTCCCTCAGGATTCACTACCCGCACTCCCAGTGCACAAAAAGGGTAGTCGATCCACCAATTTCCGAAACGACCATGTCCTCATTACCTCTGAGTCGTCTTCACTTCCACCAAAAACAAACCGCCCCCTCGCATAGAACTTCCACGTTCTCCTACCTCTGAGTCGTTCTATGTACCCAATCTTCATTGAGCCCACTCCTGCCATGTCCTCACTACCTCTGAGTGGGAAGGCTCCGTCGAAGAAATCGTCATATTTGCCATGTCCATATTACCTCTGAGCAAGTATGTCGATCCTCTTTTAACCTATTATCTGTACCCACAACCGGAGTACGATAAGGATAGTAGGTCCACAAATGTCACCTGTTGACCACAAATTTCCTCTGTTGACCACAAATGTCCTCTGTTGACCACAAATGTCCTCTGTTGACCACAAATGTCCTCTGTTGACCACAAATAGCTTCCGTAAAGTCTCTCCTGCCATGTTCTCATTACCGCTGAGCAGGAAGATTTTACGATAAAACCTTCATGTTTCCCAGGTCATCATAACCTCTGAGCAAATGTGATCGGTCCCCTTTCACTCCATTATCCGTATCCTGAGCTAGGGTACGCCAAGGGTAATAGGTCCACAAATATTCATTCGCTAAGCTTCTTAGCATAAATCCACCATCTTACCATGCCCCGGGAGCCCAGCTGCTCTACGGCATTCCTTCCCCCAGTACCAAGAACATCCATGACCATTTTGCCGTGGCTGTCCCGGACATCCTATCTAAACTGTTATCCGTACCTAAAACCAAGGTACGCCTAGGATAACAGGTCCACAAATAAATCCCCCAGCAAGTCCAAATTCCATAAATACCGCAAGTGCAAGAAAGAAAAGATGAGTTGAAACATGCTCATTTATTCAAAAATCAAAAGGCTACATCAGCAGGGATCACACCCCCTTGCAAAAAATTAAAAGGAAAAAAAAAGACAGAAAGAGAGAAGAAGAAGAAGACAGAAAGCCGATCACTGCTCTGGAACACATAACGCCGTAAGACGGTCCTTTATCAAGGCAACCGACCGCTCAAGCTTCTGTCTGGCTCGGCGCTCCGCTTCCTGATTCAACACTGCCGCATCCTCCAGATGAGCATGGGCTCGCCAGTTATCCTCAAACTTCTTGAAGGCCCGCTCTAGGTTGACAGAGGATCGGGAAATCCTCTCGGTCTCTCGAGCAATCAACTCTTGTTCTGCACGAGCAGCCTCCCGCTCTGACTCTAAGAAGGCCAACTCCTTCTGGAGTGTGAGAATCCGCTCCTTCGTATCAGCTACTCCACGAGAGGCAGATTCTTCCCGGGCTCTAGAAGCCTGACTCCGACGACCTAGTCGGTCATAAGAGACGGAGAACTTGTCAAGGTCCTCCTGCACAGCCGGTCCGGCAGTTTCCCGAGCGAGCTTAATCCTATCCCTAGCAGCGAACAGGAAGCTCCGCTCCCGTTCAGTCGCGGCGGGCAAGCCAGCCTGCCGCACTGCCAGCAGTTGGGTCACAAGCTGATCAGCCTCTGTCAACTTAGGCTCCAGGAGCGCTGCTAACCCCAGCCCGCCAGGAAGACCCTTCAGAGTGTCAATTTGGCCCCGAGCTCCCCGTAGAGACAGAGAAAAAGGGACCCCCCGTTCCACGGCAGCGTTTACACCCCTCCCTAAGTGGCGATAGAAGCTGTCGACCACATCCTGCGTCACCTCGTTCAGAGCCTCCGAGGAAACCGGTGTCAACGGGAGTGTGGCTGGTAGCACGGAAGAAGACGCGACGGAATCTGCCGCTCCTGCCACAAGAGAAACCAACTCCGCACGGAAGGATGCTTGAACATCTGTCAATTTCTCTTCAGCGGCCCGCAGAATTTGGATGCTCGGCAGGGTCGAGAAGTCAATCTCCGGAGCCGTATAAGCAGCCGAAGACGAGGCCGGGGCCAGCACCAACTCCATCCCCGTCTGCCCAGAGCTGGCAGGATGTCCCTCAACATGCGATGACGAAGGGGAGGAAACGCTCCTTTCCTCCTGATCACGGTGGACCGAGCCTTCCCCAAGAACATCAGCGGCAGGAGATAAAGGGTCAGGACCTGTACGGCCAAGGCAACCATGAATCGACTTGACCCGAAGGATATGCTGATAGAGCAAATAAGCCCCCTCGGTGGTCAATATGTGGCTCAGCTTACCAGTGGAGGAATATGGAGGCTGAGGTTCGCCTACAGCTATCACAACCTCTTCACCAACAGCCTCCGAGTCAGGAATAAAAGACTCATCCGCCCTTGCATCCTCGGGAGGGGATGCACCGAGGATGGCGTCATCTCGCTGAAGTCCGGAAATCTCGAAGACGGGCCCAAGAAAACTTTCGTCACCCCGGGCTGGGGCCTCAGCAGCTTGGGAGTCCTTAGCCGCCGCTGAGAGAGCCCCCGCAGAGAGGACCGCGGCACACATGTCGCTAATCAAAGCGGCAAGGGCCGGATCAACTACTGAGGCAGCAGATGGTTCAGGAGAGCCTGGTTCGTCAGACGCCTACAAAGAAAAATGATCAAGTCATATTCCCAAAAGAAAATAAAGCTACAACAAAGATATAACTCCGACTTGGACTTACCTCCGGAACATCGTCTGCACCTTCACCCTTATCGGTAATAGGTGTCCCATGAGACCTAACAGCAGCTCTCTTCACGGAAAAGGTCGCTCTACTGTCAGGAGATTCGAATCTGACCCGTTTACGCGATGGACCAGATACAGCTGAAGGGTGTTCTTCTCTCACTGCTCCCTCTTGTGTAGTAAGCGGCGGATCTTCCGCCGGTTCATCAAGTAGGGGAAGCGGTTGATCCGCCACTTCTTCATCCCCACCAGAAAGGAAGTCTTCGCTATCATCCTCTTCCTCAGCCGACTCGGAAGGTTCTGATTCAGGGAGAGGAATCTGGAGCGCCAGTTGCTTTCTAGCCTTAGCTCCCTTAGGCTTCTCCTCTAAACCAGTACCTACGATAAAGCTGGTACTCGGATCGAAGTTAACAGGAGGCTTGTTCGCCATAACATGATACAAAGCGGCCACGTACAAAATTTCCCTCGACGCCTTGGCATCGGGAACCGAGAAGCTGGCCCGAGTATGATAAGCGTCATAATAATTCCACGCTCGGACGCCGTCAAGAACGCTACCTTCAAAACCCAAACAAGGGTTGGGACAATCAAGGAACAACTGGCTATAACCAAATTGACGGGAAAACCTACTGGGTAGGTAAGGCTCCAAGTACACATTATCCCGGTTGCGATAAACCAGATGTGCGGGGCGGATATTGCGCAACCAAGCAAGCATATCCGGAGACAGAAAATGAAAAGGTCCAGTACCATCAAGGTGTACCTTCCTTACTTCCTCATCAGAAAAAGGAGGAATAGACACAAAGAGATCACACCCATCCACTCTCGCCAACGCCCTCCGACAAGCTGGCATAGTATTGCATTCCCAAGACCGGTGATGGCATTTGAAGAGGAAAGCGTCCTCGGCCGTAGCATCTTCCGCTATCCCAGGTCCTAGCAAAGACTTATAGTGCATCGCCAACCACCCCATTAGGTAGTGAAAGGGCAGTTCTACGCGCTCAAAATCCAAAGTCTTCCTGCGAGCAATAACCTTGGACGAGAATGTCCGCAGACCATGATGTATGCTGCATACCATAGCAGGAAGGAGGGCCAGCCTAACTCCGAATACTAGCTTAACGGCAGGGAGGATGAAATGACGACCAATCCTCTCGATAGAGCCCGCTCCGCCTGAGACTACGCAGTTCCGTAGCCATATCATCAAAAATCTAGCCAGAAGTGCCTTCTCCGACAGTTGTATGGTCCCGTAGTGAAAATAACTAAGAGAGTCAGCTTGACTCCCGAATATATCGCTCTTGGATCATGACTTTTTGACATTGGACATCAGATCCCTTACCTCTGCATGCGTTTGAGGGGCTCGGGGAGTAACTTTACCAGAAGGATCAACCCTAAAGAGATAATTAATCCAGGATGTGGTATGGGGAGCGGTCCCCTCAGAGCTATCTGTCGTTTTTATAGCCATTTGATGACAAGCACTATGGTGGCACAACAACTCCCGATACACCGCAACAAAACCCGGGAGTTGCCTGTCCAAGGCCTCGAACTCGTTATTCGACGGGGTATACACCTCGAAAGGCTCATTCCCCCATAGAAGTTTAGAGACAGTATACATCTCGTGAAGAGCAAGCCCCAGTTCCCCTACTGGTGTAAAGAATGTCCCCGTTCGCTGGCTGTACATCTCCAAGAGCGCTACGAACAGTGGTTTATTAATGGGAAGCCCGTGACAAGTACCCCGAATGGCATGGTAAAGCCCCACCTCCTGCCAGAATGCTCCATAAGTCTGTAGAACCCAAGCAGTCAACTGGGCCCACGTAGAGGTGGGGTTTATCCAGTTCGGCAATGCCAGCCTACCAACAGGATAAGACTTCTTGCGAACAAGCCGATTCAGGAAAGTATCAGCTTGAGTAAGTGTGAAATTGGGACCGTATACATTCATAAAAGAGCCCGGGGCCAGACCCATCATATACCGGAGGACGGAATCCTTACCTGCATACGCTGACTTCATATTCGGATTATAATGGATGTTGCCCATCAACATCCCTGATTGAGTGGGAGTTAGGTTACACACCATCTTCCGGTCTAGCAACACCATATTGAACCATGACAAAGGATAATGACGTTCCATGAGAGGAATATGGATTGCCACCCCATCCAAAGAAAAATCCCAGTTCTCAGAAATCTCTAAGACCCGAGGATTCATGATGGTTAAAGCATCCCCAAAAAGGAACAAAGGCTTCAGGTATTTTCCATCCAGCTTCCCAGTATTCATCATGGAACGGAGGTAATGAAGGGTTTGATTCTCTATAGCCTTCAACCTCTCCGAAGGCTCATCAGTAGGGAACTGATTCGATACATGCCTAATTAAGTCGTCAAGACGCACGCCCAGGGCGAATTGATTCGAACCCACTATAAGCTCCCCAGCAGGATTTACGGGCAAGTTCACTGGAAAAATACGAAAGAAACGAGGTTAGAAGGTAGTCAAAAAAAAACAGAAGCATTGGAAAGGTCATCTGAGCCTATGCGGCTCGGCTCGTTACAGCTTCATGCGGCTCAGCATTAGATACGTATATGCGGTTCAGTGCATCATAGCCTTATGCGGCTCCGAGTTAGCCGAGCTCATACAACTCAAGTCCAGACGAACTTATAGACCCATGCGGTTCAAGTTAAGCACGCCTACAGAGTCAGATTCATGCGAGCTGACGTGAGCAGACGAATTTCTGCGGTTCAAAAAAAGTGAGCAACGCTTATGCGGCCTAAATCAAAAACACGTATGCAAACGCAGATCGAGTATAACAAGTTCATGCGGCCCCATAAGACGAAGGGCTCATGCAGTCCCATCGATAAAGCCCCGTATACGTGGCTTGTGCATAAAGTATGCAGCAGAGCCATGGCGACAGTTAGGGTTTTCAGAACGATCTCTTACCAGCGATAGACGGATGGACATCGGGATGGATGGAGTGCGCAATGACCGGCGGAGGGGCGACTACGTTCGCCATCGCAGTCGCCGTAGAAGCAACTGCCTTAGCCTTAGCGGCCTTCGATGCTGCAGCTTTCTTGGGAGCCATTGTCGGTTGCTAAAGGAAGAAGACGAAGAGCAAAGACGGCAAATAGAGAATCAGAGCAAAGAGAGAAGGTAAAGAAAAGCCCCAAGAGGCTTAAAGACTCCTATTTATAGGCAAAAGAGACTCACGAAACGAACAGACGTCTCGGAGTATGCCTCGGATTACGCGCCGCCTCCAAAGAATAAAGGCAAAAGGCTTCGGTCAAGGCAAAACCGACCCTTGGGATCCTCCCCCAAAAGGTGGCGTTAAATCAAATCAAAGGCACTTAATGAAGATTTGCACACGTGTTCAAGACACGTGGCAACAAGTTTATGCGGCCAGATGAATTTATGCGGCTAAGGCATTTATGCGGCTAGGAAGCTCAGGCAGATAGAAAAATCCTATGCGGCATGAACGGGGCCGACATTTCAAATAGATAATCATTAGCAAACCCTAATGATCACCCCTCACTCTTATAAATAGCCAGCATCATTCCTTTGAAAAAAAAAGAGAGAGGAGAGGTCGGCAACAAAAGAATAAAAAAATAAGAAGAGAGAGATCTACACAGAGAGAGCTCCCCCTTTCTTCTTGATAATCATAGAGAGAGAGAAGCCAGGAGAGTAATCCGAGGAGAGCAAGAAGAGCGTTTCTTCATCAACGTCGAGCAGATCTTCCCCGAGCCAAGGCTACATACTGATCGTTCAAGGAGTAAGGCAGAGCGGCCGTCGCTTTCCCGAGCCTCTATCGTCAACCCCCAGAATCAAAAATAAACAATCGTACTTAGTCTGCTGTACCTAGGTTTTCGTCCCTAGTCTTTCTTTGTACGAGCGAGTATGTATTGTGAGTCTAAGTTCAGTCCTCCGATAATTGTTCTATTCTTTTACAATCAATGGCAAACACTTCCTATCTGCGGGAGCATCTGAGTAGTTAATCCAAGGCCCGCTATAGTTCTGCCTCAGAAATACCCCCAGCTGTCTCTGTATTGCAGAAGGCCGATATCTATACAATAATAATTTTTCATGAATATATATGTACATATAATCATTTGAGAAATATATATTAATTAATTAACTTACTTCATAGGCTCGTCCGTCCAAATCTCCATACGCGTCTCGCCCGGGGGAGCGCATGGAGGGTCGCTCTCACCTCCTGCCTGGGCAGGATCAGTCTGATCGCCGTCCTCCATATGTTCGGCGTCGGCTCCCCCCATGGAGCCGTCGGCAGAAGGAATACTGGACGGGGGATCAGGGATGCTGGACGTGGGATCAGGAAGGCTAGACGACGAGGGAGGAGTCGCCAACCTGCTGGAACTGCCCTATCCTGGTAATGGACCGGGAACAGAATGGTGCAATGGCGTACTCGGAGATGAGGATGAGGGTACGGAATCTCCATCCCCAGCCCGAGGCTGACGGGACTACCTAATATAAAATCCTCTGCGTCGTCCAGATGGTCTAGTCATACCTGATAATAACATATGACAATAAAACAAAAAAACATATTTATATGATAGACATCACAGATTTTTGAAAAATATCATAGTCACAGATAAAAGTGTCAATAAAGTGTGTCACTGAAGTGTCACAGATTTATATGATAGAAGTGTCACTAAAGTGTCAAATATGATGATAAAATAAATGTACAGATTTAATCCTCTTCTGAAAATTCATCTAGTTCGTTTAGCTCATCTACTTCTTCTTCTTCTTCTTCTTCTTCTTCTTCTTCACTTTCATCTGCATCTTCCTCTTCAGATAATTCTACTTCTTCTACACAATTAGATGTGTAATGAGGAACTTCCGTCGTGTCCACTTCTATAATATTTGTTACAAGAGGTAGTTCATCCTCTTGATAAGCTATATCGTCAACCTCAAAGGTATTTCTAGCTTTGGTCTTGCATACTGTCCACCAGTCTGACCTTGTTGTTCTCCGTTTAGGATAACTGGTGAAGTACACGAGCTGAGCCTGACTTGATAGGACAAATGGTTCATAGGCTTGATATCGACGCCGATAGTTTATATCAACAAGACCGTACTTGTCTACTTTCCAACCTTGACCTTCAATCGGATCGAACCAATCACACCTGAATAACACAATCTTAGCAGGCTCTATTCCATAACTATATGTCAGCTCCACGATCTTCCGTAGCACGCCATAGAAATCGTTGCCCGTATCAACATCTTTGTAGTTCGAAGATCTGATACACAAACAGCTGTTTTTTGGTGGAGTCGAGATCCACAAAGTTGTCTCTGATCGGGCAAGTTGTTGACTTGAACCTAAACCCATTAACACAGTAGCTTGGCCATATTTTTGCAGCATAAATTGGTCCCTTGGCTAGCGTTCTAATAGACTCATTCTCAAGTCTTGCGTATAGACGATCGACCTAAATACCACGAAAGAAGCAATTAAGCTCATTCTCAATCAAGTGCAATACAGAAAGGTAATTACAGAGTTCTCAAGTCTTACATATACACTCAACCATGATGGAAAATAATGCCTTATTTCTTGTTCTTGTTCTTCTTCTGTTATGTGTGGCCTACCTGACCTCACATCATCATTAAATATGCTGAAAACAACATCGTTCAATTAATGTAATAGTATAATAATCAATACTATTAAAATAATATAGATATATTAATTACTTACCCCTCCAGTTTCTCTACTTTCTCCTCGTCGCAGTTGAGTAATACATACACCTGAGCATCCCTTAGCTCATTATCGTTCAGATATCTCTTCTTCATTTTACCCGATGGCTTTCCTGGAGCATTGAATACCTTCAGTATCGTATCATTACTTTTATGATCTCCGTCGCCGTTTCTGGAAGCTCTCGTTCTATTAGTTGCAACATGAGGCTTGAAATATATCGAACAAAAGTTTGTAATCTCCTCGAGAACATAGGCTTCACAAATAGAACCCTCGACCCGTGCCTTATTTTTTACCTTTTCTTTTAGGTGATTCAAATGTCGCTCGAACGGGTACATCCATCGATATTCGATGGGTCCACCAACACGTACCTCATAGGATAGATGAATCGGCAAATGCTCCATAGAGTCGAAGAATCCAGGAGGAAACACCCTCTCTAGCTTGTACAGTGTTACCGCAATGTCCTTCTCTTGCTTTTCTAGACGATCAACGAGCAATTTCTTAGAACAAAGATCCCTGAAGAATATGCTAAGCTCCGTCAATGGATCCCAAACTTCCTGCGGTAAGAATTCCCGAAATATAATCGAAATTAACCTCTCCATGAATATGTGACAGTCGTGGCTCTTCATACCCGTCAATTTGTTTTCCTTCGGATCGACACATCTTCTCAGATTTGACACATATCTGTCTGAAAATTTTAGGCCTTGGATCCACCGACAAAGTCTCACTTTATCCTCCTTGTCCAGCAAGAAAATTGACTTCGGCAGGAACTGTTTTCCATTCTGCTCTATCAAATGCAACGCAGGGCGTTTGCATATTTCTTCTAAGTCCAACCTGGCCTTGGGATTTTCTTTCGTTTTTTCCTTTACGTCTATCACAGTATTAATTATGTTATCAAACACATTCTTCTCAATATGCATGGCATCAAGATTATGTCTGATCAGATTGGTACTCCAGTATGGCAGATCCCAGAATATGCTCTACTTTGTCCAGTTATGATCTCTACCAAATCCATCACACTTGTACCCAGTTGTAAGATCTTCGATAGCACTTAAAAAATCTTTAACCTCCTCCTATATCGTGGCTCCGTACCACCTTGGCGGTGGATCACCCTTCTCGACAACGCCGGCACGGAATACATTCCTGTTCCTTCTGAACGGATGATCTTTTGGCAGAGATTGCCGATGACAATAAAAAAAACACAGTTTTCCTCCATGTTTCAAGCGGAAAGCCTTACTATGGTCCATGCAATACGGACATGAGAGACGGCCATGAGTGCTCCATCCAGATGACATTCTATAGGCCGGAAAGTCGTTGATGGTCCACATAAGGGTTGCCTTTATCTGAAAATTCTGCTTCCTGGAAACATCGTACGTGTTAGCGCCTACTTCCCATAACTGATTCAACTCATCTATCAAAGGCTGTAAGTACACAACAATGTTCCTATTGGGATTGTTCGGACCAGGAATTATAATGGTTAGAAATATGTACTGAGTCTTCATGCACATCCAAGGCGGTAGGTTATACGGAGTGACAATCACAGGCCCGCACGAATACTGGGATCCCGAAAGACCAAAAGGAGTAAAACCGTCAGAAGATAGTCCCAACCTGACATTACGCGGATCTGAAGCAAAATCAGGATACACTCGATCAAAGTGCTTCCACGCTTCTCCATCGGATGGGTGATCCAACACTCCTTCAATCTGTTCTCGCATGTGCCAACTCATATTTTCGGCTGTCTCTTTCACCATAAATAATCTTTGCAACCGTGGCATTAAAGGCAAGTAGTGCATTGAATCGATCGGTCTTCTTGCACCGGTAGACCTTCCTGTACTAGTTGTCTTATAGCGATCAGCACCACAGAATCTGCACATATCTACGTCCTTATCGTCTTTGTAGTACAGCATGCACCCATTGCGATAAGAATCGATTTTCTCGTATCCTATCCAGAGCGATCTCACCATCCTCTTAGACCGATAGAAGTCTTTAGGCAACTTAGCACCCGTCGGCAAGATCTCTATAATCAACTCCAACACTCGGTTGTAGCATTCTTGCGACATGTTAAAATCTGACTTAATGCTCAACAGTCTTGTAACCACCTCCAACGGTGAATGATCCTCACAACCAGGATACAATGGAGTCCTTGCATTCTCCAGCAACTCCATGAACTATACAGCATCGGCGTTCGGTGCCTCCTCAGGTGTATCATGAACGAAACTAGGCCCCGCAACGTCGAAAACCATGTTCATGCACCCGTCATCGTATGCATGATTATCTGAAACAAAATTAGGTCCCGCATGCATATACGGCTCAACATAAGGCTCCGGCTCTGATGCTAAAGAAACAAGTTCTCCGTGTGCGGTCCACTGATAGTAATTAGGCGTGAAACCCCTCGAGTACAAATGATATGTCACTTCCACTTCTGGATAATATTTCACGTTATGACATTTCACACACGAACACTTAATTTTGGTGCCGTCCATGTACTGAGGGAACGCCTTAGCAAACTGCAGGAACTGCTCTACTCTCGCTATGTATTCATCTCGCACACCACACATATCATCAGGATGACGATTGTACATCCATGAACGATTTCGCAAGTAGTAATTCATATCCATTTGGAAATAATTCTGCAAAGATGGACACACATTATCCAACAGGCACAAATTCGTATATTATGTCTTATTATGGGACACATATTAGTAGCGGACAGTTACTAATAACAATGATATGCAATCTAGGTCAAACTAGGTTGTACTAAGTCAAACAAAGTCAAACAAGGTCAAGCTAAGTCAAACAAAGTCAAACAAGGTAAAACTAGGTCAAGGGTTGACCTATAGTTAACTTTGTCAACTCTTAGTCCAATCTAGGTCAGATGTTGACTCTACTTTGACTTTCAGTCAAAATAGTCAATCTTGGTCAAACAAGGTCAAATCTAAGTCAAATATCCTATTTCTAGTCATTACCTACCAAGGTACCCTTTACCTTATCGCTATTGGTATCCCAATACCAATACCTTAAGTTGGTACCCTTTATCTTATCGCTATTGGTACCCTTTACCTTATCGCTATTGGTATCCCAATACCAATACCACGGTAACATGGTTGGTACATTAAGGGTCTTTGACAAGATGACATATTACGAAAAGATATATCCTTATATATAGTTATCCTACGGATTTTCTTTAACATTACGTAGGAGAACTATAAGGATATATCTGTTCACAACATGTCACCTCCTCAAAGACCCTTAATTTGACAACCATGTCACCCTCTCAGTCATATCCCTGAGCTACGATGCAGCTGCATGCATTTAACATATCACGGTTTATAAAAATAACTAATAAATCTCTATCATAACTAATAAATTAATATCCTACTTTAACATCTAATAACTCTCATATTCCTGCAGCTACGATGCAGTTGCAGGCAGTTCCTTCTAACATAAACTAATATCCTAATCTAAACTAACCCTTTAACTGAAACTAATATCTAAACAATGTTAATCATGAACTGTACACTACTACCTAACATTCACATGAACTATCTATCTCAAACTCTCTATCATAACTAATAAATTAATATCCTACTTTAACATCTAATAACTCTCATATTCCTGCAACTAAAAGGCAAAACCATGGTATATACATGGTTTAAAGTATCGGCCGATACCGATTCGATACGGTCGATACCGATACGGTTTGGCATGTTCCGATCCGATACCGACCGATACCAAATATTGACCGATACCGACATTGGGGGTCTTTGTTCCGGTCAGTTCGGCAAAACCAATCGGTAAGGGTGACTACTATTTCATATAATTTCAAAACTACTAAGAAATAATGCTAAAATACTTAAAATTATGCCTAAATGTATAAAATATATGTTTTTAAATATAAATAATTTATTAATAATTATTTGTTTTTCGATACCAAAGTCCGATACTCCGATACAATACCGCCGATACTACCGATATCGCCGATACCAATACTCATTGGAATAGTCCGATACCGATTCCGATACCGATATTGTGAACCTTGGGTATATATCGTCAACATTTCAGATTCTTAAAATGAATTTCAAATGGATTTTTGATTGTATATATATGTGTATTTGTGTGTATATACATTGTATACATATATATTTATATATGTATTTGTGTGTGTATGTAAGTGTGTGAGTATATATATACATATGTATATATGTAGATATGTGTATTTATATATATAGGTATATATGTATGTATTGTGTATGTGTGTGTCCTGTGTCCTGTGTCCTGTATCCTGTGTCACAGAGTCGTGTCCGAAATAGGGTTAGGGTCCTGTCCCCTGCCCCCTCCCCCCTACCCCTTCCCCCTCCCCCCTATAGGGTATCCTATTACCATAGACTAATCTAGGACACTCTTAAGATACTAGGATATCTAACTATCCTAGGATACCAAATTCTAGCCAAGATACTAACTTAGGGTACTAACTTCTAGCCCAAGATATTTACATATACTATATCCTAGGCTATAACCAAGATACTAACTTAGGGTACTAACTTAGGGTACTAACTTAGGGTACTAACTTCTAGCCCATATCCTAATATCCTAGGCTATAACCAAGGGGACACATATATAGGTTAAGATATTTACATATACTATATCCTAGGCTATAACTAAGATACTAACTTAGGGTACTAACTTAGGGTACTAACTTCTAGCCCATATCCTAATATCCTAGGCTATAACCAAGGGGACACATATATAGGTTAAGATATTTACATATCCTAATATCCTAGGTTATAACCAAGGGGACACATATATAGGTTAAGATATTCACACAACTACCTATATATTTACTATATATATATATATATATATATATATATATATATATATATAGGCATACATATATAGGTTAAGATATTTACATATACTAGGCTATAACCAAGGGGACACAATATATACATTCAACAAGTTATGCATTTATATACTAGAGAGATAGAGAGTGTATAGTGTCAAGTGTGCATATACAAGTGTCATGTGTGTACGTGTCTCCCAAACCAAACTCGTGTCCAAATACTCGACACAATGTGTCCAAAAACAAACCAAACTCAACACATCCAAAACTGGACACGAATCCAATGGGCACGAGTCTTTGGGGACACGATGTGTGTCCGTGTGTGTCCATGGGAGAGGAGGAGGAGGAGGGAGAGGAGTTAGGTTAGGGTTTACCTGAGGAAGAGGAGGAGGAGCTCGGGATTGGGGGAGGAGGGGTTCGAGGAGGAGGATCTCGAGGAGGAGGAGCTCGTCGGAGAGGAAGGGAGTCGCCGAGGGGGAGGGGGTCGCCGGGGGTGGGAGGGTACTGACAGAGGGGAAGGGAGTCGTCGGGGGAGGGAAGGGAAATTAGAATTTTCGAGCGAGAGTGAGGGGGAAAGAAGGAAACGGTGTGCCCTAAGTAAAAAAAATAGCGACGTCAAGTGTTGCAGTCACTAAACGTCACAAAATTGGCAACATATGCTAATAAAATGTCACTGAACGTCGCTATTCAGCGACGTAGTAAACTTCTGTCGCAGAACGTCGCTAGGCAGCGACGTTTTGCGACGTGTATATAAAGCTGTCGCTATATTTCATAACTAGCGACGTCATTTCTTGCCGTCGCTAAATTACATCGCTATTAGATGATATTTTAGTAGTGTTAGTTCCTAAGTGAAGCCTCCTTGTGGCACTTGCTCTTCCTGGGATCTGACCCAGCTGGTTTTGTATGGCCAGATTTTGGAGTAGCTCCAGAGGATCTACCGACTTTCCAGCCAGATAGTGACTACTAAGCACAACACTGGCAACGAGTGATTTTATTTTGGCTCTCCCACTCTATTGTAAAATTATTCTTTTGAGGCGTTTAGCCGGCGAGCACGTGTTAGCTCGTATTGTATACCTTATTACTGTCTGCCTACAGACTGTAACATGATTGACAGATCCTAGGGTTGATCATGTATGACTAAACTCTTGCTAGTCCTCACATTTTGTAACGACTAGCTTCATGATCAGCTAAATATGTAATGTTTGGGATGCCTTACTTTTGTATATTTGGTGATCTTACATCTTGTAACATTTACTTGCTTATGATTGAGACAGTAGGCTTATTATTGACAATAAGAGACTGATGGCTTGTAGTTAAACCCTCATATATCTAGACAGTCGTGACAGTATAGTGAGGTGGATTCTATTTCATTATACGTAGCTGGCTATGTTCACCCCCGCTCTCCAGTATTTTAGTTCTGGGACGTTATATGGTTTAAGTGGTGGCCCATGCAGGTCTTGTAAATCAAGATATGTGAGGGTTTACCGAATAGATGTCTCAATCAGTACTCGCCTTTGATCCCTGTTCGTATCCTCTGAATTTCTGAGATTTATGTCCTGATCCTATGCTTGTATCGTTGATATGTCCTGGTTCTTTCTAATTGTTCCCTATGTCATCTTCTTCAGCGGCATTGTTCCTGGACCTACCGATCAGCAAGACAGAGCACCTTCCGTGGACCAGCAGCAACCCGGAGATCAAGCCCAGCATTCGGGAGTAGCCTCTAGAGTCGTACCTATTTGAAGAGAGCCACCAGTCCAGCCAGTTCAGCCTGCAGAGCCTGATGATGGCACTTTGGTGGGTCTCGTCAGGACCTTGATAACTTCCTAAGATTGTCGAGGAGATGCCTTGCACCAGGCAGTGACAGATGCTTTGACCAGAGGAGGTCATCAGGGTAATAGCACTGCCAACAGCTTCAAGCACTTGAACCCTCCATTCTTTGATGGTAGCGAAGATGCTATCGCCGCAGATGTTTGGCTTCAGGATACAGAGGTGATTCTAGAAGCAGCAAGGACTCCAGAGAACAAGAAGGTGGCCGTAGTGCGCCTACAGTTATTAGATCTTGTCCGCAGCTGGTGGGCGGTGCAGGCCGTTGGATTAGTGGCACCTATTGCCTGGGCAGTATTCAGAGAGAGATTCCAGACCAAGTATTTTGATGCTGTAGCTCGGTACAATCTGCAGACCAGGTTCACCAATTTGAAGCAGATGGGCCGGACGGTCGACGGATATGCGATCGTGTTTTCAAGGCTTAGTCGGTTTGCTCCCACCTTGGTAGCAACCGAGTTCCATAGAGCCCAGCGGTTCCATCAGGGGCTTCACCTACAGATTTTATTGGCAGTGGAGCAGTTTGAGCATCAGACTTTTGATGCAGTCTTGAGAGCAACCAGGAGGCATGAGTATACCTCCCAGAGGATTGTGGACAGGACCGGAGGTCGAAATCGATCTCACGACCAGATGAATCAGTCGTCAGCCCCAGCCCTTTGACTATTGGAGCTCCGAGGCGAGCGGCCTCAGTAACGTCGGTTCAGCATTCGGCCTCGACGTACCGTCATCAGCAGCAGAAGCAGAAGTACTCTTCCACGGTGGGATGTTCTCATTGCGAAAAGCCAGGACATGTGGTAGCAGAATGTCGCAGGGCACAGGGATTGTGCCTGGCTTGTGGAGCAGCAGATCATAAGGTTGGATCCTGCCCGAATAGGGGTAGTCCGTCATCGTCCAACCTTTCTAGTCCTTCGGTGAGAGGACCAGTACCAGTCCAGCAGCAGTAGCAGTACCCGTTGTCGAGGCCCTTGCCTCCTCAGTCCCAGGCATTCCAGCAATAACACCCCCAGCAGTATGCACAAGCCCAAGCCCTGAGTCAGAGCAGGCAGCAAGGATTTCAGCAGAGGGGACCAGCACCCCGAGGGTATGGTCAGGCTATGGTAATGACCGCAGAGGAAGGATTGTAACACCCAGTTTCTAAAATGAGGGTAATTTTGAAATTTTGTATTTTAATTTACTTAATTATGATAATTATTTAATAATATGATTTTTGGTAATTTTTAATTATTTTAGACTATTTAAATCATGACTTATGATTTTGGTGCATTGACTAGTGTAGCCTTAGACTGTTGACATAGAGCCTAGTCATTGTGATTAGGATGTTTGATTAGTACATTTTAGCCTAGAGGATATTTTGGTCATTTTAGAATTTATTGGAATTTTTAGGAATTTTTAGAATTTATTTTGGAATTGTTTGATTGAAGGTTGACTAGGTTGACTTTGACTAGCTTTGACTTGTGACCTAACCCTAGTTAGGTTGGACTTGACTAGATATAAGATCCTAGGTTAAGTTAGATCAACCATACTCTAGTTAGTGCAAACATTTGAGAATATTGAGTTTTAAATGGAGAGATTTAACCACAAGCCATGACTTGTGACTTTTAAGTCATTTGTTAAATGACTAGGCCCAAAGCCCAAGACAAGTTTCAAAACCCTAACCCTAAGCCTTAGTGGCCAGCCACCATATCATCCTTGGGAACAACACCCTATAAATATTCTCCTAGTTTTTAGGGTTGCCTCTTTTTTAGGAAGGCTCAAGCTTGAGGAAAGGTTTGTTTCCTATTGCATTAATCCCTAGATCTCCATTCCATTTCCTTTTCCATTCAAATCTCTTCCATTAGGTATTAATACACCTATTCTTGCTGTTATTGAAGTTTCATTTCAGTTTGTTGTGGATTTATTGGATTGGGACATCAAGGAGAAGAGCTTGAGAAGGGGGTTTTTTTATTGAAAGTTCAACAATAGGTAAAATCCTCATCTCTCCATGAAATTGCGTTTTACTTACATATTCAGGAAGCCCTAGGGGTCCCCTAAGTGACTGCATTAGTGTCGTGTTGGGTTTCATGAGTTTCGTGTCCATTTGGACACGTATCAGGCCATGGCCGCAGGTGTTCGACGAAATGCCACAGTGGGCATTTCGATCGATTTTTCAGGAAATATTTGAATAGGAAATTTAGTTCTTAGGTTGCTTATAGATTTCTATTGGTTTGGACACATTTCGTGTCGTGTTGGGGCCGTACTGGACCCGTGGACACGCCCACGTGCGAGCTAGCTGCACTGCCCTGCTACTAGGGGTTCAGTGCTTTGCGGACACGACGTTTGGACTCATGCCACTTGGCACAGACCAAGAGGCAACGTCTGTCAGGTCACCCCTTGAGTCTGGAGTCCAGTGGTGTCGTGTCGGACACGTTCTTTGGCCTGCACTGGTTCGACTGGACCAAGTTGGCAGTCAGTTTTAGTGGTTTTGGTTATATCGATTTGGACACGTTGTGTCCTGTTTTTGGATACCATTGTACTAGCATGACACACACTAATATCCACCTTAACTACCTACCTATTCTTTTATCAATAATCTGTTAATTGAATATTGGAATGAGGGGGATTCCTGTTCGACTGATACATCCTGTATCAGTGAATACTATTTCCCCAATTCCTGTTGTTATCGATTTACATTGTGTTTAGTTATGATATAATTATTAATCTAATATGCTGGACATGTGTATTAACCTCTGTTAAGTTTGAATTTGCATTTAGATTAGATTTGTGATGTGGATTGGGCAAATTTCCCAATCAACTGATACTTCCTATCAGTGAACACTGTTCTCTTTTTCCAGTTTTCTTAATGATTAATAACATTGATAGTTAGAGTTTATTTGCTAAATAGCTAGTTATCATGTTAAGGTTTATGTGTGGGGATGTTGGTACATGTGGAGTATGATTTTGGATATTGAATGAGTCTTAGATGTTAATAATTCTTCATTCTTTGTCAATCCTATTTTTCTTTATAACTGAACTGCCCAAGTGTAATGTTTAAAACCTGAGAACCCTTAACATACTACCTGAAATTCTGAGAATTATTTGTTTGTGAATACCTGTGATAGTTCAAATCTGAAATCTGAGAATAGGCCATGTCTTCTTGACTTCATGATACTTTGACTGTTGTTAAATATTTTACTGATTTCCTTTCTCTTCAATGTTGATTTTTTCTGCACATATATGTATTTCCTGTACAACTTACAAGTTCACAGCTTTCCTCTAATGCCTGCACACCCTTTCCCTTCACTGCTCTTTAAACATAGTGCTGATTCCCTTTCCTGTGCGTTCCTCCAATGTTTGGGGTTTTTTCAAAAACCTGAGATTCAAATAGGTTTGTTTAAATTCTTCATTGACATGTATCCCAATATATGCACACTGTTGTTTCCCCTTCCTCTTATTTTCTGCCTGCACACACAATGTATGCATACACACACTTTGAATCCCTGTGAACACTGGCTGTCCACACACAGTCTCCTTTCCCTGTTATTAACATTACTGCATACATGTGACACTGCTCACTTGTTCACTTCATTCCTGCATTTGCTTCACACACACTGTCACAGGTACACCCCTCATATGCACACTCTTTACACACACACACACAAGCCTAAATAACAGCCACATTTCAGTCATCTAACCACCCTATTTCACCCCTTGTTCAGCCCCTAAAATATCCTAAAACCTGTCCTGAAGCATGCCAATTCAGTCCCATTTCAAGCCTCTTCAACACTGTTGGCTGTCCCCTCCAAACCAGTCTACACAACCTATTTGCTGTCCTAAATGACAGCCACCACATTGCAGTGTAATCAGTCCCTCTTGCTCCTAAAACTCAGTCCTATAATACCCCATCACAGCCCATGTAACCCCCCTTACTTGCTATCCTATTTGCCTCCATATTAGTCCCTATTTGACCACAAATCAGATATATGGTTTTCCCCCATTGTACAAACCATTGTAGGCCAAAACCTATTCCTAACCATCCTGTTCTAGCCCCACATCAGCCTTCAACTTGACACCCCTAAAACCTGTCCAACAATCAGCCTTGTATATGTGTGGTTGTATGTGTGTAAGAGCCTATATGTATATATGTGATATTGTATATGTGTGGTATTTATGAGGAGCCTATATACTAATATGTATATTTTATATATAGCCTAGTGTGACTAGTAATGAGGTATGTTGTAGATAGTGTAGTGGCATAGCCTAAAGGTATATGTGTGATGGTTTGTCTAGGCTTGTATAGCCTTGTGATTGGTGTGCGATTGCTAGACTAGGCTTGGTTAGGCCTAGTGAGACTTAGTAGACTTGTTGGGCTAGGACTTGACCTAATTGACCTAGTTTGACCAGTCAAGTTGACCAAGAGTTGACTTTGGCCTAGATTGACCTAGTTTCATGTAGAATGCATAGTAGAACTTCATTTTATTATTTTAGACTTGTTGTGACTTATACTGTTCTATAGGAGACAGACACCACTCCTCGGACAGTATATTCTCTTCAGACACTCAGGCTATTAGGCGAGTACATTTTCTGACCGTTTCATACTTGTATGGATTTACATTCTTGCTCTAGATTACTGTACTTGATGCTGACACGACCGTTATCACGGATTGGTACTATATGGATCTCCTTTTGAGATGTTATCTCCTTGTATTCACTAAATACATATTGTGACGTGCGTTTCACTTCCATATTGTATTTATTGAATACCCATATCCTTGTATACTCATTGTGCATATTGTACTCTCATTATCATATGAGCCCCAGGGATAGACCATTGTACACTATTGTATAATATTGTACATCCATTGTATAACATTGTACACTATTGTATAAGATAACGTAACTGGAGTAGATCCTTGTGTATTGATTGGGGAGGGGGAGTAGAATTGGTTATGTACTCAAATCCTATTGTACAATATTGTATAACTATTGTATATGTCTATTGTACACCCACGTACAATGGAGTTACCATTACATTTTTCTAGCCCGTTTACATAACCAGATTGTACTCTAAAATCACAAGTTTCTTACAGTTCTTACTTATCATATTTAGATATTTCCTGTTATCAAATCTCTACTGTTTTTCATATATCTTCTTCTTTCAGCGTTTTATGTACTTTACTCTATTGCATGCTTTATATTTCCTAACTCGTTATGAACTGCGTGAGATGTTTTGTGCTCGCTCCCGTCCTGACTGGACCTGTTGAAAATATTACAGAGGATGAGGAGGAGGCCTGCATAGACACCTACTATAGGACAGCTGTAGATGACATACGTGACCCAGATTTCTAGCCTGATCCACTAGCTTAGAGACTGAGGCTCCCTAGTCTAGGTTTACATTTTCTGTCAGTTGAGATCTGATTGTATATTCTTTCATTTCAGTTTTAGAGACTTGTATTGAGTTGGATATTCTGTTTGTATGGCAGTAGACACTTAGACTCTTTCTCTCTGATTGTATCCTGTGGATCTTTATTCCAGTATCTATCTATCTTTTATTTTCAACATTCTACCTTAGATGTGATTGAGACTATATATTATCATGTCACCTCCATTCGGAGTGTATATACTGTACAGGTACCTTTATATTGTTAGATGATTGACCTAGGACAGCGTTCTACCGCCGACACTGCGACGTAGGCTGGGCGTTGTTACGTTCTCGTACCCTCACAGTGGGTGCGGGTCGTGACACGTTTTTAGTGGTGGCCCATGCAGGTCGAGTTTATGTAGTGGTATTCGAACTAGAGTATCACTACAGCCTGCAGTAGGATTAGGATATTTTAAAGGTACTCAATCATACTAGGAAAAACTCATCTCAAATTTATGTCATCTCAGTTCTTGCTGATATTGTTCTCCTTGAATATAACTGTCCTCCTTTGCTATTTCGACTCATTCTCAGCAAATGTTTGTTTGATCTGTCTTCAGGATGGTGGAGACGCGATTACAGCGTGCCATTCATGGAGATACTGTAGAGGGGACTGCTACCTCTCAGCCAGTTCAGCAGGGTCGGGAGGCTACAGCTCCTGCCACCTCTGCTCATATTGGGATTTCAGCAGTAGCAGCAGCAGCTGAGGGTATGCCTTCACCAGTTCGGAGGCAGGACCCAATCATTCCAGAGGATCCTTTCCAGCCGCCACCGCCTCCAGGACATGTGGACGCTGCTCAGATGTTTGCATATTTCTAGCAGTTCATGGACCGACAGCAGGCTCGACAGGACAGAGGCTTGGAGTTGGCCGTCACGACAGCCGCAGCTCGACCAGTGGTTCAGCAGCCGAAGACACCGGGGATCGAGCAGTTTCAGAAGATGAGCCCCAGAGCCTTTTTGGGGACAGAGGGAATCCTGTATGCCGACGAGTGGATCGAGCATATGGAGGAGATCTTCCGCTTGGCCAGGATTCCAGCAGACCTTCAGATCGAGGCAGCAGCTAGCCGGATGCGAGATCTTGCTCGCACCTGGTATCAGTCGGACCCCAGGGTGGGGGTACCAGGGCAGACTTGGGAGCAGTTCAGGGGCTTCTTCAAGAAGAAGTTCTTTCCAGATTCAGCAGTCAGAGCCTTGGAGACGCAGTTTGAGAACTTGGTCCAGGGGAGCCTCTCAGTAGAGGAGTATACGGAAGAGTTTGGCCGTCTTGGCAGGTTTGTTGAGGGGTTGAGCGAGACGGCGAAGGCCCAGAGGTTCCGGAAGGGTCTGGTCAAGGAGGTCAAGTCCCTGACCAAGGGGAACAGAGATGCTACTTTTGAGGAGATTTTGACGGGAGCCTTATTGGCGGAGGATGATCTTGAGCTTAGGCTCAAAAGGAGGCGAGACCCAGTTGGGGGCAGCAGCAGCGGAGGACCGGCCAAGAGGCCGCACGTTCAGTATGAGTTTCAGCAGCAGTATCAGCAGCCGATGGCCCATTTCCAGCAGCAGCAGCAGAGGCCTGTTCAGTATCAGGGACAGAGACAGTTGCAGTATCAGCAGGCACCCAGGCAGCAGCAGAACACTGTGTGCAACTTCTGTAAGAAGCAAGGACATGGGTGGAATGACTGCAGAAAGAGGCTGGGTATGTGTTTACTTTGCGGATCCGTGGAGCATCAGTGTAGAGAGTGTCCCAAGAACCCGACACCATTGGCTCAGGTAGCACCAGGAGCTAGAGCTCCGGCAGGGCAGCAGAGGGGACCACCATTGCAGACTCAGCAGCAAAGGTTCGTCCAGCATCAGCAGTAGGCCAGGGGAGGCCAGCCAGGGAGAGCTTTCGCCATGACAGCCGAGGATGCTCAGGCCGTTGGAGATCTAGTTGCAGGTTCTGTTTCTTGATTCAATTCAGAAATTCCTATCTTGAAATTCAGTTTCATCTATTCCTATCTGCTGCTTCATTGTTGATAAGTTCGATCTGGTGTTTCTTATGATTTAATTTTCTTCTGAGATAAGTCGTATGGGCTAGGTCGCCTTGATTGTGAGATTTTAGAATCCTCTAGGGTCATGCTAGCAGGCATAGTGAGGACATATAGTCGGACTATGGATGTATTTCTCGGGTGTGGGAATTTAAGGTTTTCGCTGCCAAGTGCGCGACAATGCAAAAATTTTAAATACCACAATTCTAGAGGTATGTACCATAGTTGAGGACTCTGTGATTATCGTAGCCTTGCTCACTGGCATGACAGAGATTCTGAGTGTCACGATTTTGGACAGACGCATATAATTATCTGACGGTATGATTGAGACTCTGATTGTGGGGTGTTTGACCTAGAAGGACTACTACCATTTTAATTTCGAGGACGAAATTCTTCTAAGGTGGGTAGACTTGTAACACCCAGTTTCTAAAATGAAGGTAATTTTGAAATTTTGTATTTTAATTTATTTAATTATGATAATTATTTAATAATATGATTTTTAGTAATTTTTAATTATTTTAAACTATTTAAATCATGACTTATGATTTTGGTGCATTGACTAGTGTAGCCTTAGACTGTTGACATAGAGCCTAGTCATTGTGATTAGGATGTTTGATTAGTACATTTTAGCCTAGAGGATATTTTGGTCATTTTAGAATTTATTGGAATTTTTAGGAATTTTTAGAATTTATTTTGGAATTGTTTGATTGAAGGTTGACTAGGTTGACTTTGACTAGTTTTGACTTGTGACCTAACCCTAGTTAGGTTGGACTTGACTAGATATAAGATCCTAGGTTAAGTTAGATCAACCATACTCTAGTTAGTGCAAACATTTGAGAATATTGAGTTTTGAATGGAGAGATTTAACCACAAGCCATGACTTGTGACTTTTAAGTCATTTGTTAAATGACTAGGCCCACAGCCCAAGACAAGTTTCAAAACCCTAACCCTAAGCCTTAGTGGCCAGCCACCATATCATCCTTGGGAACAACACCCTATAAATATTCTCCTAGTTTTTAGGGTTGCCTCTTTTTTAGGAAGGCTCAAGCTTGAGGAAAGGTTTGTTTCCTATTGCATTAATCCCTAGATCTCCATTCCATTTCCTTTTCCATTCAAATCTCTTCCATTAGGTATTAATACACCTATTCTTGCTGTTATTGAAGTTTTATTTCAGTTTGTTGTGGATTTATTGGATTGGGACATCAAGGAGAAGAGCTTGAGAAGGGGGTTTTTTATTGAAAGTTCAACAATAGGTAAATTTCTCATCCCTCCATGAAATTTTGTTTTGCTTACATATTCAGGAAGCCCTAGGGGTCCCCTAAGTGACTGCATTAGTGTCGTGTCGGGTTTCATGAGTTTCGTGTCCATTTGGACACGTATCAGGCCATGGCCGCAGGTGTTCGACGAAATGCCACAGTGGGCATTTCGATCGATTTTTCAGGAAATATTTGAATAGGAAATTTAGTTCTTAGGTTGCTTATGGATTTCTATTTGTTTGGACACATTTTGTGTCGTGTTGGGGCCGTATTGGACCCGTGGACACGCCCACGCCCGAGCTAGCTGCACTGCCCTGCTACTAGGGGTCCAGTGCTTCACGGACACGGCGTTTGGACTCGTGCCACTTGGCACAGACCAAGGGGCAACGTCTGTCAGGTCACCCCTTGAGTCTGGAGTCCAGTGGTGTCGTGTCGGACACGTTCTTTGGCCTGCACTGGTTCGACTGGACCAAGTTGGCAGTCAGTTTCAGTGGTTTTGGTTATATCGATTTGGACACGTTGTATCCTGTTTTTGGATACCATTGTACTAGCATGACACACACTAATATCCACCTTAACTACCTACCTATTCTTTTATCAATAATCTGTTAATTAAATATTGGAATGAGGAGGATTCCTGTTCGACTGATACATCCTGTATCAGTGAACACTGTTTCTCTAATTCCTGTTGTTATCGATTTACATTGTGTTTAGTTATGATATAATTGTTAATCTAATATGCTGGACATGTGTATTAACCTCTGTTAAGTTTGAATTTTTATTTAGATTAGATTTGTGATGTGGATTGGGGAAATTTCCCAATCAACTGATACTTCCTATCAGTGAACACTGTTCTCTTTTTCCAGTTTTCTTAATGATTAATAACATTGATAGTTAGAGTTTATTTGCTAAATAGCTAGTTATCATGTTAAGGTTTATGTGTGGGGATGTTGGTACATGTGGAGTATGATTTTGGATATTGAATGAGTCTTAGATGTTAATAATTCTTCATTCTTTGTCAATCCTATTTTTCTTTATAACTGAACTGCCCAAGTGTAATGTTTAAAACCTGAGAACCCTTAACATACTACCTGAAATTCTGAGAATTATTTATTTGTGAATACCTGTGATAGTTCAAATCTGAAATCTGAGAATAGGCCATGTCTTCTTGACTTCATGATACTTTGACTGTTGTTAAATGTTTTACTGATTTCCTTTCTCTTCACTGTTGATTTTTTTTGCACATATATGTATTTCCTGTACAACTTACAAGTTCACAGCTTTCCTCTAATGCCTGCACACCCTTTCCCTTCACTGCTCTTTAAACATAGTGCTGATTCCTTTTCCTGTGTGTTCCTCCAATGTTTGGGGTTTCTTCAAAAACCTGAGATTCAAATGGGTTTGTTTAAATTCTTCATTGACATGTATCCCAATATATGCATACTGTTGTTTCCCCTTCCTGTTATTTCCTGCCTGCACACACAATGTATGCATACACACACTTTGAATCCCTGTGAACACTGGCTGTCCACACACACTCCTTTCCCTGTTATTAACATTACTGCATACATGTGACACTGCTCACTTGTTCACTTCATTCCTGCATTTGCTTCACACACACTGTCATAGGTACAACCCTCATATGCACACTCTTTACACACACACACACAAGCCTAAATAACAGCCACATTTCAGTCATCTAACCACCCTATTTCACCCCTTGTTCAGCCCCTAAAATATCCTAAAACCTGTCCTGAAGCATGCCAATTCAGTCCCATTTCAAGCCTCTTCAACACTGTTGGCTGTCCCCTCCAAACCAGTCTACACAACCTATTTGCTGTCCTAAATGACAGCCACCACATTGCAGTGTAATCAGTCCCTCTTGCTCCTAAAACTCAGTCCTATAATACCCCATCACAGCCCATGTAACCCCCCTTACTTGCTATCCTATTTGCCTCCATATTAGTCCCTATTTGACCACAAATCAGATATATGGTTTTCCTCCATTGTACAAACCATTGTAGGCCAAAACCTGTTCCTAACCATTCTGTTCTAGCCCCACATCAGCCTTCAACTTGACACCCCTAAAACTTGTCCAACAATCAGCCTTGTATATGTGTGGTTGTATGTGTGTAAGAGCCTATATGTATATATGTGATATTGTATATGTGTGGTATTTATGAGGAGCCTATATACTAATATGTATATTTTATATATAGCCTAGTGTGACTAGTAATGAGGTATGTTGTAGATAGTATAGTGGCATAGCCTAAAGGTATATGTGTGATGGTTTGTCTAGGCTTGTATAGCCTTGTGATTGGTGTGCGATTGCTAGACTAGGCTTGGTTAGGCCTAGTGAGACTTAGTAGACTTGTTGGGCTAGGACTTGACCTAATTGACCTAGTTTGACCAGTCAAGTTGACCAAGAGTTGACTTTGGCCTAGATTGACCTAGTTTCATGTAGAATGCATAGTAGAATTTTATTTTATCATTTTAGACTTGTTGTGACTTGTACTGTTCTATAGGAGACAGACACCACTCCTCGGACAGTATATTCTCTTCAGACACTCAGGCTATCAGGCGAGTACATTCTCTGACCGTTTCATACTTGTATGGATTTACATTCTTGCTCTAGATTACTGTACTTGATGCTGACACGACCGTTATCACGGATTGGTACTATATGGATCTCCTTTTGAGATGTTATCTCCTTGTATTCACTAAATACATATTGTGACGTGCGTTTCACTTCCATATTGTATTTATTGAATACCCATATCCTTGTATACTCATTGTGCATATTGTACTCTCATTATCACATGAGCCCCAGGGATAGACCATTGTACACTATTGTATAACATTGTACATCCATTGTATAACATTGTACACTATTGTATAAGATAACGTAACTGGAGTAGATCCTTGTGTATTGATTGGGGAGGAGGAGTAGAATTGGTTATGTACTCAAATCCTATTGTACAACATTGTATAACTATTGTATATGTCTATTGTACACCCACGTACAATGGAGTTACCATTGTATTTTCCTAGCCCGTTTACATAACCAGATTGTACTCTAAAATCACATATTCCTTACAGTTCTTACTTATCATATTTAGATATTTCCTGTTATCAAATCTCTACTGTTTTTCATATATCTTCTTCTTTCAGCGTTTCATGTACTTTACTCTATTGCATGCTTTATATTTCCTAACTCGTTATGAACTGCGTGAGATGTTTTGTGCTCGCTCCCGTCCTGACTGGACCTGTTGAAAATATTACAGAGGATGAGGAGGAGGCCTGCATAGACACCTACTATGGGACAGCTGTAGATGACATGTGTGACCCAGATTTCTAGCCTGATCCACTAGCTTAGAGACTGAGGCTCCCTAGTCTAGGTTTACATTTTCTGTCATTTGAGATCTGATTGTATATTCTTTCATTTCAGTTTTAGAGACTTGTATTGAGTTAGATATTCTGTTTGTATGGCAGTAGACACTTAGACTCTTTCTCTCTGATTGTATCTTGTGGATCTTCATTCCAGTATCTATCCATCTTTTATTTTCAACATTCTACCTTAGATATGATTGAGACTGTATATTATTATGTCACCTCCATTCGGAGTGTATATACTGTACAGGTACCTTTATATTGTTAGATGATTGACCTAGGACAGCGTTCTACCGCCGACACTGCGGCGTAGGCTGGGCGTTGTTACGTTCTCGTACCCTCACAGTGGGTGTGGGTCGTGACAAGGATTGGCACCGGGAGAGGTAGTGGCAGGTACTATTCTTGTCAACTCCTTTCCAGCTTCGACTTTATTTGATTCTGGTGCATCGTATTCATTTATGTCTACACGATTTGCGACACGGATAGGACTGGAGCCCGAGTCATTATCAGTAAGGCTCAATATACTTACTGTTAACGGACTTATGGGGGTAGATAGAGTATTTTTCTCGTGTCAGATTGTAGTTAGCGGTAGAGAATTTCTCGCTAGATTGATAGAGTTTTCGATGGCCGATTATGATGTGGTCTTAGGGATAGATTGGTTGAGGAACCAGTATGCTAGAATAGACTGCCATATTGGCAGGGTTGTTTTTAGCATTCCAGGCGAGCCAGAGTTTTCCTTCTCCCGAGGCGAAGTTGAACCTTCTCCTCCAATATTGCGGATGGCAGTCGCAGCAGTGCAGTTACCCCGGATAGTCGAAGAGTTTCCAGATGTTTTCCCGGAAGAGCTTCCAGGGATGCCGCCAGAATGGGAGATCGAGTTCACCATAGACTTGATCCCCGAAACAGCACCAATGTCAGAGAGAGTTTACAGGATGGTACCGTCAGAGCTAGAGATATTGTACAAGATGATTAAAGAACTCAGGACCAAGAGATTCATTCGTGCTAGTGGATCGCCTTGGGGAGCCCCGATGCTTCTTATGAAAAAGAAGGATGGTACATCCAGATTATGTGTTGATTATCGTACCTTGAACTCAGTGACAATCAAGAACAGATACCCTCTTCCGATGATAGATGACTTGTTTGATCAACTCAATGGGGCGGCAGTATTCTCGAAGATTGACTTGCGGTCAGGATACCACCAGATCAGAGTCAGAGAGCAGGACATCCCGAAGACAGCTTTCAGATCTAGATATGGGCATTAGGAGTTCCTTGTTATGCCCTTTGGAGCGACCAATATGTCGGCTATATTCATGGACCTCATGAATCGTATCTTCATGCCTTATTTGGATCAATTCGTGATCGTGTTCATAGACGATATCCTGGTCTACAGCAAGAGTGAAGCGGAGCATGAGCAGCATCTCAGAGTCGTCCTCCAGATTCTCCGAGAGCACCAGTTGTATGCCAAGTTCATTAAATGCGAGTTCTGGCTCGATCGTATTTCATACTTGGGTCATATCATCACCAAAGGGGGAGTAGAAGTGGATCCCCAGAAGATCGTGGCTATTGAAAACTGGCCAGTGCCCAGCACAGTTGCAGAAGTTCGCAGTTTTCTTGGATTGGCCGACTACTACCGGAGATTTGTTTCGGACTTTGCTCGAATTTTAGCGCCATTGATACAGTTGACCCGCAAGGATGTGCAGTTTGCTTGGACAGTAGAATGTCAAGATTCTTTTGAGAAGCTAAAGCGAGGCTTGATGACAGCACCCATTCTCACACTTCCAGATAGAACTGGAGGATTTTTAGTGTACTGTGATGCTTTAGGCAGAGGTTTAGGATCTGTTTTGATGCAGCATGGAAAGATAATAGCTTATGCGTTACGACAACTTCGTGATTATGAGAGGAATTATCCAACCCATGACCTAGAGCTGGCAGCTGTAGTGTTTGCACTTAAGTTATGGAGGCACTACTTGTACGGAGATAGGGTGGAGATTTTCACCGACCACAAGAGTCTGAAGTATGTTTTCACCCAAAAGGATCTTAACATGCGTCAGAGGAGATGGCTGGAGCTTCTTGTGGATTATGATGTCAACTTGCAGTATTATCTTGGGAAGGCCAACGTTGTTGCAGATGCGTTGAGCAGGAGAGCCGGAGTTTATTTCCTAACAGCAACCAGATCTGTTAGCAGATCTTCAGAGGATGGGTATAGAAGTTGTTCTTCCTTCCAGTATGGCATTGATGGCCAGCATGCAAGTTCAGTCCACTATAGTCGAGAGGATCCGGCTGGCGCAGTTGACAGATTCCAAGCTTCAGCGACTCAGAGCAGAGTATGAGGCGGGACGAAGACCGAAGTTATGCATCCACGAGGATGGTACACTTCGACATGGTAAGCATCTTTGTGTACCCAGTAGAGATATCAGACAGGAGATCATGACAGAGGCTCACAATTCTCAGTATTCCATTCATCCCAGTAGAACGAAGATGTACCGTGATATCCGTCTGCACTTTTGGTGGAATGGCATAAAGAGGAAGATAGCCCAGTTTGTCTCTCGGTGTTTGGTTTGCCAACAGGTTAAAGCTGAACATCAGAGGCCAGCAGGACTTCTTCAGCCCTTGCCAATTCCAGAATAGAAGTGGGAGCATATAACCATGGATTTTGTGACTGGATTACCTCGATCCCCAGCTGGTCGATATGCTATTTGGGTTATAGTTGATAGGCTCACGAAGGTGGCTCACTTTCTCCCATTCAGAGTTGGTCAGTCGACGGCTCAGCTAGCAGAGATGTATCTCAGGCAGATAGTCAGGTTGCACGGTGTGCTAGTCAGTATCACCTCGGACCGAGATTCAAAATTTATGTCGCACTTTTGGCGTAGCCTGCAAGAGAGTTTAGGAACTCACCTCCAGTTTAGCTTATCTTATCATCCGCAGACTGACGCTCAGTCGGAACGCACAATCCAGACTCTTGAAGACATGTTGCGATCTTGTACGCTCGACTTTAGAGGTTCATGGGAAGATCACCTACACCTAGTGGAGTTCTCGTACAACAACAGTTTTCAGGCCAGTATCCAGATGGCACCGTTCGAGGTACTATATGACAGGAAGTGCAGATCCCCGTTAACCTGGAATGATGTTGGAGAGAGGCAGATGCTTGGTCTAAAAATGATTGCCCAGACAGTTGAAGTGGTCAGAAGAGTCAGGGATCATCTTCGAGTTGTCCAAGATCGCCAGCGTCATTAGGTCGATTCTCATCGGCGCCCTCTTGAGTTTTCTGTCGGCGACCATGTATTCCTGAGGATTTTGCCAAACCTGGCATTATTTGTTTTGGCGTACGGGGAAAGCTTAGTCCTAGGTATATAGGGCCGTTCGATATTTTGTAGCGAGTAGGAGATGTGTCCTATCGCCTCGCTCTTCCGCCGTCTCTGTGTGAGGTACATGACGTATTCCATATATTCCAACTACGACGGTATATCTCGGATCCGAGTCATATCCTGGATCATTCGAAATTGGTTGTTGGTACCAACCTTTCTTATGAGGAGAGGCCCGTATCTATATTGGACCAAAGAGAGAAGATACTCAAGAACAAGACTATCAAGTTAGTTCGTGTTGCTTGGGGTCATCACTCCTTGGGTGAGTCAACGTGGGAGCGTGAGGATGATATCCGATCATGATATCCCGACCTGTTTGACTCGTGAGGTATAATATCTTTCTTATGCCTCATGCCTTCGATTCCTCGCTTGCATGAATAATTGCTTGATTGCTTGACTAGTATAGCTTGTCCTTGCATCTCCAGCCTCTTGATTAAATTTCGAGGACTGAATTCTTTTAAGGTGGGTAGAGTTATAATAACCATTGTTCGTATTACGTATTTTGGCATACGTGTACGTATTTAGACTCGTATTGTATGTCTCTCTGCCTGGTTTGTTTTGGCATTTCATTGATTATTTTATCTTGGTTAGGTTCGATTTGTTTGGCTTGGTTTGATTTTGTTGTGAACCCACCCCACCTACCACCACCCTCTTTATTTATATCCCATCAAATATTTCTCTCTCCTCATTAACTCTTCTTTTTTCCTACCATTACTTCTCCACCAACCTGAGAGAGAAAGGTTTTAGGCAAGTGCATCTTGCTTCATGGAGAAAGTCTATTTTTCTTTTCTATTGTCTTCCTCATGTGTATCTAATCCACTTTAGTACTTAGCATTTTTTTATTTCCATGGTTAATTTCTTGTAAATCTAGCTTTGTGGTATTTTCGGTTTTCAGGAGTTTTGATCCATCAAACCTGCATATTTTGCTATTTGATGGTTCCATGATGTAGAGAATCTCATTTTGTCCAAATTAGACCTACAAAAGTCTGAATTTGGCCATATACAATGCAATGCTTGCTGAGCCGCATAAGGCCTATTGCCTTGCATGAATGGCCAAAGCATTAATTGATTGCTTACGTAAAGTTGGCCGCATGGCCCTTTATTAGTTGCATGCAAATGCATGCTTTGGCTTTTGTTTGTATGGCCATATGCAATACAGTGCTTGCTGAGCCGCATAAGGCCTATTGTCTTGCTGGCCGCATATGGCTATTAGCAGTTGCATGCATTTTGCATGCAACCTGTTTTGGCCACGTAGGCTACTAGTAATTAATTAGCATTAAATATTTGCATGTATTTGCATTAGCATTAAATATTTAAACTGGACGCATGGCCGCTGTTCATTTGTGGCCGCATGGCCTTAGCATTAGTTGTAGCCGTATGCACAATTAATATTTAATTCCTAAATGTATGCTGGTGCCGTATTAATTTTATGTATGTTTCCTGACACGATGGTGACCCGTTGTGGTACACTTTTAACAAATGACATGACATAATAGTGGCCCGATGTGGCGCACTCCTGACAGTGAACCTGACATGATATATATATCTCGAAGGTTGGAGCGACGGCTAGCATGTCATGACAAGCTTGAATGGCGTGGACACCATGGATGATTGTGTTTGTATAATTGAACCGGTAATGTTTGCATCATGTCTAGGACATGGATCCCTGAGTAACACGGTCTGGGGTACCTACTAAAATGGACTAAGACTAATAACTAGAATAACACAGTAGTCATGAAGTGATTTTTCAGCTACATGCAATCCTGTTACCTGGGCGCGCTTGTGGATCTGTAGCCTGCCGACGAGTAGGGCACATTTCCAGCACATTGTCATGTGTTGCACCCTCCAAGCTACTTAAGGGTACATGCATTTTCTGGACGATATACCCACAAGAACTCTACCCCTAATTTTGACCTAGGTAACCTGGATGGTCTGCAGGGCTTGTGGCTGTGGAATAATCTCGCTGCATCTTGCTAGTAACTAGGCCTGTGATAACCTTAGTTCGTTAAAGTATCAAGCCGTACTTATTTGCTTGGCCGTGATTGTTGGATGAGGCATAACCAGTCTAGTCTTGTCTTGATCCTGTACAAGATTATTACATGTCCAGATTTTTTTATATTATCTTGCCGATAAATGGTGGAAAACCAAGTTTCGTTCAGATGAAGGGTTACAACCCTGTTCCTTGTTTGGTTTACGGGTTGTAACCTGGTTATCAGAATAGTTTCATGGTTATCTCGTCGTATATCATCCTGATATGTTTTCCTTATTTCTAGTTTTTACTATTTATTTATACTTTAGTGCTAATTGCTGGTTTTAGTTCCTAAGTGAAGCCTCCTTGTGGCACTTGTTCTTCCTGGGATCTGACCAAGCTAGTTTTGTATGGCCAGATTTTGGAGCAGCTCCAGAGGATCTACCGACTTTCCAGCCAGATGGTGACCACTATGCGCAATACTGGCAACGAGTGGGTTTATTTTGGCTCTCCCACTCTATTGTAAAATTATTCTTTTGAGGCGTTTAGCCGGCGAGCACGTGTTAGCTCGTATTGTATACCTTATTACTATTTGCCTACGGGCTGTAATATGATTGACAGATCCTAGGGTTGATCATGTATGACTAAACTCTTGCTAGTCCTCACATTTTGTAACGACTAGCTTCATGATCAGCTGAATATGTAATGCTTGGCACGCCTTACTATTGTATATTTGGTGATCTTACATCTTGTTACTTTACTTGCTTGCTTGTGATTGAGACACTAGACTTGTTATTGACCATAAGAGACTGATGGCTTGTAGTTAAACCCTCATATATCTAGACAGCCGTGACCGTATAGTGAGGTAGATTCCATTTTATTATACGTAGCTGGCCATGTTCGCCTCCACTCTCCAGTATTCTGGTTATGGGGCATGCCAGGCTACAAGTGTGACGAATTTGGTCGCACTCATAACTGGACGAAGATGAGTATATTCTGGGATCTTCTATATTGGAGCACCAATCTGATTAGACAAAATCTTGATGTCATGCATATCGAGAAGAATGTGTTTGACAACATAATTAATACTGCAATGGACGTAAAGGGGAAGACGAAAGACAATCCAAAGGCTAGATTGGACTTGGAAGAAATATGTAGACGTCCTGCATTGCATTTGATAGAGGAGGGGAATGGAAAGTTGAAGCAGCCTAAGGCAATTTTCTCACTGGAGAAGGAGGATAAAGTGAGACTTCGTAGGTGTCACTCTACTTTTCCAGTATTTTCAAAATCTTAAATCTATTTTTTGATTAATGATTAAATTGTTTAATTGATTTTCAAATAAGTTTTATAATTATTTTTGAAGGAAATTGAATTAGAGCAGGATTTCAATTTTAAAAATTTGTTGTAACCAACTATTGGTGGTCCCCATTTTTTTCTAACTGATTGGGGTTTTAGTGTTAATAGTCCATTGGTTTATTGTATAATTGCATTTTTACTTATATTTTGTACTGAGGAGAGAGACTCCTCAGTCTTATCCTTCTCGAGCCAGTGTCCCTCCCATTTCCCCAATCTTCCACTTAGGCCCTAACCCTAATCTTCGCCCCTCCGACGATGGGCATGGGCGGCGACGGCGACTAGGAGTTCGGCATCATCATTGAGATCTCGGCGCACACGCGACGACAGCAGCAGTGGCCCTCTTCTTTCGGCTAAACCACCTCTTCCTTGACGGTTTTCTTCGGCGCACGGTTTCCCCTCCTGACGGCGACGACCGCAACACCACGGACCCCTTCGATCGATAGAGAGCAGGGCATTCTCCTAGACGACGAGCAGCGGCCATGGCAACGACGATGGTCTGCCACCATTGCGATGGCGTATACACTCTCTCGCGACGGACGAAGACGACTGCAGTGATCGACTATGGTGTAGAAGCATGGAAAATATTAGAATAATGATCCATGCGGCTCGGAGTAAGAAGCTTATGCGGCTCACACAGGAGCGGCCCTATGCGGTTCAAAGAAGACTCTTAAATCGCATGCGGCTCGGGAGCGTATGCGGTTCAGCAAGGCACATGCGGCTCGATGGATGCCATGTGTGATCCTTCCCTACAGCTGGTCGTTTGGGGGGGTGGCCTCATTTAATGCTCTGACACGACTTGGCGACTGTGACTGCTCTGACATAAAGTGTCATAATGACTCTGCCATAATAACAGACTTTTCGGGAAAGGAAGAAGATCTCTGACCCGAACCGTCAGAAATCCTAGGTTGCCAAGTGGCAACTCTCCTACGGCTTAAATGGGAAACAGCTCCATGCGGCTCACAAAGAAGTCACTCTATATGGTTAGCAGAAATCAGCCATATGCGGCCTACCGAGAGTTCAATCCCTGCGACTCAATACAATGCTAGCTCATGCGGCTCGCAAAGGCTATGCATATGCGGCTCACGGAAGGTTCGTCCCCTGCGGCTCGATGAGGCATTATCTTATACGGCTCAGGAAGAGTATCTCTCTGCGGTTCGAGGATAGTCAATCCTATGCGGCTCTGACAGGATTCACAATTAAGACACGTGGCATGAGATCAATAAGAGATTTAACCGAATCTCAACAAATATATTTGACATCATTGTCATAATTACTGAGATCAGGGCATATCATTTATCATCAAGCTAATGGGACACGTGGCGAGCAATCAGACATTAGCATAATCAATCACGAGGATTTAAAGCAGCTAGCATTAATTGCTCATGAGATACGATGCTATCCGCACTAATGGCCGAGATTCAATATAATCAGGATCAAGGGTTCAGATAGAATGAAGGAGCGCCGACATTCCAAACAGATAATCATTAGCAAACCCTAATGATCACCCCCCCACTCTTATAAATAGCCAGCATCATTCGCTTGAAAAAAAAAGAGAAGAAGAAGAGAGAGAGAGGTCGGCACCAAAAGAAATAAGAAGAGAGAGATCTACACAGAGAGAGCTCCCCCTTCCTTCTTGATAATCACAGAGAGAGAGAGAGAAGCCAGAAGAGCAATCCGAGGAGAGCGAGAAGAGCGTTTCTTCGTCAACGCCAAGCAGATCTTCCCCGAGCCAAGGCTGCATACTGATCGTCCAAGGAGTAAGGCAGAGCGGCCGTCGCTTTCCCGAGCCTCTATCGTCACCCCCCAGAATAAAAAATAAACAATCGTACTTAGTCTGCTGTACCTAAGTTTTCGTCCCTAGGCTTTCTTTGTACGAGCGAGTTTGTATTGTGAGTCTAAGTTCAGTCCTCCGATAATTGTTCTGTTCTTTTACAATCAATGGCAAACACGATGGCGACTCTGATGGAGATTAACTTCTCCACGGCTGAGGAGTTGGTGACGCAATCAGATGCAGCCAAACTTGGCTCCACACAAAAGAAGATGGTCGTCCGTTTCGACCAACAGGCGTTCGAAGAGATGCTCTCTGAAGGCAGCACTGGCCCGGCCCAGAAGCGCACCCGCACCACGAAGGCTCGCAAAGAATGGAGACCGAAGTCATTTGCTCCTCCTCAAGCCCTCGATGGGATGCCCTCTGTTGCTCAAGACGGCGAGAAGGATTCTCCTGCGGTCCCACTTCAGATCGTAGACAACTCTGCTGTCCCCAAGTCCGACAGAAGAAAACATTATGATGCTGGACTTGCAGGGACAAAGAGGGACTCTACGCGGACCGAACCACAGAAGAGTATTAGCCGCAAGGAGAAAGCCCATGCGGCTACATCTGCCAACCGCATGAAGAAAACTCATGCGGCTACTTCTGTCAGCCGCATAACTTATGCGACTACAGTTCCCAACAACATGGATGAGACTCATGCGGCCAGTAAAGTCAATAGTTTACAGAAAACCCATGCGGCCACAGATGCCAACCGCATGCGGCCAGCCTGCACGGTCGTGACCCCTAGCCGCATAAGAACTCGTCCGACGACAGGAGACAATCGCATGCAGATAGCCTGCACGGTTTCCGCTCCCAGCCGCATAGCACCTGCTCCATGCTCCTCTCGATCAGTTTTTGACCGTCTCTCGCACGGTCCGAACCCTGATAACTCTCTGGATGATAAGCCAGACTCTGTGATGTTCAACTTGGACTCTTCCTATTATGCACCCACGAATGCTAGAAAGAAGAAGTCTAGGGCAGCGCGGGCTCATCAAGCCCAGACAGCTGCCCCAACCTCTGACTATCAGGGTGTCCCGCTGATTATCACACGGGCCTCTGATGGAAAGTTGTACAGAACCGCTCAAGTCCAATCCCCGGCGGCGAACGGACAGAGTGGTTCCTCTGACCTGCGTGAGGCGATCCTCCACAAACGCAAGAAAAGAGAAGGGGCCTCGGCGTGCAAAGAATCCTCACATGGACGTCACTGCACCCAGATCATCGTCAACTGCTGCTGCAACAACGCAACAGTGACAGAAGATCGTCCGTCCGTCTTCCACAGACTACAGCACCCGAACTCAGAAGATGAGGCACCTCCTGCTGTCTCCTGCAATTCCGCTCAGAAGGTCCCCACCAAGGGGAGAGGGAAAAAGACAAGCATCCCCAGTCCAAAGATATCAGCCACTACAGCTAAGAAATTGTCGGCTAAACGGTTGCCCTCCACCGGAGTATACCAACACACCCGTTCGAAGACAAAATCTGCTGCAACAGGAGACTCATCGTCCCCGACCCTGGGGGTCGTAGGAGCTGGGGGTAGTACTCCTCCTAATGTCCACAATAATCTAATGTTTCAAGGAGACGAACCCCGAGAAGCAACCCTCCCATCGGGTACAACAGATGCTGATTCTCGAGACGAAGCAAGCTCCGAAGCTGGGGGTAGTGTTCCTTCCGAGTCTGAACCTGAAGAGAACATCCCCACATATCCAGATGATTTCTCGACGCATGGGTACGACTCGGAGGGTACATCCTCCACCACTCCCTCCGTCACTCCTCATGTGAAGACGGTATTCATGACAGACAGCAATCAAGGCGGTTCCAGCGATCGCCAGCGCATCGACACGTTGGAGGCCATATTGCATGCCTTGGTCAAGTCTGTAGACGAGATCAAAGTGGCACTTCCTACTCTGCAGGGAGCGACACCTGGCCAGACAAGCATGGGTCCCGCAATCAACGTAGATTCAAATTCAGCGGCGCCAAACCAGAGCAATAATCCTCCCGAGATAACGGCCCCTACCGCGACAGATGAGGCCCGAAAAGTAAGAAGAGAGGTTCAGGAGCTCCGAGCAATGTTCCACGCCCGAGAAAACTCTCAAGACCTCAGAATACGGCAACCATATCCTGCTGAATGGAGGGATGTTCCCTTTCCGCCAAGATATAAGCCGTTCAATATCAACCCATATGATGGCAAGACTTCAGCAAGTCGATACATCACTTACTTTGAGGTCACTACTGACCATCTGCCCCATGATGACGCTATCCTCACACGGTTATTCATTGGGGCATTAGAAGGAGTCGCCTTCGATTGGTACCGCAACCTGCCAGACAATTGCATCCACTCCTTCGCTGGCTTCAAGCGCTTGTTCTTGGAGAGGTTCTATGAGGTAGGGCAGGACGTTACGATGTCTACCCTCATGGACGTCGTTCAAAGAGAGAAAGAACTGACGAGAAATTACATTGAGCGGTTTCGTCAAACCGCAATGAAGTTACCATCTGGCAACCCGGACTCTTCTTTGATTGAAATTTGCCAAAAGAGACTACTTCCAACAATTAGTCTCTGGATGGGCAAAAGTCAGTTCAAGGACTGGAAGGCTTTTATCATCAGTGCTACAAGTGCTGAAGAACGATTGAAAAAGGCTCGTCAACTAGGGTTGCATATCTCGGAGGGAGAGAACAAGAGCAAGCGTCCCAACACCAGCAACGACAATGGGGGCAGCCCCTCCAACAACCGGGACAACAAAGGCAAGCAGGCTATGGTGACCGATACAGCCCAGAAGCCCGAGCCACAGCCAGCAGACAAATAATGGCCTCAAATCACTTACTCCTTTGAAGACGGTCACGTCAAGCCTATCTTGGAAATGCTTATACAAGGAGACAGGATTCAGCTTCCTCCACCAAGACGGGAGCCTCGGCCGGCTGATTTGGAGAACCCAAAGTTCTGCCATTACCATCGCTACGTCCACCATGCTACACACGACTGCTATCAACTGAAACGGTATATCCAAAACCTCATCGATTCGAACGCCCTGGCCATCAATTTCGAAGAGGTAACCGTGGTAGCCAACATGGTGTCCGTACAATTCGGCAGCTTCCCTCCAACAGAGACTCAGGACGGGGTTATACCCATCCCTCTGGCAATAATGGAGATTGCTAATCTGCCGCCTGCTCGCGATCAAGCCGCTGGTCTAGTACCCCTCACCACATCACGAGGGGAAATCATGTGGGTCCATCCGGACCTAGTCCACGAGGTAACTCAGCCCTCTCCACCTTCTAAAAGGAAAAGTGAAAAAGTCAGATCTTGCCGTGCTGCCTCGGCGGAAGAAGAGGAAGTCTCGGCCGTCACTACTCGATCCGGAACACAAGCCCAACCGGTGACCGAAAGCGCGACTGATGATCATCCGCCCACTACCAATGATGCTCCGGGACCGGCTCAGCCTTCGACGACCGACAAGCCTAGGCCGAAGGAGACTCGCTTCGACAAGTCCCTCCGGAAGGAGACACCTCAGGGGCTGGAGAGGCCCTACAACTTTGACATCTTAGCGCAATTAGCTAACACCCCGGCCAAATTGTCTTTATATGAACTCCTCAGGCTCTCAAAGGATGTCCGCACGACTTTAAGTGAGGCGCTCCAAAATGCCGACGCATACTTGGCTCAGGTCAACCTCACGGGAGATAACCAACCTACAGAGCTCCAAGATAGTGCGTGTACGGGAGCAATGCCCAATATCGTCTTCTCTCCGCAAGATACGCTCATCAAAACTAACCTGCATGATCGCCCGCTATACTACACTGGATACATCGGAGACGTAAAGGTGGACCGAATGCACATTGATCCTGGGTCCTCTATAAGCATCATTCCGAAGGGTCTGCTACATCATCTTCGCATTCCGATGCATCGCCTGACACCTACAAGCACCGCCATTAGCGGTTTCAATTCGGGCAGGAGCTACCCAATAGGGAAGATCCGTTTGAAGTGTCAGATCGGCGATCTCCAATCAGAAGTCACCTGTTATGTCATAGATGGCGACACTTCTTACAATATCCTTCTAGGACGGCCTTGGATACACGATTACATGATCGTGCCTTCCACACTACACCAGTGCTTCAAATATGTCGATAAGCATGGCTTCGTGAGGACAGAGTTTGCCGATATCGATCCCTTCAAGGGGGTCGAATCTTATTACTCAGACTCATGTCTATACGAAAAATCAAAGAAGCATCTGGTCGAAGAAGATGTGCAAACTCACAACAAGACGGCTACAGGATCAGAAGAACCTCTAACGATCCACCTTCAGGCTCGCAAACCGGGCAATTCCGTACCCCTTACGGCCACTCTGCGTAAGGACGCAATCAGTCTCTCCGCACAAGAAGAACAGATGAGAATCCGGCTGCCAAAGTCCGGCCAAGCGCCGAGACCTATAACAGGGCCACTTACCATCAGACTACCGAGAGTCGGTCAGCTCCAAACGGAGAAGCCCAATCCCTCCGACAGATCGCTCACAATACGCCTTCCCAAGAAGGTTCTTCACCCCGATGCGAGGTCTGACACTTCTAGCGAACCAGCCACCCCTCGCCTCACATCAAGTACCAAACTGGGGGTTGCTAGTTTACCAACAACTCCACGATCTGCTCCGCCAGTTGAGCCTCTGAAGATCAAGCTGACTAGGTCATCCTTCCAGTCTTCATTTATACAGGGGGTGGCCGAAGAAGAACCGGAATTGGCCAAGTATGTGGCTGCCCACTCCGATACCCCCTCCGTAGATGATGTAATCCCTCTAGAAAAGATACCTTACTTCATCAATAAAGGGTTATCTTTGAACTACACCGAGCTCAATAAGCTATGTACAATGTACGCTATGGAACACGGTATAGGCACTCACCTACATACACAGGTGACAAACGTGTACACCGCCATCCGACTTACTCCAGTAGAATACACTTACCGAATAGTCGAGGGAGGGGACCACCCGATCATCTTCGGCCGGACGAACAACCCACATTCCCCCGCTATGGAAGAAGTCGACTTAGGGTCAGATGCCGGAAGACTGCCTCTGTATCTCTATAGCCCTCAATCCAAATTTCTCATGCAAAAACAGGGGTATGATCTAGAGACAACGCCAGGACTAAACTACGGCACTGGACGACGATTACCTTTGAAGACGCCAGCCCCGACGGGCAAACCACGGAACTACTATAACAAAACCCGATGCGGTTTAGGGTATGTAACGCCTACTACGACCCCTGAAAGCTCAGATGAAGAATGCGACTGGCAGTCACATTCAACCGGATCACCAACTTCCGACTCAGATACCAGCATCGGAGATGTGTTCAGACAAATCATGTCAGTCAACATGGCGTTCGCTGACGCTTACGAGGAAGACGAAGACATCCCCGAAATTCTTGAGCTAGAACCATGGGCCCAGCAATTAGACGCACAATGGGAAAAGTGGTTCGAACTGAGAGAACCTCCTACCGAAGATGAGGTCATACAAGTGGATCTCGGCAGCGAAGCTTCTCCAAAACCGATCTTTATCAGTAAAAGCCTAACTGACGAAGAACGAGAATCGCTGTTAGTACTCGTCAGAGAATACATCGATGTGTTCGCCTGGAGCTATGAAGACATGCCGGGGTTAAATCCTGACATCGCTCTCCACAAGCTCAATATACGGCCAGATGCAAAGCCAGTCAAGCAGCAACAACGACGCTTCCGCCCAGGTGTCATGGACGCGATCGAAACTGAAGTCAACAAGCTAATAACCAGCGGCTTCATTCGTGAAGAGCAACATCCTGACTGGGTCACCAACATAGTGCCGGTCCTTAAGAAAATTGGGAAGATTCGAATTTGCATCGACTTCCGTAATCTGAATGAGGCATGTCCGAAGGACGAGTTTCCCCTCCCCATCACAGACATCATGATCGACAACACATGCGGCTTTGAACGTATGTCATTCATGGATGGATTCTCGGGGTACAATCAAATCAAGATGTCTTCCGACGACGAAAAGCACACATCGTTCCGAACGCCGATTGGTACATACTGCTACACAGTCATGCCGTTCGGTCTAAAGAATGCTGGCGCTACATATCAGCGGGCCATGAGTATCATTTTCCGAGAACATTTACGCAAAACAGTAGAATGCTATGTCGACGACATCGCCGTCAAGAGTCGTCATAAGGAAGATCATCTGCAAGACCTGAGAACGGTATTCGACCTGATGAGAGCCCACAACCTGAAGATGAACCCTACGAAATCATTCTTGGGCGTATCCAACGGGAAATTCTTAGGCTTCATCATCACGGCACGGGGCATCCATGTAGACCCTGAGAAGACGAAGGCAATCATGGAGATGGGTCCCCCGAAAAATCTCTGCAAACTCAGTGGCCTCCAAGGGAGGCTAGCTTACATCAGGAGGTTCATTTCCAACCTCTCCGGGCGATGCCGACCGTTCACACACCTCATGAAGAAGGGAGTCTCATTCGTATGGGACGAGGAATGCCAGCGTGCTTTCGACGACATCAAAGAATATTTGTCGAATCCCCCAGTCCTGGTGGCCCCGGTCCTCGGAAAACCATTCCTGCTCTACGTACGAGCGATGGAACACTCCCTTGGTGCCCTGCTAGCACAAAATAACGATGCAGGCCACGAGCAGGCCATATATTATCTCAGTCGGATGATGATCGGGCCAGAACATCGATACACCGCCGTAGAGAAGGAGTGTCTCGCCCTGGTATTCGCTATTCAAAAGGCGCGGCACTATGTCACAGGACAAACCATACATGTGATCTCGCGAGTCAACCCCCTCAGAGTTCTCATGACTAAACCAGGGGCCCTCAGCTCTCGCCTCGCCACATGGACAATATTGCTGTCCCCCTATCATATGACTTTCGTCCCGCAAAAGGCTGTTAAAGGTCAAGCCCTAGCAGACTTTTTGGCAGCCCACCCAGGATCGGAGTCATCCAGAATCTATGAAGAGATCCCAGACGAGGTCGTCGATTCGAATACAGCCATCCACGATAACATATGGCGAATGTTCTTCGATGGCGCCTCAAGGACCGGACCCAAGGGAAACATCATCGTCGGGGTCGGAGTGGTATTAATTTCTCCTAGTGGGCTGGTGATCAATCGTGCCTACTCTCTCACGGAACCCTGCTCCAACAATGTGGCCGAATATAACGCTCTGGTCATTGGCCTCCAACTTGCAAAAGAGCTGGGGTAGAATACCTCGAAGCATACGGTGACTCCCAACTAATCGTCAATCAGATCAGGGGCTCATACGAGGTTCGCCATGAAGACATGATCCCCTACAATCAAATTGCGATCAACATTATCTCATCATTCGAGGGATTCTTCATCGAGCACGTCCCCAGACTCCGAAATATCGAAGCCGATGCCCTAGCAGGCCTTGTCGCTTCCTTAGCAGTACCGAACCACACTCATCATTCGGTTGACGTGATAGGCCATGAACTGGTCTGTCCTAAGAATAACGTTCAATTCGTGGTGAGTTATTCCGCTCAGATGATTGACGAAGCACCGGACTGGAGACAGTCGTTCATCGACTTCGTCGTATACGACATCCTCCCAGAGAATCCAAAGGAAGCTACCTCTATCAGACGGCGTTCTCTTAGATTCTTCTACGATACAGAGACGAAAATGTTGTATCGCCGCTCCTACGACGGATTATTGCTCCGGTGCTTGTCGAACGCGGAAGCTACAGAAGCTGTACGAGAAGCTCACGACGGTGTCTGTGGGGCCCATCAACCCGGCCCTAAGCTACAGGACCGCCTTCGCCGGATGGGCTACTACTGGCCCACAATGGTGGCAGATGCGATAGATTATGCCAGAAAATGCAAGGCCTGCCAAATCCACGCGGATTTCATTCATCAACCATCCGAGTTTCTGCATCCAACGGTGGCATCCTGGCCATTCGAAGAATGGGGAATGGATATCATTGGTCCAATCACCCCACCTTCCTCCCGAGGATACTGCTTCATACTTGTGATCACTGATTATTTCTCCAAATGGGCGGAGGTTGTCCCACTCGCAGAAGTTAAAACTTCAAACGTGATCAGCTTCCTTAAGCATCACGTTATCTACCGCTTCGGACTACCGCGAAGAATCATCCATGATAATGGTCTACAGTTTATAAGCCATGCATTCTACCGATTCTGCGATAAGCACCGCATTCAGAATGTCGCTTCGACACCATACAACCCGGCAGCAAACGGGTTGGCAGAGGCATTCAACAAAACAATCATCAAGCTCCTCAAGAAGTTCGTCTCCTCCAACAAACGCGACTGGAACGAGAAGCTCGGCGAGTGCTTATGGGCTTATCGCACCACGGTTCGAACAGCCACCGGGAATACACCATTCTCTCTGGTATACGGGAGCGAGGCAGTCCTCCCTTTGGAGACTCAGATCCCCTCACTCCGCGTTGCCCTCACTTATCAATTGACAACGGATGATAACTACCGACGACGATTACAAGAGTTGGAGGCTTTAGATGAAAAGCGCCTCCTAGCTCAGCAAAGGATCGAGCTATACCAAGCACGCATCTCAGGAGCCTTCAACAAAAAAGTTAAAATCAGAACATTCCAAGTGGGTGATATTGTTCTGGCAGTCCGGAGACCGATGGTCATGACTCACAAGTCCACCGGTAAGTTCCAACCAAAATGGGAAGGTCCATTTGTCATCGAGACCGTGTTCTCCAACGGCGCCTACCGCCTCGCTAAACCGAACGGAGATTTGCTCATGTTGCCCGTCAACGGCAAGTTCCTGAAGAAATACTATGTTTGAACATCATTCGCCAGATTATCGAGTCATGTACTCCTTCAGTACCACTGAACTCCCATCCATCATTCTCCAGATTATCGAGTCATGTACCCCTTTAGTACCACTGAACTCTCGTCCACCCTATTTCAGATTATCGAGTCATGCACCCGCTGGTGCCGCTGTACTCTCACTCCCTCAATAGTCCAAATTACCAAGTTATGTACCATCTGGTGCCTCTGAACTTACATTTCGGTCACTCTTTCAGATAGTAAGTCAAGTATGATTATACCTCTGAACTTTCTTCCTGTCAGAGATCCTCCCTCAGGATTCACTACCCGCGCTCCCGGTGCACAAAAAGGGTAGTCGATCCACCAATTTCCGAAACGACCATGTCCTCATTACCTCTGAGCCGTCCTCACTTCCACCAAAAACAAACCGCCCCCTCGCATAGAACTTCCACGTTCTCCTACCTCTAAGTCGTTCTATGTACCCAATCTTCATTGAGCCCACTCCTGCCATGTCCTCACTACCTCTGAGTGGGAAGGCTCCGTCGAAGAAATCGTCATATTTGCCATGTCCACATTACCTCTGAGCAAGTATGTCGATCCCCTTTTAACCTATTATCTGTACCCACAACCGAAGTACGACAAGGATAATAGGTCCACAAATGTCCTCTGTTGACCACAAATGTCCTCTGTTGACCACAAATAGCTTCCGTAAAGTCTCTCCTGCCATGTTCTCATTACCGCTGAGCAGGAAGATTTTATGATAAAACCTTCATGTTTGCCATGTCATCATAACCTCTGAGCAAATGTGATTGGTTTCCTTTCATCCCATTATCCATATCCTGAACCAGGGTACGCCAAGGATAATAGGCCCACAAATATCCCTTGCTAAGCTTCTTAGCATAAATCCACCATCTTACCATGCCCCGGGAGCCCAGCTGCTCTACGGCATTCCTTCCCCCAGTACCGAGAACATCCATGACCATTTTGCCGTGGCTGTCCCGGACATCCTAATCAAACTTGTTATCCGTACCTAAAACCAAGGTACGCCTAGGATAACAGGTCCACAAATAATCCCCCAGTAAATCTGATTCCATGAACACCGATACAAGAAAGCAAAGATGAGTCGAAACATGCTCATTTATTCAAAAATCAAAGGGCTACATCAGCGGAGATCACATCCCTTACAAAAATTAAAAGAGAAAAGAAAAAAAAAGACAGAGGACGGATCACTGCTCTGGAGCACATAACGCCATGAGACGGTCCTTTATCAAGGCAACCGACCGCTCAAGCCTCTGTTTGGCTCGACGCTCCGCCTCCTGGTTCAGCACCGCCGCATCCTCCAGATGAGCATGGGCTTGCCAGTTGTCCTCAAACTTCTTGAAGGCCCGCTCCAGGTTGACAGAAGATCGGGAAACCCTCTCGACCTCCCGAGCAATCGACTCCTGTTCTGCATGAGCAGCCTCCCGCTCTGACTCTAAGAAGGCCAACTCCTTCTGGAGTGCGAGAATCCGCTCCTTCGTGTCAGCTATTCCACGAGAGGCAGATTCTTCCCGGGCCCTACAAGCCTGACTCCGACAACCCAGTCGGTCATAGGAGACGGAGAACTTGTCAAGATCCCCCTACACAGCCGGCCCGACAGTTTCTCGAGCGAGCTTGATCCTGTCCCGAGCAGCAACCAGGAAGCCCCGCTCTCGTTCGATCGCAGCAGGCAAGCCAGCCTGTCGTACTGCCAGCAGTTGGGTCACAAGCTGGTCAGCCTCTGTAAGCTTAGGCTCCAAGAACGCGGCTAACCCCACCCCGCCAGGAAGACCCTTCAGAGTGTCGATTTGACCCCGAGCACCCCGCAGAGACAGAGAAAAAGGGATCCCCCGTTCCACGGCAGCGTTGACACCCCTCCCTAAGTGACGATAGAAGCTGTCAACCACATCCTGCGTCACCTCGTTCAGAGCCTCCGAGGAAGCCGGTGTCAACGGAAGTGTGGCTGGCAGCGCGGAAGAAGACACGACAGAATCTGCTGCTCCCGCCACAAGAGAAACCAACTCTGCACGGAAAGACGCTTGAGCATCGGCCAATTCCTCTTCAGCGGCCCACAGAATTTGGATGCTCGGCAGTGTCGAGAAGTCGATCTCCGAAGCTGTATAAGCAGCCGAAGACGAGGCCGGGGCCAGCACCAACTCCATCCCCATCTGCCCAGAGCTGGCAGGGTGTCCCTCAACATGCGATGACGAAGGAGAGAAAATGCTCCTTTCGTCCAGATCACGGCAGACCGGGCCTTCCCCGAAGACATCCGCGGTGGGAGGTAAAGGGTCAGGACCTGCAGGGCCAAGACAACCATAAATCGACTTGACCCGAAGGATATGTTGATAGAGCAAATAAGCCCCCTCGGTGGTCAATATGTGGCTCAGCTTACCAGTGGAGGAATGTGGAGGCTGAGGTTCGCCTACACCCATCACAACCTCTTCACTAACAGTCTCCGAGTCAGGAATAAAAGACTCATCCGCCCTTGCATCCTCGGGAGGGGATGCACTGAGGATGGCATCATCTCGCTAAAATTCAGGAATCTCGGAGACGGGCCCAAGGAAACTTTCGTCACCTCGGGCTGGGGCCTCAGCAGCTTGGGAGTCCTTAGCCGCCGCTGAGAGAGCCCCCGAAGAAAGGACCGCGGCACACATGTCGCTAATCAAAGCGGCAAGGGCCGGATCAACTACTGAAGCAGCAGATGGTTCAGGAGAGCCTGGTTCGTCAGACGCCTACAAAGAAAAATGATCAAGTCATATCCCCGAGAGGAAAGAAAGCTACAACAAAGATAGAACTCCGACCTGGACTTACCTCCGGAACATCGTCTGCACCTTCACCCTTCTCCGTAATAAGCAGCCTACGGGGATCGACAGTCGCTCTCTTTACAGAAAAAGTTACCTCTCCGCCGGTAGGCTCATGCCTGCCTCGCTTACGCGAAGGACCAGGCATGGCGGGCGATAGATCTACCCGTGCCTCCTCCGACACAGACGGTAACGGGTCCACTGCTTCGTCAAATATGGCCGACGGTTGTTCCGTCGCCATCTCAGCCGCCATAACGGGAGGCTGACCCGCCATTATCCCATCACCCGAAGAAAAGGAGTCTTTGCCGTCCCGTTCATTATTTTTCTCAATTGTGTCTAAGGATTCAGAATCGGGCGAGGGAACCCTATTCGTCCTTTTCTTCTTTGCTCTCGACGTCATAGCCTTCTCCGCTAGACGAGTGCCCAAAATGAAGCTAGTCCTCAAGTCAAAATCGAGGGGAGGAGGATTCGCCATGACATGATACAGGGCTGCCATATGCAGGATTTCATCCGTCACATTTGCGGCAGGGACCAAGAAGCTAGTCCGAGTATGACATGTGTCATAGTAGCTCCATGCTCTGATACCATCAAGAATGCTGCCTTCAAATCCCAGGTGAGAACTGGGGTGCCCGAGGAATAGCTGACTATACCCAAATTGACGGGCAAACCTACTAGGCAAGTAGGGCTCCAAATACACAGTGGTGCGATTCCGGTAAACTAGATGCGCCGGGCGAATGTTGCGCAGCCAAAAATGTATCTTTTCAGGCAAGAAATGAGAAGGTCCGATCCCATAAATATGAACGCTCCTCACCTCTTGATCAGTGAAACGAGGAACGGATACGAAGAGATTGTACCCATCCACCCTCGCCAGCATCCTCCGACACGCCGGCATGGTACTACATTCCCAAGGCTGGTGGTGATACTTGAAAAGAAATGCGTCATCACCTGTAACGCCATCTTTCGTCCCGGGTCTCATCAAGGATTGATAATGCAGCAATAGCCATCCCAGCAAGTAATGGTAAGGCAATTCTACACGTTCAAAATCTATTGCCACGTCGCGAGCAATGACCTTGGACGAGAATGCGCGAAGACCATGTTGAATACTGCACACCGTGGCAGGAAGGAGGGCCAGCCTGACCCCAAAGGCCAACTTCACGGCAGGAAGAATGAAGTGGCGACTGATCCTCTCAATAGAACCTGCCCCTCCTAAGACCACGCAATTGCGCAGCCACACCATTAAAAATCCGGCCAAGAGTGCCTTCTCGGACAACCGTCGAGTGCCATAACGAAAGTAGCTAAAGGAGTCAATCTGGCTCCCGAACCTGTCATTTTGAGACTTCGACCTCCGGGCAGTCGACATCAAGACCTCCACTTCTTTAGGAGTTAAACGATCTCGGGAAGTAACCCGACCAGCCGCGCTAAATTTGAAAAGGTATGCAACCCAAGATTTAGTATGGGGAGAGTCCCCCTCCGAGCTATCATTTTTCTGGATAGTCGTCCGGTGACAGGTGCTATGATGGCATAATAATTCTTGATACACGGTGACGAAACCGGGGAATCGCTGATCCAAATCTTGGAGCTCCTCATTCGTCGGCGTATACACTTCGAAGGGTTCATCCCCCCAGGGGAGCTTGGAGACGGCATACATCTCGTGAAGAGCGAGCCCTAATTCTCCAACAGGGGTAAAAAAGGTCCCCGTTCGATGATTGTACATCTCCAAAAGGGCCATGAACAGTGGCTTATTAACGGGCAACCCGTGGCTGGTACCCCGTATAGCTTCGTAAAGGTTGACTCCCCGCAAAAACTCTTCATACTTTCGTAGGATCCATGAGGACAGATTAGCCCACGGAGGAATGGGATGTACCCAGCTCGGCAGGACCAACCTACCAATAGGATAGGACCCTTTGCGAGCAAGCTGACTCAGGAAGGTATCAGCCTGGAAGAATGAAAAGTTGGGACCAGGGGTGTTGATGAAGGTACCTGGAACTAACCCCATCACGGACCGACTGGCCGGATCTTTAACCGCGCGCACTAACCCAGTAGCTCTGTTATAACGGATATTACCAACAAACATCCCCGGTCTGGTTGGAGTGAGGGTGTCCGGCATCTGCCTATCCAGAACGATCATATTGAACCACTCAAAAGGGAAATGGCGCTTCATAATAGGGATGTGAATCGGCATCCCGTCCAGGTCAAAATCCCAACTCTCCGAAACATCCAACACTCGGGAGTTTTCTACAACCAACGCATCCCCAAAGAGGAAGACCGGTTTCAGATACTTCCCGTCAGACTGCCCAGAGCTTATCATATCAACAAGGAACTGAAAGGATTGAACCCTGATGGCATTTAGTCGCTCCAAAGGTTCATCAACAAGTAGCTGTTCGGACACTTGACGAACTAAGTCATCCCGATGAACGCCCGAGGCAAACTGACGCGAGCCTACCATAAGTTCCCCAGCAGGATTCACGGACAGAGTCACTGAAGAAAGGCAAAAGAAACAAAGTCAAAATGAGAGCTGAAACGACAAAAACACATGATGCTTATGCGGCTCAGCATAGGTGCGGCTCGGTTCATACAGGTCAATTCAAATGAGCCTATGCGGCTCAGTTTGAAAGAACCCATGCGGTCCAGTACGAATAAAATCATGCGGTTCCATTCGAAGGGAACTCATGCGACTCAGTACGGAGGAACTTATGCGGTCCGAAAGGAGTATGTTCGGCTCGAAAACGTTTATGCAGCCCTGCAAGGATGAGCTCATGCAGTACAGCGAGGATGAGCTTATGCGACCCTGTTAAAGAAGTAGTTACGCGACCACTTCCATGCGGCTCAAACCTGGGTCATACCCCATGCGGCCCAGACATGAGTCGGGCACACAGTGTGCTTTGGAATATAGGCTCGCGCATAAAATATACGGCGTAGCCATGGCAGTTCATATTAAGGGACCCTTACCAGCGATAGGCGGGTGGACGTCGGGGTAAAAAGCGGGTACGTCAGTCAACGGAGGAGCCGCCATGTTCGCCGCCGCAGCCGATAAAGACGCAGTTTTCTTGCCTTTTGCTGCCGCAGAAGATGAGACGGCCTTCGATGCTGCAGCCTTCTTGGGAGCCATTGTCGGTTACTAAAAGACGAAGAGCAAAGACAGCAAATAGAGATTCAGAGCAAAGAGAGAAGGTAAAGAAAAACTACAAGAGGCTTAAAGACTCCTATTTATAGGCAAAAGAGACCCACGAAACGAACAGACGTCTCGGAGTATGCCTCGAATTACGCGCCGCCCCCCAAAGAATAAAGGCAAAACGCTTCGGTCAAGGCAAAACCGACTCTTGGGATCCTCCCCCAAAAGGCGGCGTTAAATCAAATCAAAGGCACTTAATGAAGATTTGCACACGTGTTCAGGACACGTGGCAACCAGTTTATGCGGCCAGATGAATTTATGCGGCTAAGGCACTTATGCGGCTATGAAGCTCAGGCAGACAGAAAAATCCTATGCGGCATGAATGGGGCCATGCTTCTTGTTCAAAGTATTCCAATTTTTACAAATTAAAAACTTTGAAGGGGGTCCTGTAGAAGCATGGAAAATATTAGAATAATGATCCATGTGGCTCGGAGTAAGAAGCTTATGCGGCTCACACAGAAGCGGCCCTATGCGGTTCAAAGAAGACTCTCAAATCGCATGCGGCTCGGGAGCGTATGCGGTTCAGCAAGGCACATGCGGCTCGATGGATGCCATGTATGATCCTTTCCTACAGCTGGTCGTTTGGGGGGTGGCCTCATTTAGTGCTCTGACACGACTTGGCGACTGTGACTGCTCTGACATAAAGTGTCATAATGACTCTGCCATAATGACAGACTTTTCGGGAAAGGAAGAAGATCTCTGACCCGAACCGTCAGAAATCCTAGGTTGCCAAGTGGCAACTCTCCTACGGCTTAAATAGGAAACAGCTCCATGCGGCTCACGAAGAAGTCACTCTATATGGTTAGCAGAAATCAGCCATATGCGGCCCACTGAGAGTTCAATCCCTGCGACTCAATACAATGCTAGCTCATGCGGCTCGTAAAGGCTATGCATATGCGGCTCATGGAAGGTTCGTCCCCTGCGACTCGATGAGGCATTATCTCATGCGGCTCAGGAAGAGTATCTCTCTGCGGTTCGAGGATAGTCAATCCTATGCGGCTCTGACAGGATTCACAATTAAGACACATGGCATGAGATCAATAAGAGATTTAACCGAATCTCAACAAATATATTTGACATCATTGTCATAATTACTGAGATCAGGGCATATCATTTATCATCAAGCTAATGGGACACGTGGCGAGCAATCAGACATTAGCATAATCAATCACGAGGATTTAAAGCAGCTAGCATTAATTGCTCATGAGATACGATGCTATCCGCACTAATGGCCGAGATTCACTATAATCAGGATCAAGGGTTCAGATAGAATGAAGGAGCGCCGACATTCCAAACAGATAATCATTAGCAAACCCTAATGATCACCACCCCACTCTTATAAATAGCCAGCATCATTCTCTTGAAAAAAAAGAGAAGAAGAAGAGAGAGAGAGGTCAGCACCAAAAGAAATAAGAAGAGAGAGATCTACACAGAGAGAGCTCCCCCTTCCTTCTTGATAATCACAGAGGGAGAGAGAAGCCAGAAGAGCAATCCGAGGAGAGCGAGAAGAGCGTTTCTTCGTCAACGCCAAGCAGATCTTCCCCGAGCCAAGGCTGCATACTGATCGTCCAAGGAGTAAGGCAGAGCGGCCGTCGCTTTCCCGAGCCTCTATCGTCACCCCCCAGAATCAAAAATAAACAATCGTACTTAGTCTGCTGTACCTAGGTTTTTGTCCCTAGGCTTTCTTTGTACGAGCGAGTTTGTATTGTGAGTCTAAGTTCAGTCCTCCGATAATTGTTCTGTTCTTTTACAATCAATGGCAAACATATGGCAGGATTCTTCTCGCGACGAGTGGCGACGGTCGCATTCTCCGGCAGTAGCGGTGCCACGTTTCCTCGACGACGACGGACGAGCTTCAACAGCAGGTGAGCGTAGCCAGGCTCTAGTGAATTCTTTGATTAGTTTCTTTTGAGTTTGAATGAGTTATTAAAATCAATTAATTGGGACAGTCGATCCAGATCTGATCGAGATCTATCAGTTCGATTTTTGTCGGTGACTCGTTCGTGGAGGCTCGACGAATGCTTAGAGTAATTTCGAATCCTTGGAAGTGCTCTCGAGTCAGGCTTCGTTCGGATACAGAGGCTTGTGTCCGACCCTGTGGATTGGAATTCCAGTTTTGAGTTAACTTCTTCAGGTGATTTCCTGTTTAATTCTCTGCTCTATTCGATCAATCTTGGTGTTTGTTTTGATATTATTTTACTGCCAGTGTCCGTGTCCTGGGTGCGTGTCCCTTTCTGTTCGTGTCTGATCAAGACATGGATCGTGTCCAGTGTACGTGTCCGGAGTGGGAATCAGCAGGGCTTGATATTCAAATCTATAATTTCTATGTATTTTTTATATTCATTTGATTAAGGCTTTGTATAATTTTTTGTTCTTTAGGGATGACCTCAGCTTTGAGTTGATTGTTTTGATTTTATAATTTTATACAATTCTTGTTTAATTTTTTGGTTAAATATTTTGTTAACTCAAATTATGAGGTCTAGATTGTGTTGGACATGCCATTCTCTTTCCCAGTTCTGAGTTCCATGGTAGCCGTTGGGGGTTCAAATTCTTGTGCTTATTTGATTTCAGGTATGGTGTGTCGGTTGTTTCCTGCAGAGTTGAAATTAAAGTTCAGTTGGGTTGTGTGATGGTTTTGAAGGTTAAGTGAGGCATGTAGAGGTTGAAGCCCTGGCTCTGCTAGTTTCCTCTAAATTTCTTATTGGTTTTGTATATCTAAACTTTTAGTTGTGGTTGGTTTGGCTTGGGCTCTTCTGGGACACAAGTCCTAGTTGCTATTTAAGAACGAGTTCATCTTTTTATTTGAATGCAATAGATATGGTGGTGCAAGTGATATTACAGGTCTTTATCTCTACTAGTTGAGATTGCTAAGTTTGATCTGTTAGAGGCTTGAACCCATTACTATTGTATTAAGTCTTTCTTTCTCAACCATTAGTAAAATGAGTAAGTTTTCCTTTGTGTGTTTGGTTTTTGTTCAGGTTGGCCATGGGTATTTGGTTGCTGGTGAATATAAGAGGAGTAGTCATTGGGCTATAGTAAAGTCAAATTTAGTAAAAGATGAGTCTGTGTGTGTGATCAAATTTGTTAAACCTATGGTGCTAGTGACTTGGAAGTATGGATGGGATTTATATTGCTAACTCTTAACCATCTTGCTTTATGCCCTGTGTGCAGCTAGATTGTTGAGTGTTGGTTGAGTATTAATGTATGCATAATGTAGATGGGGTTACTGGAGTTACAGTTTGCCAGTCTGGGGTTAATAAGGAATTTGATGGAGTTTGGGATTAGCTATAATGATTACTAGTAGTGAGACTTTTTCTTGGTATCTTATCTTTCTTACTGTTACTAGTTTTATCAGGGTTCTAATAGAATTAAGACTCTAAATTTTAACTTGTTATAAGATATAATAAATTTAGTTATCTTATAGTAATATTTCTTTTACTCATAATAAATGAGAAATTATTATGACAATAGTCCTACCTTAAACCAGTACATAATTAGTTACATTTCTCTAATAGCTAATCTAGATTAGAAAACAAATAGCTAGTGTTGTAGCTAATCAACTTGTACCCATTAGCAGGAGGACATCCAGTTTTACTATCCACACTTGATCACCCGGAGCAAGGCAAGTATACTCCTCGAACTTGTCCATTACTTCATGTCTTTTATTCATTCTTCTATCTTCTGGTTAACACTATATTTCACGAGATTGTCTTGTATCATGTTTCCTTGAGTTTATATATGTCTGGGAGGGGAAATACTACAGATGTGTGATCAAACCCGAGTTACTATTCATGTGAATAGCTTAGGCCCCGTATCGTGCACGCGGGACCGAAGCCGTACCATTTCATGTTTCCTGAATCTACCCAAGCCGATCACACATTCTAGATGTATTTCAATATATTGCACACTTCAGGTTCATTGTGTTTTCATCTTCAGGACTCATTTCATGTTCCCTGTATTTACTTTTCAGTATTCATGTTCAGGTTTCATGTCATGTTCTCATTTCTCGTACTTTATATTTTCCTGTATTCATTTTCATACCATAATGTTCATGTTCATTTCCTTGGATATACTTAGCTCTGCTCCTGACTAGGATATGTTGCAGGTACTTATAGGATATTGCTCTACCCTATGGGCCAGAGCCCAGGTTATTAGCTGAGCAGGATGGAGACATGACTTAGCTTGAGGTTTCAGGTTTAGACTGTTTAGCTTTACTCCTAGATATTGTTTTATAATTCATAGTACATTTCATTCCTGATGACTAGTACAATTTTGATATATGGATTTGTGAATTATGGTGATCATTCTGGAAACGTTTTATAGATGCTGTGATTGTATACATTCATGTTTATCTGGTTAGATTTCCCTTGTTTGGTACAGCTTACTTTGTCGTGTCTAACGACGAAGGCTGGGCGTGTCCGACTCGTGTCCGATTATTCGGGAGCGGGTCCTGACATATTTTTCGTGGTGGCCCATGCAGGTCAGTCCTAATAGTACCTAGGCAGTAGAGTGCTATTGGAGGACTTGATTAAACTAGGGAACTTGAATCACAGCATAGAAAATCGGGTACATCGGGTATATTGATATTCTATAAATACTTGTTGTTTTTAGGTTTCGGACATTTTAACAGTTTTCTGTTTTTCAGACGATTCCGACACATAAATATAGGAACTGTCGATTTACCTGCACTTGACATTTCCGAGCATCGCCCCTACTATCCCCATGGGTAGTACGCAGTTGATGGAGATGTTTCAAGAGTTCCTTGACACGCAGAGGGAGCAAGCCATACCTTTTCCAAGCCAGACTTGTTGGTACACTCTCCGAGCCAAGAAGGACTTCTAACTTCCAGAATCTCAGACCCTTGGACTTCTCTGACACCAAGCACATATCTTGTACCGAGGAACGAATCAAGAACCTGGAGCAGCCACTGAAGATCATCCAAGTCTTTGAGGATCCGACTCCTCTGAAGATTGAAGTCACCAACCGAGAGATCCAGCTCGTAGCATATACAACAAGATGGAAAGCTGAAGCCCAGAAGAGACATGAAGACTTATGACGAAGACAGCAATAACCCTGGACCTGTAGAAGCATGGAAAATAATAATAAAGAAAGAGCCATACGGCCAAGAAACCCCATGCGGCCCATGCGGCTCAGAGGACCCATGCGGCTCACCGCGTCCATGCGGCTCTGTGATCTCCATGCGGCTCAGAGAGGCGCCACGTAGCATACAAGCAACTCTTCCCCTACTGCATTAATTGCCTCGACGGCTGACAGCTCTGACAAGACGATAGCCCTGACACAAAAGATGTAATTATGACTATGTCATAATGACAGACTCCTAGGAAAACGAAGGAAGATCTCTGACATAATCACCCGAGATCCAAAAAATGCCACGCAGCCTAGGCACGTGGACAGTCATATGCGACTCGAGCGGAGACCTCCCATGCGGCTCAGGCCAAAGTTACCCTATGCGGCCCAGATCGAAACAGCCCTATGCGGCTCGAGCAGACGCTCCCACCATACGGCTCAAGAGGATCATCTCCATGCGGCTCACGAAGGGTTATCCGTTATGCGGTCACCTACGTCCATGCGGTCCAGAGTATTATGTGATTCGAAGGTTCGGGGGCCACTCCCCTAACAGTCTTGACACGTGGCCGGGTTTATGCGGCTCAATCTTCATGCGGCTTAGATCCCCTCAGTGGCTCCCAGGACACGTGTCATAAAGCCAATCAATTTCCCAGATTTACTGCAATCAAAGATTGGGTCAAATCTCAATAATCTGGGACACGTGGCAGGAGAATGAATTAAACTTATTCATTCAGATTTGCAGACATCAGCAGATCCTCATAAGGGTGATTTATTCCAATCAGTATTAATTACTGAGAGGATTTAGCACAATCTACATTAATGGCCTAGATTCATTACACTCAAAACTAATGGCCCAGATTGATCAATCAACAGGTCGCCGCCACTTTAAGGGACAATCATTGTAAACCCTAATGATGTCCCCCCATTCTTATAAATAGCAGGGTGCCTTTCTCTTGCAAAAGACACACAGGCATATACGGAGACACACACAGAGACAGAGACAGACAGAGACAGACAGAGATCAACCCGTATAGAGAGCCTGAGGAGAGAGCATTTCTCCATCAACGCCAAGCAGTTCTTCCACAGAGCCAAGAAGCTGCACCCGATCGTCCAAGGAGTAAGGCAGAGCGGTCGTCGCTTTCTCGAGCCTCTATCGTCACCCCCCAGAATCTAAAATAAACAATTGTACTTAGATTGCTGTACCTAGGTTTTTGTCCCTAGGCTTTCTTTGTACAAGCGAGTTTGTAACGTGAAGTAAAAGTCCAGTCCTCCGATAATTGTTCTGCTCTTTTATGTTTCATGACAAACAGGACCCACAAAGCGTCACAACACTCAGACAATGCTTATCAGAGGCTGATTCAGGCCACATTCGTTGTGTAAGAGGACGGGACATCATGATTGACAAGTGTCGCAAGAGGCTCGGACTCTGTTTATACTGCAGAATTTTTGCCACTGAATGAAGGATTGCCAGCACATCGCGGATTAAAATGGCCGAAGAGCAGCAGGATCTCAGCAGCCAGTACGCCAGCAGCCGTATATTCCTGCCAGAGCCCCTGCACTTCATCCTAGTGAGAGATTCAGATTCTGATTCAGCTGATGATCATTTGTATTTTTTATCGTCGCCCAGGACACCACTACGACGAGTGCCGCAAGAGACCGAGGCTATGCTTGTTCTACGGATCGCCTGCCTATCAAGTCAAGGATTGGCCGGAGACCGTTGATCACACTACCCAAGGACAATCACGAGGAGCATCAGGACTACAGCAGAGGGACCCGTCTCTCCAGATTCAACAATCACATGGAGCATTACCGCAGGAACCAATCTATGACAGGACAGTTAAGAAAGTTAAAGTGATCCCAATCTCGAAGGAATATTGAAGACAGACTGAAGACATAAGGTTTCTTTTGCATGGTTGGAGAAAACCATGTATCTTGATTCGCAATCCAGTTTTTCCTTAAATTCCTCTTAGCACCTAGATCAATTCTTAAAACTTTTTGTTTCCTATTTTAAAATCTGGAATGATATTCAAACTTATTTCGAGATATTGTTTCCTATTCGGACAACTTGTTTCAGGTCCACAATTCGATAATTGTTTAAAATCTACTATTTGATATTGTTTGCATATTCGTCATTCATGACTTTGTTTCCTAGTGATGGCTTATATTTGGAAATTTTGTTCCTTCATCAAACTTTGTATTAATTGAGAATTATTTTCTACTCGAGATTTCATTTCGAAACCATGATCCTCATTCGAAACCTTGTTAAGCTTCGTCTTATTCAGGACATTGTTCAGGATTCCTTTGAAGGTTTGAAGATTTCTTTTCCTATTTTGGGATTGTGACTCATTCTATAATGAGACTTGTTTTCCATTCATGACCTTGATTTTCTATTCAAGAGTTGGTTGTCCCTACTTTGTTTCAACCTTGTCTCCTCTCCAAGATTTTGCTCATTTCATGAATACTTGTTTTCTATCCGCTTATCTGCTATTCGAACTTGTGCTACTCAAGATTTATTCCTACTCCAAATCTTATTTTGAAACCTTGTTCCTAAATCAAAACATTGTTTGAACCTTCGTTTCTATGTGACACTTTATCGAGATTCAGTCTATATTTGATTCATTGTTTGAAGATTTTGTTTTGAGGCCTTGATTGGTTCTCTAATGAGGTTCTATTCCTATTCATAATTTTATTTTATTTAGGATTGTTATCTACTCACGGCCTTGTTTCGATCTTATTTGAGATTTTGCTTATTTTGTATTCACGATCCGGAACCTTGTTTCCTAAGTGTTGATTGATACTCCTCCATTCACTCTTCGTAACTTGTTTCTTATTCGAAATTTATATTCAAGATTTTGTATCCTATTTGTGACTTTGTTGATGTTCGATTTTCTATCTAAGATTTGTTTCCTGTTGAAAATTTCTTTTCCATTCGAGGTATTGTTCGAGACTTCGTTGTCATTCGAGATTTTGTTATATATTGATTCATGTACAAAGTTTTTGGTCCTTAATTCGAGACTCTGTTTTATATCTGATATCTTGCTTCTATCCCACTTTGAGACTTCGTTACTAATCCAGGATTACCTTCCATATACTAAATCTTGTTACCATCCCGGATTTCATTCGAGTCCAGCCCCCGGCGGCAGACGGACAGAGAGGTTCGCAAAAGCCTCCCAAAATCCCGGTAGCAAAAATGGTCGATCTAGACCCATCTGACTTGCGTGAGGCCATCCTCCACAAACGCAAGGAAAGAGAAGATGCATCGGGGCGCAGAGAGTCCTCCCACGGACGTCACCGCACCCAAGTCATCGTCAACTGCTGCTGCAACAACGCGATGGTACGAGAAGACCGGCAGTCTGTCTTTCAAAGACTGCAACAGCCATCTTCGGAAGACGAGGCACCTCCCGTCGTCTCCTGCAACTCTGCTCAGAAAGCCCCCGCCGATGGGAGAGGGAAGAAGACCAGTGCTCCTAGCCCGAAAATATTAACCACTGTGACTAAGAGACTGTCGTCTAAGCGGGTGCCCGCCACCGGAGTTTTCCAAGGTACCCGTTCTAAGACGAAATCTGCTACAGTGGGAGATTCGTTGTCCACACCACTGGGGGTTGCTAGGGCTGGGGGTAGCACTCCTCCAAGCCTCTACGACAATCCGATGTTCCGAGAAGACGAGCCGGGGAAAACAACCCTCCCCTCAGATGCAGCAAACCCCGACGTCCCCAAGGACGTCCATAGTTCCCAAGACGAGGCGAACTCAAAAACTGGGTACTGTTCCCTCTGAGTCTGAACCAGAGGAGAACATTCCCACATACCCCGATGACTTCTCACTACAGGGGTACCACTCAGAGGACGCTTCCTCCACCACTCCGTCCATCTCTCCTCACGTAAAGACGTTGTTCATGACAGACAGCAGCCAAGGTGGTTCCAGTGATCGCCAACGCATCGACACTCTCGAAGCCATATTGCTTGCCTTGGTCAAGTCTGTGGACGAAATCAAAGCGGCCCTTCCTACTCTGCAAGGAGGGACATCTGGCCAAATAAATGCGGGCCCTGCGGTCAATGCGAACTCAAATTCGGCGGTACCAAACCTGGGCAACGAGCCTCATGAAATAACAGCCCCCACCGTCATGGACGAAGCCCGCGAAGCGAGAAGAGAGGTCCAAGAGCTCCGAGCCATGTTTTACGCTCGAGAAAACTCCCAAGACCTCAGAATACGGTAACCATACCCTGCTGCCTGGAGGGATGTTCCATTCCCACCAAGATATAAGCCGTTCAATATCAATCCTTATGATGGCAAGACCTCGGCAAGTCGGTATATCACTTACTTCGAGGTCACCATCGACCATTTGTCCCATGACGATGCCATTCTCACACGATTATTCATCGGGGCATTGGAGGGGGTCGCCTTCGACTGGTACCACAACCTGCCAGACAACTGCATCCACTCCTGCGCCGGCTTCAAGCGCATGTTCTTGGAGAGATTCTATGAAGAGGGCAGGACATCACAATGTCCACCCTCATGGACGTCGTCCAAGGGGAGAAAGAGCTGACAAGAAACTATATCGAGCGGTTCCGCCAAACCGCCATGAAGTTGCCCTCTGAAAATTCGGATTCCTCCTTGATTGAAATTTGCCAAAAGAGATGGAGAATCCAAAGTACTGCCATTACCACCGCTACGTCCACCATGCTACACACGACTGCTACCAGCTGAAACGGTACATCCAAAACCTCATCGATTCGAACGCTCTGGCCAACGATTTCAAAGAGGTAACCATGGCAGCCAATATGGTGTCAGGACAATTCGGCAGCTTCCCTTCAACGGAAACTCAAGACGGTGTGGTCCCCGTCCCTCTGGCAACAATGGAGATTACGAATCTTCCACCTCCCCGAGATCAGGCTGCTGGCCTAGTGCCCCTTACCACATCACGAATGGAGGTCATGTGGGTCCATCCAGACTTGGTATCAGAAGTGACTCAGCCCACACCTTCTTTCATCGGCAAGAAGAAGAGTGGAAAAGTCAGGTCCTGCCGTACAATCTCCGCAGATGTCGAAGAAGCTACAGCCGTCGTCACACGGTTTGGGGCACAAACCCAACCTGCGGCTGATAACTCGGTTGAAGATCATCAGCCCGCTACAATCGACGCTCCGGGACCGGCTCAGCCTCCGACGACCGACAAGCCTAGGCCGAAGGAGACTCGCTTTGACAAATCCCTCCGAAAAGAGACACCACAGGGGGTGGAGAGGCCCTACAACTTCGACATCTTGGCACAATTGACCAACACATCGGCCAAGTTGTCATTATATGAGCTTCTGAGACTCTCAAAGGATGTTCGTGCGGCTTTGAGCGATGCACGCCAAAATGTCGATGCGTACCTGGCCCAGGTCAACCTCACGGGAGAGAACCCGCCTGCAGATCTCCAAGACAGCGCTTGTACGGGAGCAATGCCCAACATTGTCTTCACTCCACAGGATATGCTCATCAAAACCATCCTGTACGATCGCCCGCTATATTACACTGGATATGTCGTCAACGTAAAGGTAGATCGAATGCACATCGATCCTGGCTCTTCCTTAAGCATTATCCCAAAGGGTCTACTACATCATCTCTGCATCCCAATGCATCGCCTGACGCCTACAAGCACCGCCATCAGCGGTTTCAATTCGGGCAGGAGCTACCCAATTGGGAAGATTCGTCTAAAGTGTCAGATTGGTGACCTCCAATCAGAAGTCACTTGCTACGTCATAGATGCAGACACCTCTTACAACATCCTCTTGGAGCGCCCATAGATACACGATTATATGATCGTGCCTTCCACGCTGCACCAATGTTTCAAATATATCGACAAATACGGCTTCGTGAGGACAGAATTTGCTGATATCGATCCCTTCAAAGGGGTCGAATCCTACTGCTCAGACTCCTGCCTATACAAAAAGTCGAAGAGGCACCTTGATGAAGGAGACGTACAAGCTCGTACCAAGACAGCCACGGGATCAGAAGAGCCTCTGACGATCCATCTCTAAGCTCGCAAACCTGGCAAGTCCGTACCCCTTACCGCCACTCTGCGTAAGGATGCGATCACCCTCTCGGCATAAGAAGAGCAAATGATAATTCGGCTGCCAAGGTCTGGCCAAGTGCCAAGACCCACAACGGAGCCACTGACAATCAGGCTGCCGAGAGTCGGCCAGCCGCAGATGGAGAGGCTCAATCCCTCCGACAAGCCAATAACGATACGCCTTCCCAAGAAGGGTCATTATTCCGATGCAAGGCCTGGAACTTCTAGCGAACCAACCACTCCCCGCCCGACATCGAGCACCAGGCCGGGGGTCGCTAGTCTGCCAACAACTCCCCGTTCTACTCCATCAGCTGAACCTCTGACGATTAAGCTGCCCAGGTCGTCCTCTCAGTCTTCATTTACACAGGGGATAGCCGAAGAGGAACCGGAGCTAGCCAAGCATGTGGCTGCCCACACTGATGTTCCCTCCGCAGATGATGTAATCCTCCTAGAAAATACCTTACTTCATCAATAAAGGGCTATCTTTGAACTACCTCGAGCTTAATAAGCTTTGTATGATGTATGCTATGGAGCACGGTATAGGCACTCACCTATACACACAGGTGACAAATGTGTACACCGCGATCCAGCTTACTCCAGTAGAAGACGCTTATCGCATAATCGAGGAAGGAGACCATCCAATCATCTTCGGCCGGAAAGACGATCCGCATCCCTTCACCATAGAAGAAGTCGACCTTGAATCAGATGCCGGAAGACTGCCTCTGTATCTTTATAGCCCCCAATCTAAATACCTCATACAAAAACAGGGGTACGATCTGGAGACGACGCTAGGCTTGAACTACGGTACTGGACGATGATTACCTTTGAAGCCACCGGTCCCGGCTGGCAAACCACGGGACTACTATAGCAAGACTCGATGTGGATTAGGGTATATTACACCCATAATGACCCCTGAAAGCTCAGATGAAGAATGCGACTGGCATTCACATTCAACCGAGTCACCAACTTCTGACTCAGATACCAGCATCGGAGATGCATTCAGACAAGTCTTATCAGTCAACATGGCATTCGCCGACGCTTATGAAGAAGACGAAGACATCCCTGAAATCCTCGAGTTAGAGCCGTGGGCCCAACAATTGGATGCACAATGGGAAAAGCGGTTCAAACTGAGAGAACCTTCTACTGAAGATGAGGTTATGCAGGTCGACCTCGGCAGCGAATCTTCTCCGAAACCAATCTTCGTCTGTAAAAGCCTAACAGACGAAGAGCGAGAATCGCTACTAGAGCTTGTCAAAGAATATATCGATGTGTTCTCCTGGAGCTATAAAGACATGCCAGGGTTAAATCCCAATATTGCTCTTCACAAGCTCAACATTCGGCCAGATGTAAAGCCAGTCAAGCAACAACAGCGACGCTTCCGTCCAGGCATCATGGATGCGATCGAAGCCGAAGTCAACAAACTGATAGCCAGCGGCTTCATTCGTGAGGAGCAATATCCTGACTGGGTCGCCAACATAGTAACCGTCCTCAAGAAGAATGAAAAAATTTGAATCTGCATCGACTTCTGCAATCTGAACGAGGCGTGCCCCAAAGATGAATTCCCCCTCCCAATCACAGACATCATGATTGACAACACTTGCGGCTTCGAACGTATGTCATTCATGGATGGCTTCTCGGGGTACAACCAAATCAAGATGTCTCCCGACGACGAAAAGCATACATCATTTCGAACACCGATTGGCACATACTGTTACACAGTCATGCCTTTCGGTCTGAAGAATGCCGGTGCCACATATCAAAGAGCCATGAGTATCATCTTCAGAGAACACTTACGCAAGACGGTGGAGTGCTACGTTGATGACATTGCCGTCAAGAGCCGCTGTAAGGGAGACCATCTGCAGGATCTGAGGACGGTATTCGACCTGATGCGAGCACACAATTTGAAAATGAACCCCACAAAATCCTTCCTGAGCATATCCAACGGGAAGTTCTTGGGCTTCATCATCACCGCCCACGGTATCCATGTAGACCCTGAGAAGACAAAGGCAATCATAGAGATGGGTCCCCCGAGAAATCTCTGCGAACTCAGAGGCCTTCAAGGGAAGTTAGCCTACATCAGGAGGTTCATTTCTAACCTCTCCGGGCGATGTTGACCATTTACCCACCTCATAAAGAAAGGTGTCTCGTTCGTATGGGACGAAGAATGCCAGCGTACCTTCGACAGCATCAAAGAATATTTTTCGAACCCTCCAGTCCTGGTGGCCCCGGTTGCCGAAAAACCATTCCTGCTCTATGTACGGGCAATGGAGCATTCTTTTAGCGCTCTGCTGGCACAGAACAACGATGCAGGCCACGAACAAGCCATATATTACCTCAGCCGAATGATGATTAGGCCAGAGCACCGATACACCGCTGTGGAGAAGGAATGCCTTGCCCTGGTGTTCGCCATTCAGAAGACGCGGTACTATGTCACTGGACAAACAATACATGTGATCTCATGAGTCAACCCTCTCAGGGTCCTCATGACTAAGCCAGGGGCACTTAGCTCCCGCCTCGCTACATGGGCGATATTGCTGTCCCCTTATCATATGATCTTCGTCCCGCAAAAGGCTGTCAAAGGTCAAGCCCTGGCGGACTTTTTGGCTGCCTACCCAGGCTCAGAGTCTTCCAGAGTATATGAAGAGATCCCAGATGAGGTCGCTGACTCGCATACAACCTCGCACGATAGTATATGGCGAAAGTTCTTCGACGGTGCTTCGAGAACTGGACCCAAGGGCAACATCGTCGTCGGAGTCGGGGTGGTGCTGGTTTCCCCTTCCGGATTGGTGATCAATCGCGCTTACTCTCTCACAGAGCCCGATTCTGACAATGTGGTCGAGTACAATGCTTTGGTCATTGGCCTCCAACTTGTAAGGGAACTGGGGGTAGAATACCTTGAAGCATACGACGATTCTCAGTTAATCGTCAATCAGATCCGGGGCTCATACGAAGTCCGCCACGAAGACATGATCCCCTATCACCAGATAGCGATCGACATCATCTCATCGTTTGAGGGGTTCTTCATTGAGCATGTTTCCAGACTCCAAAATATCGAAGCCGATGCCCTAGCTGGCCTTGCCGCTTCCCTAGCGGTTCTGAACTATGCTCACCAATCAGTGGATGTGATAGGCCATGAACTGGTCTGTCCCAAGAACAATGTGCAATTCGTGGCGAGTTATTCCGCCCAGACGGTCGACGATGCCCCGGATTGGAGACAACCATTCATTAACTTCGTCGTCTACGATATCCTGCTCGAGAACCCAAAGGAAGCCACTTCCATCAGAAGGCATTCTCTCAGATTTTTCTACGATACAGAGACGAAAATGCTGTATCGCCGATCCTATGATGGATTATTGCTTCGGTGTCTGTCAAACGCAGAAGCCAAAAAAGCCGTACGAGAAGCTCATGACGGTGTCTGTAGGGCCCATCAGCCTGGCCCTAAATTGCAAGACCGTTTTCGCCGAATGGGCTACTACTGGCCCACGATGGTAGCAAATGCGATAGACTATGCTAGAAAGTGCAAAGCTTGCCAAGTCCACGCAGACTTCATCCACCAACCATCCGAATTTCTATATCCGACGGTGGCGTCCTGGCCATTCGAAGCATGGGGATGGATATCATCAGTCCAATCACTCTACCTTCCTCCCGAGGACATCGCTTTATACTCGCAATCACAGATTACTTCTCCAAATAGGCGGAAGTTGTCCCACTCACAGAAGTAAAGACTTCAAACGTGATCAGCTTCCTTAAGCATCACGTCATCTATCGCTTTGGACTTCCCCGGAGGATTATCTACGATAATGGTCCGTAGTTTGCAAGCCACGCCTTCTATCGGTTCTGTGACAAGCACCGCATCCAGAATATTGCTTCGACGCCATACAATCCAGTAGCAAATGGGTTGGCAGAAGCATTCAACAAAACCATCATCAAGTTACTCAAGAAGTTCGTATCGTCCAACAAACGCGACTGGAATGAGAAGCTTGGTGAATGCTTATGGGCGTACCGTACCACAGTCCGAACGGCCACAGGGAACACACCATTCTCCCTGGTGTACAGGAGTAAGACAGTTCTCCCATTGGAGACTCAAATACCCTCACTCCGCGTCGCCCTCACTTATCAATTGACGGCGGATGATAACTACAGACGTCGACTACAAGAGTTAGAGGCCTTGGATGAAAAGCGCCTCCTGGCATAGCAAAGGATCGAACTATATCAAGCACGCATCTATGGAGCCTTCAACAAGAAGGTTAAAATCAGAACATTCCAAGTGGGCGACCTCGTTTTGGCAGTCCGGAGGCCGATGGTCATGACTCACAAGACCACCGGCAAGTTCCAGCCGAAATGGGAAGGTCCATTCATCATTGAGGCTGTATTCTCCAACGGTTCTTACCGCCTCGTAAAATAAAACGGAGACTTGCTCATGTTGCCCATCAACGGCAAGTTCCTGAAGAAATATTACGTCTAAATGACATTTTCCAGATCACCGAGTCATGTACCCGCCGGTGCCGCTGAACTCACTTTTACAGATTATTGAGTCATGCACCCGCTGGTGCCACTGAACTCGCATCCCCAAGTTATTGAGTCATGTACCCGCTGGTGCCGCTGAACTCACACCCACAATATTCTAGACTATCGAGTCATGTACCCACTGGTGCCGCTGAACTCACAACCAATATTCCAGATTATCGAGTCATGTACCCGCTGGTGCTGCTGAACTCGCATATCAATATTCCAGATTATCGAGTCATATACCCGCTGGTGCCGCTGAACTCACATTCCGGTCACTCTTTCAGATAGTAAGTCATGTATGATCATACCTCTGAACTTTCTTCCTGGAAGAGATCCTCCCTCATGATCCACTACCCCACTCCCAGTGCACAAAAAGGGTAACCGATCTACAAATTTCTAAAACGGCCATGTCCACATTACCTCTGAGTCGTTTCACTTCCGCCAAAAAAATCACCCTTCTGCATAGAACTTCCATGTCCTCATTACCTCTGAGTCGTTCTCTGTACCCTCCTTCATTGAGCCCACTCCTGTCATGTCCTCATTACCACTGAATGGGAAGGCTCCGTCGAAGAAACCTTCATACTTGCCATGTCCTTATTACCTCTGAGTAAGTATGATAATTCCCTTTCGACTTATTATCTGTACCCACAACCGGAGTACGCCAAGGATAATAGGTCCACAAATATTCTTCGCTGAGTCCACTCCTGTCATGTCCTCATAACCTCTGAGTAGGAAGGCTCCACGGTAAAACCTCCGTACTTACCATGTCCTCATTACCTCTGAGTAAGTATGTTGGTCCTCTCTCGTCTCATTATCCGTACCCTAAACTAGGGTATGCCAAGGGTAACAGGTCCACAAATGTCCTCTGTTGACCACAAATGTCCTCTGTTGACCACAAATGTCCTCTGTTGACCACCAATATCCTCTGTTGACCACAAATGTCCTCTGTTGACCACCAATGTCCTCTGTTGACCACAAATATCATCCGTTGAGTCCACTCCTGCCATGTCCTCATTACCTCTGAGTAGGAAGACTCTACGGATAAAACCTTCATACTTGCCATGTCCTCATTACCTCTGAGAAAGTATGTTGGTTCCCCCTATCCTATTATCTGTATCCTAAACCAGGATACGCCAAGGGTAATAGGCCCATAAATGTCCCTTGCTAAGTCTCTTAGTACAGGCACACTGTTCATCATCATGCCCCGGGAGCCCAGCTGCTCCATGGCATTCTATCTCCTGATACCCCGAACACCCACGACCACCTGGCCGCAAAATTATTCTAGGTATCCCCAATCAAACTTGTTATCTGTACCTAAAACCAAGGTATGTCAGGGGTAACAGGTCCACAAACAAGTCCCCTATGCGGGGCAAACATCACCACAAATATCACAAGCAAAAAAGCAATACAAATAAAGGGTAGAATGGAAAGTACTCTTTATTTGAAGGATAAAAAGAGTATTACATGTTTTGGGACCACGTCCCTCTCAGAGAAAAAAAAGAAAAGAAAAAGAAAATAGGAACAAAACTAGAAAAAGGTCGACTACAGTTCGACATTACACAGTTCCAAGAGGCGGCTTCTCACCAAGGCAGTACCCCCCTCGAGCCTCTGCCTAGCCCGGCGCTCAGCCTCCTGAGACAACTGCTCCCCATTATCCAGGTCCATGAGTGCCCGACAGTCATCATCCAACTTCTTCATAGCCGCTTCCAAGTCAGTCGAAGTTTTATTGACATTATCAGCTTCCTGGATAATCAGCCCTCTGTTCATCCGGGCAGCCTCGAGCTCAGACTCAAAGAAATAGCTTCCTCTGAAGCTCAAGAATCTGTTCTCGCGTGTGTCAGCAATCTCGCGAGAGGCAATGGCTTCTCGAGCTGTAACATCCTCACTCTCATGGCTCAATTGATCATATCGACCAGACAAGGTGCGAAGATCCTTCAGTATGGCTGGCCTAGTCTTATCCTGAGCAGCCTTCGCCTTCTCTATAGCAGCTCTGAGAGAGTCGCGCTCCAGATCAATAGCAGCAGACAGATCAACCTGCCGCAATGCCTGAAGCTGGGCCACCAATTGATCAGTCTCCAGCAATTTTGATTCCAGAAGTGCGGCCACCCCTGCCCCACCAGGAAGGGCCTTAAGGATATCGATTTGACCATGGGCACATTATCGGGCCAAGACGAAAGAGGTCCCTCTGTCCACGGCAGCTTCTATCCCCCTTTTTAGGTGACGATGAAAGCTATCAACCACGTCTTGTAAAGATTCGTCCAGGACCTCTGTCGAGGACGGCGTCAGAGGGAGCGTGGCCGGCAGAACCGAAGGAGCGGTGCTAGAACTGGCCACCAGGGGGGCGATCTCCGAATAAAACGATGCACGGATAGCGGCCAACTCTTCTTCTGCCACCCGAAGAGCCTGAACGCTTGGCAGGACGGAAAGGTCGACTCTCTGGGCCATCCGAGCAGAGGAAGACACAAGGACCATTGTCCTCTGCCCCGATTATCCCATCACCAGATTCGCTGAACTCGAGCCCGCAAGAGAATCATCAAGGTAAGCCGGAGGGGGAGGAGGTACGCCCCTCTCCGCCAGTGCCCCTTCGACAGAGCATGTTTCAACAAGGTCCGTCCTCGGCACGGGAGGGACAGGACCTGGACGTCCATGGCAATAATCAATCTAGGTGACCCGAAGGATGTGGTCATAAAGCAGATAGGCTTTCTCGTAAGTTAAGATTCGGCTTATCTTACCGGGAGAGGAGCATTGAGGCTGCAGCTCGTTCGCAGCTGGTAGGGTCTCCTTACCTGCAATCGCCAAATTAAAACTGGCCAGCTCCCCCGACCCGGCCACCCCAGGGAGAGGGGCAACCTGATCAACATCATCTGGACGAAATTCAGCAATTTTAGGGACAGGCTCACCGGAGCCCCCGTCATCACAAGTCACTATCTCGGCCACTCGAGAGTCCTCTTCTTCTGACGCCTACAAGAGGGAAGGAAGACGATTAAAATCAAAGCTAAAAAAAAGGAAGGACCGGTAGCAACTTATTTACCTCTAAGGCAGCGTCGATTTCTTCGCCTCTTTCCTTTATAATTAGCCCGCGGTGTTTGGTTGCAGCCAGTTTCCGAGAGCGGGGAATGCCGACGACAGGAGAAAGTTGCCTGCTACGCTTTCGTGCAACACCAGGTGCAACAGACGACTGATCAACCACTATCTCATCTGGCAAAACAGGTGGCTGATCCGTCCCCTCGTCTGCCGTCGGAAGGGAAAAGTCATCTCCATCAGGCTCGTCGTCTTCGTCATCTGCAGCATCAGAGTCCAAATCCGGTACCTCGACTCTGTTCTTCCTCTTCCTCGTCTTGGCCCCCTGGGAACCCTCATCCAGGCCGGTACCAACAATAAAACTGGTACATGGGTTAAAATCGACAGGTGGCTTATTCGCCATGATGTGGTACAAAGCCGCCATATACAAAATATCTACTGACGCCTGGATAGCGGGGACTGAGAAAACAGTACGGGTATGGAATATATCATAGTAATGCCAGGCCCGAATGCCGTCTAGAAGACTACCTTCAAAGCCCACACAAGAGCTGGGGCTGTCTAGAAAAAGCTGACTATACCCAAATTGTCGGGGGAACCTACTAGGCAGATAGGGTTCCAGAAAGACAGTATTACGGTTACGATACACCAGATGAGCGGGGCAGATATTTCACAGCCACAGAAGCATCTGGCCGTCCAGAAGTTGAGGAGGCCCAATACCGTCAAGATGGACAGCCGCCACTTCCTCACCAGTAAAACGAGGGACAGACGCGAAAATGTTGTACATGTCTGCCCTCGCCAGTGCCATCCGGCAAGCACGCAGGGTCTCGAATTCCCAAGACTGATTACGATAGTGGAAGATAAAAGCGTCATCATCAGTAATGCCGTCTTCAGAGCCCTGTCTCATCAAAGACGGATAATGCATCAACAGCCACCCCATCAAATAATGATAGGGCAGCTCGGTCCGTTCAAAATCTTTTGTCACCTCACGAGCAATGACCTTGGATGTGAAAGTACGAAGGCCACGATGTATGCTGCATACCATGGCCGGGAGGAGAGCTAGCCGGACTCGCAAAACTAACTTCACAGCCGGAAGGATGAAATTGCGACTGATCCTCTCGATGGAACCTGTTCCTCCCGAGACTACACAGTTTCACAGCCATATCATTAAGAATCCTGCCAGGAGCGCCTTCTCCGACAATTCTTGAGTATCATGATAAAAATAGCCAAAAGAATTGGTCCTGCTCCCGAATGTATCACTAGTGGTGGTCGTTCTCTTAGCCGACGACACTAAGGCTTCAACCGCCTCCCGGGACCGAGGACGTCGGTCGGAAAGACATAGCGCACCCAGTCCTTGGTGTGGGGAGTATGCCCTTCTGAGCTACTCTCCTTTTTGGCTATCTGATGACATGTGCTATAGTGGCACAATATCTCTTGGTAAAGAGCCACGAAGCCTGGATATTGTCTTTCCAAATCTTCAAACTCCTCGTTCGTAGGAGTATACGCCTCAAAAGCTTCGTCCCCCTAAGGAAGCTTGGAGACCGCGTGCATTTCATGGAGCGCAAGTCCCATCTCCACCACAGGTGTATAGAAGGTCCCCGTCCGACGGTTATACATCTCCAGCAGAGACATAAATAATCTTTTGTTTATGGGCAAGCCATGGCTGGTGCCCCGAATAGCATGGTAAAGACCAATCTCGTACAGAAAGGCCTCATACTTTTGCAAAATCTATGCAGACAGACTGGTACATGAGAGAATCAGATGTACCCAGCTGGGGAGCATCAACCTTCCAATGGGATAGGATCCCTTCCGGGCAAGTTGATTCATAAAAGTATCGGCGGTAGAAAATGTGAAATTGGGACCCGATACATTCAAGAACGTACCCGGGGCCAACCCTATTACAGAACAGCTGGTGTGCACCTTGCCCGCACACACCGACTTCAGGCTATTGTTATAATGGATGTCTCCCACGAACATTCCACTTCGGGTAGGAGTTAAAGAACCTTCCATCTTCCGGTCCAGTGGGAGCATGTTGAACCAGGATAAAGGGAAGTGACGCTCCATCTGGGGAATGTGGATCGCCATCCCATTAAAAACAAAACCCCAGTTCTCTAACACCTCCAGAAGCTGACTGTCCTTCACAGTCAAGACGTCTCCAAAGAAGAACGCGGGCTTCAAGTACTCCCCTTCTAACTTCCCCGAGTTCATCATAGCATTAAGAAAATAAAAAGGTTGATTCTTGAGGGCATTCGATCTCGCCGGGGGCTCGTCACTCAGAAATTGGTCAGCCATGTATTGGACTATATGGTCATACATATAGCCCAGAGCAGCTTGGGCGCTGCCTACCAGGAGCTTTCCAGCAGCATTAACCGACAAATTTACTGAGGAGAAGACAGGAAAAGATAAATTAGAAGGATGGACAAAAAGGAACTAATGGGTGCTTTCGAGCTCATGCGGCTCCAACTCAACAAAGCCTCATACGGCTCAGGAGAACACTTATGCGGCTCTAGTTCCCTGAATCCTCTTGCGGCTCAGGAGAACACTTATGCGGCTCTAGTTCACTGAAGCCTCATGCGGGTCAGGGGAACGCTTATGCAACTCCAACTTACAGGAGCCTCATGCGGCTCAAGCTCAACAGAACATCCATGCGGCTCCGTGTAGCTCATGCGACTTTGTTGGCAAAGTGTATATACAGCCACAGCGGCTAATTCTATGCGGCTCGCGGCTCGACCATAGGACGAACATACGACTCACATGAAAATAAAGGCTCGTGCATAAAGCATGCAACGTAGCCATAGCTGTTAGTGTTCTCCGAAACCACAAAAAAGAAAAAAAATCCTTACCAGTAATGGGGGGATGAACATCAAGGTGAGCTGCGGGCACGACGGCCTACGGAGGAACGGCCGCGGTTGAAGTAGAGGCAGTCTTCTTCGACGAAGATTCTGCCTTCTTGCCCTTAGCCGCAACGGTCTTCTTGGAGCCATTGGCAATTAAGGAAGGAGATGGCAATGGAGTAGGAAAATTTTGAAGTGAAAGAGAAAGTAAAGAAGCTTTCTCTCTCAAACTCTTCCTATTTATGGGAAGACAAGAGAGGGAAGAACACGTAGATTGATAACCGCCTCGGAAAAGACGAAACTGACTCCTCAGATTTCGTCCCCTCTCTCATAAAGGAGATTCACCCAGAGCATAAAATCCAAAAGATTTAATGAGCCGACCCTTGGGATCTTCCCTAAAAAATAGTACTAAAACAAATTCGAGGCAGTTAATGATGCGCACATGAGACAAAGAATCCCTGCGGCCTAGTTATCCATGTGGCCGAGATATCCATGTGGTCAAGACATTCATGCGGCCGAAACATCCATGCAGCCGAGACATCATATGCGGCCAGAAGAATACACAGCCATGCTTCTTATTCAAAGTATTTTAATTTTGTAAATTGAAAACTTTGAAGGGGGTCTTGTAGATGCATGGTAAATAATAATAAAGAAAGAGCCATGCGGCCAGGAAACCCCATGCGGCTCAGAGGACCCATGCGGCTCACCGCGTCCATACGGCTCTGTGATCTCTATGCAGCTCAGAGAGGCGCCACGTAGCATACAAGCAACTCTTCCCCTACTGTATTAATTGTCTCGACGGATGACAGCTCTGACAAGACGACAGCCCTGACACAAAAAATGTAATTATGACTCTGTCATAATGACAGACTCCTAGAAAAATGATAGAAGATCTCTGATATAATCACCCGAGACCCGAGATCCAGAAAATGCCACACAGCCTAGGCACATAGACAGTCATATGCGGCTCGAGCGGAGACCTCCCATGCGGCTCAGGCCAAAGTTATCCTATGTGGCCCAGATCGAAACAGCCCTATGCGGCTCGAACAGATGCTCCCACCATACGGCTCAAGAGGATCATCTTCATGTGGCTCACGAAGGGGTTATCCGTTATGCGGTCACCTACGTCCATGCGGTCCAGAGTATTATATGATTCGAAGATTCGGGGGCCACTCCCCTAACAGTCTTGACACGTGGCCGGGTTTATGCGGCTCAATCTTCATGCGGCTTAGATCCCCTCAGTGGCTCCCAGGACACGTGTCATAAAGCCAATCAATTTCCCAGATTTACTGTAATTAAAGATTGGGTCAAATCCCAATAATCTGGGACACGTGGCAGGAGAATGAATTAAACTTATTCATTCAGATTCGTAGACATCAGCAGATCCTCATAAGGAAGATTTATTCCAATCAGTATTAATTACTGAGAGGATTTGGTACAATCTACATTAATGGCCTAGATTCATTACACTCAAAACTAATGGCCCAGATTGATCAATCAAAAGGCTGCCGCCACTTTAAGGGGCAATCATTGTAAACCCTAATGATGTCCCCCCATTCTTATAAATAGCAGGGAGCCATTCCCTTGCAAAAGACACACAGGCATATACGGAGACACACAGAGACAGAGACAGAGACAGAGACAGACAGAGATCAACGTGCATAGAGATCCAGAGAGCCTGAGGAGAGAGCATTTCTCCATCAACGCTAAGCAGTTCTTCCACAGAGCCAAGAAGCTGCACCCGATCGTCCAAGGAGTAAGGCAGAGCGGCCGTCGCTTTCCCGAGCCTCTATTGTAATGTCTGTGGTTCATATTACGTATTTTAGAAATACGTGTACGTGTCTTTTCTTGTATTGTTCCTTGTTTAGTTTTCTTGGCTTGGTTTAACTCTCGGTTTGGGTTGGTTTGGTTTGGCCGGCTGGTTGCTTGGTCCATCATGGACCAAGGTGAACCCCCTACCTACCACCAACCCATGATATTTATTTCCCCATCAACCTTCTCTCTCCTCCATAACTCTCATTTATTTCTTCTTCTTCTTCTTCCTTCCTCCCCACAACTCCCCAACCCTTAGGCAAGTGCAACTTGCTTCCACAAGAGAACTCATTTTTTTGGTTCCATTAGCTTCTTCTCATGATTCTAAGACACATTAGAACTTGTCATTTTCCATTTTGAGGGTTTGATTCTTGTAGATCTACAATTTAGTATTTTTGGATTTTGGTAGTTTTGATCTATCAAACTCCTTTGTTTTCAAGTTTTTTTTATGGTTCCATATTGTAGATAATTTTATTCTACCCAATTTTGACCTTTGGAAAGTTGGATTCGGACTTATTTTGACCAAGTTATGAGCATTTGGAGTTTTGGGTTCCATCCATGGAGTTCTTGCAGTTCTTGCTGTTCTTGCCCTTTGGAGAAGACAGTGAGCAGTGTGCTAGCTTTTTAGCTTACGCCGCTGACTTGTGTACGCTGCTCTTTAGCAAGCGTATGCTGCTTTTCGTACGCTGCTCTTTAGCGAGCGTACGCTGCTTTTCGTACGCTGCTCTTTAGCGTGCGTACGCTAGCCTTGATACGCTGCCTATTGGCAGCGTGTCTTTTTCGTACGCTAGCTCGAGCGTACGCTAGCTTGAGCGTACGCTAGCTCGAGCGTACGCTAGCTCGAGCGTACGCTAGCTTGAGCGTACGCTGACCTGTACTCGAGCGTACCCTTGTGTACGCTGACCCTTGCGTACGCTTCCTATTGGAAGTGTATGGACCCTTTGGTACGCCAGCTTGAGCGTACGCGTGCCTTGGTACGCTAGCTTAAGCGAGCAAGGCGTACGCTGGCTTTGAGCGTACGCTGGCTTGAGCGTACGCTTGCCTATCTTGTCACCCTGGTTCAACCCGAGAGCTTTGTGACCCCCATACGCTGCCTTTTGGGAGCGTATGCTTACCTGAGCGTATGCTTACCTGAGCGTATGCTTACCTGAGGGTATGGCCTTTGGCAGACTTGATCTTATATTAGCTTGTCAGTTTGTTTTATTTTTCTTATTTTGGATCTTCTATAGCCCTGTATATTGATATTTTATTAGATGTCTAACGTCCATTTTATATTCTTACGCCTTTTGTCATGAACTGGATAATCATGGATTTGTTTAATATGTTTCGAAATGATACCTGAGCATGACACGATAGTGACCCGTAGTGGTACACTTCTGACATATGACCTGACATGACCTGATAGTGGCCCGTCGTGGCACACTCCTGACAAGTACACCTGACATGATATATCTGATAAGCTGTTGCGACGGCTACTTGACATGACATGACTTGTATAATTACCTGGATACCGTGGGCGGTTGTGCTTGTACAAATAATCCAGTTCTGTCTTGCATCATGTCTAGGAGGGGACTCCTGAGTACCACGGTCAGGAGCACCCACTAAAATGGACTAAGGCTAATAACTAGAATAATATAGTAGTCATGAAGAGATTTCCCAGCTACAGGCAATCCCGTTACCTGGGCGCGCCTGGGATCTGTAGCCTGCCGTCGAGTATGGCACATTTCCAGCACACTGTCATGTGTTGCACCCTTTAAGTTACTTAAGGGTACATGCGTTTCCTGGACGATGTACCCACCTGAATTCAACCCTAATCTTTCGACCTGGGTGACCTGGATGGTCTGCAGGGCTTGTGGCTGTAGAATAATCTCACTGCATCTTGTTAGTAATTAGGCTTGTGACAACCCTAGTTAGTTAAAGTATCAAGTCGTAGTTCTTGCTTGGCCGTGAAGTGATTGGATGGAGTCTAACCAGTCTAGTCTTGCCCTGACCCTGTTCCAGACTATTGAATGACCAGAATGCTTGTATTTATTTTACCGATAAATGGTGAGAAACCAAGCTCCGTTCAGACAAAGGGTTACAACCCCGGTCCTTGTTTGGTTTACGGGTTGTAACCTGGCTATCTGAATAGTTCCATGGTTATCTCGTCGTATATCATCCTGATATGTTTCCTTTTATTCTAGTCCTTATTTTATTTATATTTATAATCCTGTGCTGATTGCTGGTTTTAGTTCTTAAGTGAAGCCTCCTTTGTGGCACTTGCTCTTTCTGGGGTCTGACCCAGCTGGTTTTGTGTGGCCAGATTTCGGAGCAGCTCCAGAGGATCTACCGACCTTCCTGCCAGATGGTGAACACTAGAAAAAATCCTGGCAACGAGTGGGTTATTTTTGGCTCTCCCGCTCTAGTGTAAAAATATTCTTTTGAGGCGTTTAGCCGACGAGCACCTGTTTAGCTCGATTGCACTTACTTACTGTCTGCCTACGGGCTGTAACATGATTAACAGATCCTAGGGTTGATCATGTATGACTAAACTCTTGCTAGTCCCGACATTTTGTAACGACTAGCTTCATGATCAGCTGAATATGTAATATTTGGGACGCCTTATTATTGTATATTTAATGATCATACATCTTGTAACTCTTACTTACTTGCTTATGATTGAGACACTAGGCTTGTTCATGACCTTAAGAGACTGTTGGCTTGTAGATAAACCCTCATGTATCCTAGACAGTCGTGACCGTATAGCGAGATGGAATCCATTTCAATATACGTCGCTGGCTATGTCTGCCTCCGCTCTCCAGTATTCTGGTTCTGGGGCGTGACATGGTTTAAGTGGTGGCCCATACAGGTCTTGTAAATCAAGATATGTGAGGGTTTACCGAATAGATGTCTCAATCAGTATTCGTCCTTGATCTCTGTTCGTATCTTCTGAATCCCTGGATTCTTGTCCTGATCATATGCTTGTATCGTTGCTCTGTCCTGGTCCTTCCTTATTGTTTTTATGTCGTCTTCTTCAGCGGCATAGTACCTGACCCGGCCGACCAGCAAGGCGGAGCACCTCCCGCGGACCAGCAACAACCTGGAGATCAAGCCCAGCATTCCGGAGTAGCCTCCAGAGTCATGCCTTCTGGTGGAGAGCCACCAGTCCAGCCAGTCCAACCTGCCGAGCCTGATGATGGCACTTTGGTAGGTCTCGTCAGGACCTTGATAGCTTCTCAAGACCGGCGTGGAGATGCCTTGCAACAGGTAGTGACGGATGCTTTGACCAGAGGCAGTCATCCAGGGAACAGCGCGGCCAACAGCTTCAAGCGCTTGAACCCTCCATTCTTTGACGGTAGTGAAGATGCTATCGCCGCAGATGCATGGCTTCAGGACAGAGGTGGTTCTAGAAGCAGCCAAGACTCCAGAGAATGAGAAGGTAGCCGTGGTGCGCCTGCAGTTGTTAGATCTTGCCCGCAGCTGGTGGGCAGCACAGGCCGTTGGATTAGCAGCCCCCATTGCTTGGGCAGTATTCCGGGAGAGATTCCAGACCAAGTATTTTGATGCTGTAGCTCGGTACGATCTACAGACGAGGTTCACAAATCTGAAGCAAGGAGGCAGGACGGTCGACGGATATGCGGCCGAGTTTTCCAGACTCAGTCGGTTTGCTTCCACTTTGGTGGCAACCGAGTATGATAGAGCCCAGCGGTTCCAGCAGGGACTTCACCTGGAGATCTTGTTGGCAGTCGAGCAGTTTGAGCATCAGACTTTTGATACGGTCTTGAGAGCAGCCCGGAGGCATGAGTATACCTCCCAGAGGATTGTGGATAGGGTCGGAGGTCGGAAGAGATCTCACGGCCAGATGAATCAATCTTCGGCACCAGCCCCGGCAGCTAGGGCCTTGACTATTGGAGTTCCGAGGTGAGCGGCCTCAGTGACGTCGGTTCAGCATTCCACTCCGACGCACCCTCAGCAGCAGCAGAAGCAGAAGCAGTCTTCCGCAGTAGGTTGTTCTCATTGTGGGAAGCCAGGCCATGTGGTGGCAGAATATCGCAGGGCACAGGGATTGTGTCTGGTTTGTGGAGCACCAGACCATAGGGTTGGATCCTGCCCGAATAGGGGTGGTTCATCATCGTCCAACCTTTCTAGCTCTTCGGTGAGAGGACCAGCTCCGGTCCAGCAGCAGCAATATCCATTGCCGAGGCCCTTGCCGCCTCAGTCCCAGGTATTTCAGCAACAGAGCCTCTAGCAGTATGCACAAGCCCAGGCCTTGAGTCAGAGTAGGCAGCGAGGGTTTCAGCAGAGGGGACCAGCACCCCGAGGGCATGGTCAGGCTATGGTGATGACCATGGAGGAAGGATTGGCACCAGGAGAGGTAGTGGCAGGTACTATTCTCATCAACTCCTTTCCAGCTTCAGCTTTATTTGATTCTGGTGCATCATATTCTTTTATGTCTGCACGATTCGCGACACGGATAGGATTGGAGCCCGAGTCATTATCAGTAAGGCTCAATATACTTACTGGTAATGGACTTGTAGGAGTAGATAGAGTATTTTCCTCGTGTCGGATCGTAGTTAGCGGTAGAGAATTCCCCGCTAGATTGATAGAGTTCCCGATGGCCGATTATGATGTGGTCCTAGGGATGGATTGGTTGAGGAACCAGTATGCTAGAATAGACTGCCATATTGGTAGGATTGTTTTTAGCATTCCAGGCGAGCCGGAGTTTTCCTTTTCCAGAGGAGCAGTTGAACCTTCTCCTCCAGTATTGCGGATGGCAGTAGCAGCAGTTTAGTTGCCCAGGATAGTCGAGAAGTTTCTAGATGTTTTCCCAGAAGAGCTACCAGGTATGCCTCCGGAGCGGGAGATCGAGTTCACCATAGACTTGATTCCCGGGACAGCTTCAGTATCAGAGAGAGTCTACAGGATGGCGCCGTCAGAATTGGAAATCTTGTACGAGATGATTGAAGAACTCAGAACCAAGGGATTCATTCGTGCTAGTGGATCACCTTGGGAAGCCCCGATGCTTCTTGTGAAAAAGAAGGATGGTACGTCCAGGTTATGTGTTGATTATCGTACCTTGAACTCAGTGACAATCAAGAACAGATACCCTCTTCCGAGGATAGATGACTTGTTTGATCAACTCAAGGGGGCTTCAGTCTTCTCGAAGATTGATTTGCGCTCAGGTTATCATCAGATCAGAGTCAGAGAGCAGGACATCCCGAAGACAGCTTTTAGATCGAGATATGGGCATTGAGAGTTCCTTGTTATGCCTTTTGGAGCAACCAATGCGCCGACAGTATTCATGGACCTCATGAATCGCATCTTCATGCCTTACTTGGATCAGTTTGTGATTGTGTTCTTGGATGACATTCTGGTCTACAGCAAGAGTGAGGCAGAGCATGAGCAGCATCTCCATATAGTTCTTCAGACTCTCAGGGAGCACCAGCTGTATGCCAAGTTCAGTAAATGCGAGTTCTGGCTCGATCGCATTTCGTACTTGGGTCATATCATCACCAGAGGAGGAGTAGAAGTGGATCCCCAGAAGATTGTAGCTATTGAGTCATGGCCAGTGCCCAGTACAGTTGCAGAGGTTCGTAGTTTTCTTGGATTGGCTGGCTATTATCGGCGATATGTTTCAGACTTTGCTCGGATTTCAGTGCCCTTGACGCAGTTGACCCGCAAGGATGCACAGTTTGCTTGGACAGCAGAGTGTCAGAGTTCTTTTGAGCAGTTGAAGCGAGGCTTGATAACAGCTCCTATTCGCACGCTTCCAGATGGAACTGGAGGATTCTTAGTATATTGTGATGCTTCGGGCAGAGGCCTAGGATGTGTTCTGATGCAACATGGGAAGGTAATAGCTTATGCGTCACGACAACTTCGTGATCATGAGAGAAATTACCCAATCCATGACTTGGAGCTGGCAGCAGTGGTGTTTGCACTTAAGTTGTGGAGGCACTACTTGTATGGAGACAGGGTGGAGATTTTCACCAACCACAAGAGCCTGAAGTATGTTTTCACCCAGAAGGATCTTAACATGCGTCAGAGAAGGTGGCTGGAGCTTCTTGTAGATTATGATGTCAGCCTGCAGTATCATCCTGGGAAGGCCAATATCGTAGCAGATGCATTGAGCAGGAGAGCCGGAGCTTATTTCCTAACAGCGCAGCCAGAATTGTTAGCGGATCTCCAGAAGATGGGTATAGAAATTGTTCTCCCTTCCAGTGTGGCCTTGATGGCCAGTATGCAAGTTCAGTCCACTATAGTCGAGAGGATCCGGATGGCACAGTCAGCAGATTCCAAGCTTCAGCGACTCAGAGCAGAGTGTAAAGCAGGACGAAGACCAGAGTTATATATTCATGAGGATGGTACACTTAGGCATGGTAAGCGTCTTTGTGTACCCAGTGGAGATATCAGACAGGAGATCATGTCAGAGGCACACAGTTCGCAGTATTCCATCCATCCTGGCAGTACGAAGATGTACCGTGATATCCGGCAGCATTTTTGGTGGAATGGCATGAAGCGGAAGATAGCTCGGTTAGTCTCTCGGTGTTTGGTTTGCCAACAAGTTAAAGCCGAACATCAGAGACCGGCTGGACTTCTTCAGCCCTTGCCGATTCCAGAATGGAAGTGGGAGCATGTGACCATGGATTTTGTGACTGGATTACCTAGATCCCCAGCTGGTAGAGATGCTATTTGGGTTATAGTTGACCGGCTCATGAAGGTAGCTCACTTTCTCCCATTCAGAGTTGGTCAGTCGACGGCTCAGTTAGCAGAGATGTACCTCAGGCAGATTATCAGATTGTACGGTGTTCCTGTCAGTATCACTTCGGATCGAGATTCAAGATTTATGTCGCACTTCTGGCGTAGCTTGCAAGAGAGCTTGGGGACCCACCTCCAGTTCAGTTCAGCATATCACCCGTAGACAGATGGCCAGTCGGAGCGCACGATCCAGACTCTTGAAGATATGTTACGGTCTTACACACTTGACTTCGACGGTTCATGGGAAGATCACTTGTACTTGGTGGAGTTCTCGTACAACAATAGTTTCCAGGCCAGTATTCAGATGGCACCGTTCGAGGCACTGTATGGTAGGAAGTGCAGATCCTCGCTAGCCTGGGATGACGTTGGAGAGAGACAGATGCTCGGTCCAGAGATGATTGCCCAGACAGTTGAAGTGGTCAGGCGAGTCAGAGATCACCTTCGAGTTGCCCAAGACCGCCAGCGCCATTGGGCCGATTCTCATCGGCGCCCTCTCGAGTTTTCGGTCGGCGATCATGTATTCTTGAGGATTTTGCCTAACCGTGGCATCATTCGTTTCGGCGTACGGAAAAAGCTTAGTCCTAGATATATAGGGCCGTTCGACATTCTAGAGCGAGTAGGAGATGTATCCTATCGTCTCGCTCTTCCACCGTCGCTAAGCGAGGTGCATAACGTGTTCCATGTATCCCAATTACGATGGTACATCCCGAACCCGAGCCACATCCTGGATCATTTGGAATTGGTTGTTGGTACCAACCTTTCGTATGAGGAGAGGCCCGTGTCTATATTGGATCGAAGAGAGAAGATCCTCAAGAACAAGACTATCAAGTTAGTCCGAGTTGCTTGGGGTCATCACTCTTTGGGGGAGTCAACGTGGGAGCGTGAGGATGATATCTGATCACGATATCCCGACTTGTTTGACTCGTGAGGTATAATGTCTTTCTTATCCCTCATGCCATCAATTCCTTGCTTGCATGATTGATTGATTGCCTAGTATAATTGCCTGTGAATAGTGTAGCTTATTCTTGTCCCTCTAGCCTCTTAATTAAATTCCGAGGATGGAATTCTTTTAAGGTGGGTAGAGTTGTAATGCCTGTGGTTCGTATTACGTATTTTGGAAATACGTGTACGTGTCTTTTCTTGTATTGTTCCTTGTTTAGTTTTCTTGGCTTGGTTTAACTCTCGGTTTGGGTTGGTTTGGTTTGGCCGGCTGGTTGCTTGGTCCATCATGGACCAAGGTGAACCCCCTACCTACCACCAACCCATGATATTTATTTCTCTACCAACCTTCTCTCTCCTCCATAACTCTCATTTATTTCTTCTTCTTCTTCTTCTTCCTTCCTTCCCACAACTCCCCAACCCTTAGGCAAGTGCAACTTGCTTCCACAAGAGAACTCATTTTTATGGTTCCATTAGCTTCTTCTCATGATTCTAAGACACATTAGAACTTGTCATTTTCCATTTTGAGGCTTTGATTCTTGTAGATCTACAATTTAGTATTTTCAGATTTTGGTGGTTTTGATCTATCAAACTCCTTTGTTTTCAAATTTTTTTTATGGTTCCATGTTGTAGATAATTTTATTCTACCCAATTTTGACCTTTGGAAAGTTGGATTCGGACTTATTTTGACCAAGTTATGAGCATTTGGAGTTTTGGGTTCCATCCATGGAGTTCTTGCAGTTCTTGCTGTTCTTGTCCTTTAGAGAAGACAGTGAGCAGTGTGCTAGCTTTTTAGCTTACGCCGCTGACTTATGTACGCTGCTCTTTAGCAAGCGTACGCTGCTTTTCGTACGCTGCTCTTTAGCGAGCGTACGCTGCTTTTCGTATGCTGCTCTTTAGCGTGCGTACGCTAGCCTTGATACGCTGCCTATTGGCAGCGTATCTTTTTTGTACGCTAGCTCGAGCGTACGCTAGCTCGAGCGTACGCTAGATCGAGCGTACGCTAGCTTGAGCGTACGCTGACCTGTAGCTCAAGCGTGCCCTTGTGTACGCTGACCCTTGCGTACGCTTTCCATTGGAAGTGTATGGACCCTTTGGTACGCCAGCTTGAGCGTACGCGTGCCTTGGTACGCTAGCTTAAGCGAGCAAGGCGTACGCTGGCTTTGAGCGTACGCTGGCTTGAGCGTACGCTTGCCTATCTTGTCACCCTGGTTCAACCTGAGAGCTTTGTGACCCCCATACGCTGCCTTTTGGGAGCGTATGCTTACCTGAGCGTATGCTTACCTGAGCGTATGGCCTTTGGCAGACTTGATCTTATATTAGCTTATCAGTTTGTTTTATTTTCCTTATCCTGGATCTTCTATAGCCCTGTATATTGATATTTTATTAGATGTTTAACGTCCATTTTATATCCTTACGCCTTTTGTCATGAACTGGATAATCATGGATTTGTTTAATATGTTTGGAAACGATACCTGAGCATGACACGATAGTGACCCGTAGTGGTGCACTTCTGACATAATGACCTGACATGACCTGATAGTGGCCCGTCGTGGCACACTCCTGACAAGTACACCGGACATGATATATCTGATAAGCTGTTGTGACGGCTACTTGACATGACATGACTTGTATAATTACCTGGACACCGTGGGCGGTTGTGCTTGTACAAATAATCCAGTCCTATCTTGCATCATGTCTAGGAGGGGACTCCTGAGTACCACGGTCTGGAGCACCCACTAAAATGGACTAAGGCTAATAACTAGAATAACATAGTAGTCATGAAGAAATTTTCCAGCTACAGGCAATCCCGTTACCTGGGCGCGCTTGGGATCTGTAGCCTGCCGTCGAGTAGGGCACATTTCCAGCACACTGTCATGTGTTGCACCCTTTAAGTTACTTAAGGGTACATGCGTTTCCTGGACGATGTACCCACCTGAATTCAACCCTAATGTTTCGACCTGGGTGACCTGGATGGTCTGCAGGGCTTGTGGCTGTGGAATAATCTCACTGCATCTTATTAGTAATTAGGCTTGTGACAACCCTAGTTAGTTAAAGTATCAAGCCGTAGTTCTTGCTTGGCCGTGAAGTGATTGGATGGAGTCTAACCAGTCTAGTCTTGCCCTGACCCTATTCCAGACTATTGAATGACCAGAATGCTTGTATTTATTTTACCGATAAATGGTGAGAAGCCAAGCTCCGTTCAGACGAAGGGTTACAACCCCGTCCTTGTTTGGTTTACGGGTTGTAACCTGGCTATCTGAATAGTTCTATTGTTATCTCGTCGTATATCATCCTGATATGTTTCCTTTTATTCCAGTCCTTATTTTATTTATATTTATAATCCTGTGCTGATTGCTGGTTTTAGTTCTTAACTGAAGCCTCCTTTGTGGCACTTGCTCTTTCTGGGGTCTGACCCAGCTGGTTTTGTGTGGCCAGATTTCGGAACAGCTCCAGAGGATCTACCGACCTTCCTGCCAGATGGTGAACACTAGAAGAAATCCTGGCAACGAGTGGGTTATTTTTGGCTCTCCCGCTCTAGTGTAAAAATATTCTTTTGAGGCGTTTAGCCGACGAGCACCTATTTAGCTCGATTGCACTTACTTACTGTCTGCCTACGGGCTGTAACATGATTAACAGATCCTAGGGTTGATCATGTATGACTAAACTCTTGCTAGTCCCGACATTTTGTAACGACTAGCTTCATGATCAGCTGAATATATAATATTTGAGACGCCTTATTATTGTATATTTAATGATCATACATCTTGTAACTCTTACTTACTTGCTTATGATTGAGACACTAGGCTTGTTCATGACCTTAAGAGACTGTTGGCTTGTAGATAAACCCTCATGTATCCTAGACAGCCGTGACCGTATAGCGAGATGGAATCCATTTCAATATACGTAGCTGGCTATGTCTGCCCCCGCTCTCCAGTATTCTGGTTCTGGGGCGTGATATCTATCGTCACCCCCCAGAATCTAAAATAAACAATTGTAGTTAGATTGCTGTACCTAGGTTTTTGTCCCTAGACTTTCTTTGTACAAGCGAGTTTGTAACGTGAAGTAAAAGTCCAGTCCTCCGATAATTGTTCTGCTCTTTTATATTTCATGGCAAACAGGACCCACAAAGCGTCACAACACTCAGACAATGCTTATCAGAGGCTGATTCAGGCCACATTCGTTGTGTAAGAGGACGGGCCATCATGATTGACAAGTGTCACAAGAGGCTCGGACTCTGTTTATACTGCAGAATTTTTGCCACTGAATGAAGCATTGCCAGCAAGTCGCAGATTACAATGGCCGAAGAGCAGCAGGATCTCAGCAGCCAGCACGCCAGCAGCCGTAAATTCCTGCCAGAGCCCCTGTACTTCATCATAGTAGGAGATTTAGATTCTGATTCAGCTGACGATCATTTGTATTTTTTATCGTCGCCCAGGACACCACTACGACGAGTGCCGCAAGAGATCGAGGCTATGCTTGTTCTACGGATCGCCTGCCTATCAAGTCAAGGATTGGCTGGAGACCATTGATCACACTACCCAAGGACAAGCACGAGGAGCATCAGGACTACAGCAGAGGGACCCGTCTCTCCAGATTCAACAATCACATGGAGCATTACCGCAGGAACCAATCTATGACAGGACAGTTAAGGAAGTTAAAGTGATCCCAATCCCGGAGGAATATTGAAGACAGACTGAAGACATAAGGTTTCTTTTGTATGGTTGGAGAAAACTATGTATCTTGATTCGCAATCCAGTTTTTCCTTAAATTCCTCTTAGCACCTAGATCAATTCTTGAAACTTCTTGTTTCCTATTTTAAAATCTGGGATGATATTCAAAACTTATTTCGAGATATTGTTTCCTATTCGGACAACTTGTTTCAGGTCCACAATTCGATAATTGTTTGAAATCTACTATTCGATATTGTTTGCATATTCGTCATTCATAACTTTATTTCCTAGTGATGGCTTATATTTGGAAATTTTGTTCCTTCATCAAACTTTGTATTAATTGAGAATTATTTCCTACTCTAGATTTCATTTCGAAACCATGATCCTCATTCGAAACCTTGTTAAGCTTCGTCTTATTCAGGACATTGTTCAGGATTCCTTTGAAGGTTTGAAGATTTCTTTTCCTATTTTGGGATTGTGACTCATTCTATAATGAGACTTGTTTTCCATTCATGACCTTGATTTTCTATTCAAGAGTTGGTTGTCCCTACTTTGTTTCAACCTTGTCTCCTCTCCAAGATTTTGCTCATTTCATGAATACTTGTTTTCTATCCGCTTATCCGCTATTCGAACTTGTGCTACTCAAGGTTTATTCCTACTCCAAATCTTATTTTGAATCCTTGTTCCCAAATCAAAACATTGTTTGAACCTTCGTTTCTATGTAACGCTTTATCGAGATTCAGTCTATATTTGATTCATTGTTTGAAGATTTTGTTTTGAGGCCTTGATTGGTTCTCTAATGAGGTTCTATTCCTATTCATAATTTTATTTTATTTAGGATTGTTATCTACTCGCGGCCTTGTTTCAATCTTATTTGAGATTTTGCTTATTTTGTATTCACGATCCGGAACCTTGTTTCCTAAGTGTTGATTGATACTCCTCCATTCACTCTTCGTAAACTTGTTTCTTATTCGAAATTTATATTCAAGATTTTGTATCCTATTTGTGACTTTGTTGATGTCCGATTTTCTATCTAAGATTTGTTTTCTGTTGAAAATTTCTTTTCCATTCGAGGTATTGTTCGAGACTTCGTTGTCATTCGAGATTTTGTTATATATTGATTCATGTACAAAGTTTTTGGTCCATAATTCGAGACTCTGTTTTGTATCTGATATCTTGCTTCTCTGCCACTTTGAGACTTCGTTACTTATCCAAGATTACCTTCCATATACTAAATCTTGTTACCATTCCGGATTTCATTTGAGATTTCGATTGAACTTCGATTTCCTGTTCAAAATTTTAAATCTCCCTGTTTGCATTTTGAACTCACTACTCTTTGACTGGACTCGTTGTTGTTTTAGTACCTAATAAACCCTTGTCTTCTAACCGTTAGATAATCTCACCATTATCGTGACTTGGACTATCAAATTTTATTTAGATTCCTTGAAACCTTTTGAAATTCCTATGGATAAGGTTGAGAGACTATTCGATGATCTACTGGGGCGTGGCAGTTGTGCGTTGCTGTCATTTTTTGGATTATGGAGACTGAGGGTTCACTGCAGCCAGTCGCGCACTGGCGAGGCATGAACCCTAAGTTAAAGTGATTTCAGACATTCCTACGTTTTTGGGTATTATTGAGACGTTGTCACATTCTTTATATCTTTATCTCTTGGGTTGCTTCATCAATGATTGTTGGAAAATGGATAAAGTTAACAGAATATTCTGTGACATATTATTATTTGAGTCATGGTGCCGAAAGTCCACTGCAGTCAGGTATATACTGGCGGGGTAGGGATTCTAAGCAAAGTGATTTCAAATACCTATATGTTCTCGAGTACCATGGAGACTATATCCCTCTTTCATACGAATTATTGATTTTCTTGAATGACAAATCCATATACTCACTTTGAGTTGATACTGATATCTCCTGATTAGTTCCATATATTTTTTTCCTCAAACCTTGCAATTTTTCTTCTTGTATTTCGTTATTGGATCGTTGATTTTACACATTATTAGATCTTGATTCCGTTTTACTAGATTTTAAAATCGTGCATATGTTTTGATCGTATTTTATCTAAATTTTGACCTTAATCATGTCTATCCAATCACGATTTTCCTATCTTGTCCTAGTACATTTGTGCTAACGTTCGTTTCAAATCGTGCTTAGAAGATCGTGCTTTCATGATTTTATTTATCAAAAATTGAAATTAAAATTCATGTTATCTTGTGCCTATTATGTTATTTCAAACTTCTTGCATGTAATTATCATACTTAGCCTTAACTAAACTTCATTCCATCTAGTGCCTATTGATTCCTGATCATTATTGGATCGTGATATTTCAACTTCCCGTATGAAATTTCCATACTTGGTCTTAATTTAATTTCGTACCATTTCATACTTGACCAATGTTGATCATTACCGATCATGTCATCTTACCGTTGATTTCGTCATGCTAAGTCATTCATGTCCCATCTCCGGTCATATTTAAAAATCTTGATTGTGCCTATATTTTATACTCTGTACCTGATGATCTTACTTGATATTTGAAATTTCGTTGAGCGTGACCGAATAAACTATTTTCTAACCATGACTAGAATTGACTTTATTTCACACCTCAATTAAATTGCCCGTTTTCAACTTTTGCCTCAATTAATTTTTTTTTTATTATTGTTGCACCTTTGAATTTCGGGGACGAAATTATTTTAAGGGGGAGATTTGTCACTCTACATTTCCAGTATTTTCAAAATCTTAAATCTATTTTCTGATTAATGATTAAATTGTTTAATTGATTTTCAAATAAGTTTTATAATTATTTTTGGAGGGAATTGAATTAGAGCATGATTTCAATTTTAAAAATTTGTTGTAACGAACTATTGGTGGTCCCCATTTTTTCTAACTAATTTTGAGGGACCCATGCAAAATGTGAAAAGGGTGGGGGTTTTAGTGTTAATAGTCCATTGGTGGAGGGACTTTATTGCATAATTGCATTTTTACTTATATTTTGTACTGAGGAGAGAGACTCCTCAGTCTCATCCTTCTCGAGCCAGTGCCTCTCCCATTTCTCCAATCTTCTACTTAGACCCTAACCCTAATCTTCTCCCCTCCGGCGATGGGCATGGGTGGCGACGGCGACTAGGAGTTCGGCATCATCATTGAGATTTCGGCGCACACGCGACGACAGCGGCGGTGGCCCTCATCTTTCGGCTAAACCACCTCTTCCTCGGCGGTTTTCTCCGGCGCACGGTTTCCCCACCTGACGGCGACGACCGCAACACCGCGGACCCCTTCGATCGGTAGAGAGCAGGGCATTCTCCTAGACGACGAGCAGGGGCCATGGCAACGGCGGTGGTCTGCCACCACTGCGATGGCATATACACTCTCTCATGGTGGACGAAGACGACTGCAGTGATCGGCCATGGCGAGATTCTTCTCGCGGCGAGTGGCGACGGTCGCACTCTCCGGCAGTGGCGACGCCACTTTTCCTCGACGACAACGGACGAGCTTCAACAGCAGGTGAGCGTAGCCAGGCTCTAGTGAATTCTTTGATTAGTTTCTTTTGAGTTTGAATGAGTTATTAAAATCAATTAATTGGGACAGTCGATCCAGATCTGATCGAGATCTATCGGTTCGATTTTTGTCGGTGACTCGTTCGTGGAGGCTCGACGAATGCTTGGAGGAATTTCGAATCCTTGGAAGTGCTCTCGAGTCAGGCTCCATTCGGATACAGAGGCTTGTGTCCGACGCTGTGGATTGGAATTCTAGTTCTGAGTTAACTTCTTCATGTGATTTCCTGTTTAATTCTCTGCTCTATTCGATCAATCTTGGTGTTTGTTTTGATATTGTTTTACTGCCAGTGTCCGTGTCCTGGGTGCGTGTCCTTTTCTGTTCGTGTCTGATCAAGACGTGGATCGTGTCCAGTGTGCATGTTAGGAGTGGGAATCAGCAGGGCTTGATATTCAAATCTATAATTTCTATGTATTTCTTATATTCATTTGATTAAGGCTTTGTATAATTTTCTGTTCTTTGGGGATGACCTCAGCTTTGAGTTGATTTTTTGATTTTATAATTTTATACAATTCTTGTTTAATTTTCTGGTTAAATATTTTTGTTGACTCAAATTATGAGGTCTAGATTGTGTTGGACATGCCATTCTCTTTCCCAGTTCTGAGTTCCATGGTAGCCATTGGGGGTTCAAATTCTTGTGCTTGTTTGATTTCAGGTATGGTGTGTGGGTTGTTTCCTGCAAAGTGGAAATTAAAGTTCAGTTGGGTTGTGTGATGGTTTTGAAAGTTAAGTGAGGCATGTAAAGGTTGAAGCCCTGGCTCTGCTAGTTTTCTCTAAATTTCCTCTTGGTTTTGTATATCTAAACTTTTAGTTGTGGTTGGTTTGGCTTGGGCTCTTCTGGGACACAAGTCCTAGTTGCTATTTAAGAACGAGTTCATCTTTTTATTTGAATGCAAAAGATATGGTGGTACAAGTGATATTACAGGTCTTTATCTCTACTAGTTGAGATTGCTGGGTTTGATCTGTTGGAGGCTTGAACCCATTACTATTGTATTAAGTCTTTCTTTCTCAACCATTAGTAAAATGAGTGAGTTTTCCTTTGTGTGTTTGGTTTTTGTTCAGGTTGGCCATGGGTATTTGGTTGCTGGTGAATATAAGAGGAGTAGTCGTTGGGCTATAGTAAAGTCAAATTTAGTAAAAGATGAGTCTGTGTGTGTGATCAAATTTGTTAAACCTATGGTGCTAATGAATTGGAAGTATGGATGGGCTTTATATTGCTAACTCTTAACCATCTTGCTTTATGCCCTGTGTGCAGCTAGATTGTTGAGTGTTGGTTGAGTATTAATGTATGCATAATGTAGATGGGGTTACTGGAGTTACAGTTTGCCAGTCTGGGGTTAATAAGGAATTTGATGGAGTTTGGGATTAGCTATAATGATTACTAGTAGTAAGACTTTTTCTTGGTATCTTATCTTTCTTACTGTTACTAGTTTTATCAGGGTTCTAATAGAATTAAGACTCTAAATTTTAACTTGTTATAAGATATAATAAATTTAGTTATCTTATAGTAATATTTCTTTTACTCATAATAAATGATAAATTATTATGACAATAGTCCTACCTTAAACCAGTACATAATTAGTTACATTTCTCTAATAGCTAATCTAGATTAGAAAACAAATAGCTAGTGTTGTAGCTAATCAACTTGTACACATTAGCAGGAGGACATCCAGTTTTACTACCCACACTTGATCACCCGGAGCAAGGCAAGTATACTCCTCGGACTTGTCCATTACTTTATGTCTTTTATTCATTCGTGTATCTTTTGGTTAACATGATATTTCAGGAGATTGTCTTGTATCATGTTTCCTTGAGTTTACATGTGTCTGGGAGGGGAAATACTACAGATGTGTGATCAAACCCGAGTTACTATTCATGTGAATAGCTTAGGCCCCGCATCGTGCACGCGGGACCAAAGCCGTACCATTTCATGTTCCCTGAATCTACCCAAGCCGATCACACATTCTGGATGTATTTCGATATATTGCACACTTCAGGTTCATTGTGTATTTCATGTTCAGGACTCATTTCATGTTTCCTGTATTTACTTTTTAGTATTCATGTTCAGGTTTCATGTCATGTTCTCATTTCTCGTACTTTACATTTTTCTGTATTCATTTTCATACCATAATGTTCATATTCATTTTCTTGGATATACTTAGCTCCGCTCCTGACTAGGATATGTTGCAGGTGCTTGCAGGATATTGTTCTATCCTATGGGCCAGAGCCCAGGATATTAGCTAAGCAGGATGGAGACATGACTTAGCTTGAGGTTTCATGTTTAGACTGTTTAGCTTTACTCCTAGATATTGTTTTAGAATTCATAGTACATTTTATTCCTGATGACTAGTACAATTTTGATATATGGATTGGTAGATTATGGTGATCATTCTGGGAACGTTTTATAGATGCTGTGATTGTATACATTCATGTTTATCTTGTTAGATTTCCCTAGTTTGGTACAGCTTACTTCGTCATGTCTAACGACGAAGGCTGGGCGTGTCCGATTATTCGGGAGTGGGTCGTGACAGTAGGTGGATTCAAGGTCTGAAATTTCCAAACGGGTATGTTTCGAACTTGAGAAGATGCGTCGATCTCAAGGAGAACAAACTGACAGGTATGAAGAGCCATGATTGTCACGTATTCATGGAGAGGTTAATTCCGATTATATTTCGGGAATTCTTACCCAGGATGCATTGACCGAGCTTAGCATATTCGTCAGATATCTTTGTTCTACTAAATTGCTCGTCGATCGTCTAGAAAAGCAGGAGAACGATATTGCGGTAACACTGTGCAAGCTCAAGAAGGTATTTCCTCATGGATTCTTCGACTCCATGGAGCATTTGCCAATTCATCTTTCCTACGAGACACGTGTTGGTGGACCCGTCGGTTATTGGTGGATGTACCCGTTTGAGTGGTATTTGAAACACCTAAAGAGGAAGGTGAAAAACAAGGCTCGGGTCGATGGTTCTATTTGTGAAGCCTATATTCTCGAGAAGATTACAAACTTATGCTCGACGTATTTCAAACCTCATGTTGCTACGAATAGAACGAGGGCTCCGAGAAACGACGACGGATATCAAGAATCTAGTGATGGAATACTGAAAGTATTCAATGCGTCCGGAAAGCCTTTGGGGAAAATGAAGAAGAGATATTTGAATGACGGATATCAAGAATCTAGTGATGGAATACTGAAAGTATTCATTGATTATGCACCAGTCCCCCGAAGGGCTACCGCGCTAAAACATTTAACACATAGCTCGTAGGAGTCGGATATAGCCATCCGCTATAGGCGAATGAAACCATATCCATGGCGGCCAACCCGACACGTCAGGTCTAGACCTGGGTGGCTAGTATGGCACGATCTCGGGATTCTTTCCACCCAATGCATCTACCAGGTTAGTTGCCTAGTTAATCCCTAGGTTGTTCACAGAGTTCACATGTCGTGGTCACATGTTCACTCCTCTAGATGTCGTACATTGTACGAATACCCTAAGAAAGAATCCGTACTGGATCATGGAGTCATACGTATATACCCCCTTCTTGGTGTAATGCAACACACAACACATACCACGTCATTGCTACTGACTATTACTTATGTAAAAGCTGGACTCTTGGTAGTACTGGCAGGTATCATGTAGGAACACTTAGCGTATAGGATAGCACCTCGGTGCTCACGTAGATTGTACCTTGGTACACACATAGGGATATCCAGCCATCACATCTGTAGTCAGCTCAGAAATGAGGACTAAGACACAAGGGAACAGGCAGCTGAGACTCATTCGGCCAAGAACCAACAAGCACATGCGGCTCAAAATGGACAGGCACCTGCGGCTCAAAATTAATAAGATCATGCGGCCAGACTATCTACGGCCCAGACTCATGCGGCTAAGCAAGAGCTCATGCGGCTAGGGGAGGACCAAGTTCATGTGGCCAGAGTGATGGAGACTTATGCGGCTGAAGGAAAGAACGGGCACATGCGGCTTGGAGAAGAACAGGGCGCATGCGGCAAGGAAAATACGAGCGTATGCGGCTGAGGGAACTCATGCGGCTGAAGGAACTCATACGGCTAGGAAAGAACCGGGCTTATGCGGCCAGCGTGGAAAAGCGCATACGGCTGAGGATAGACCAAGTTCATGCGGCCGAGTTAACTCATGCGGCTAAAGGAACAGAAGTCCATGCGGTTAATAAATATGCAGCTGCGAAAGTCTCCTGCGGTTGCAACTAGCTTATGCGGCTGAAAAGCTTATGCGGCTGGAAAAGCTTATGCGACCACAAAAGCTTATGCGGCTGGAAATGCCATGCGGCACGAAAGGCTCATGTGGCTACAAAAGCTTATACGGCCGGAGTGCCATGCGGCTGCAAAGCTTATGCGGCTCAAATGCTCATGCGGCTACCGTTTGCTTATGCGGCTGCAGGGGACTGTTCATCATCCCTGCCAGAGCCAGCATAGGCGAACCTCGGAGAAACCCAATTATTGCTTCGGCCATAACTTCCTCCAAACAAGTCAAAATCTAACTTTTCAAAGATCAAAACTGTGTAAAATTAAATTTCCTACAACATAGGACCACTGGTTTTCAAAAATAGCCAAGTATGATAGATCAAAACCATAAAAACCCATGAAACCCTAGTTTTTAGCAACTTAGATCTACACAAATCTAGCCATCAAAATCAAAAGCTTCAAGAACTAAACTTGTATAGAATGGAGAGAAGAACAAAATAGATAAATAATATCAAGAAAGAATTAAGAATGTAAAATGCACAAAATCTCCTCTTTTTGAGCAAGTTGTACTTGCCTATGGGTGGTGGTGGTTGAGGAAAATAAATGGAGGAGTGAATGAGAAGAGAGAGTGAGGAAGAGGATATTAAATAGGGGTTGGGTTGGTTTAAGAAAACCCTAATCCCTAATCACTCCACTAATGACAATGCTAAAAAAACTACATGCCACCATTAATAAATAATAAATAAAAATTTATGCACATGCTAAATACAGAGACCGTATACAGAATCCATAAAGAATACGTATATCGGGATTGGGGAGTGACATCTCTATCCTTCTTAGAAAAATTCCGTCCTCGAAATTTCAGCCAAGACAAAGATAGAGGTATTCGGACAAGCAAGGTGCAATTACAATCTACGCTAACAATCCATCATTAGCAGTCATCGATCATACATTTCAAAATTTACCAAGACACGAGAAGAAACATACCTTCCGAGTTGAACAAGTACGGATACCGAGATTTAATCTCGTTCTCGCGTTCCCAGGTTGACTCTCCCGGAGAGTGATGGCCCCAAGCGACACGGACAAGGTGACTAGTCCGGTTCTTGAGCACCTTCTCTCGTCGGTCCAAAATAGACACGGGTTGTTCCTCGTAAGTTAGGTCGGTACCAACGACTAACTCCGAATGGTCGAGGACATGACTCGGATCTGGGACATACCCACACAACTGAGATACATGAAACACATCATGTACGCCAGATAGCGAGGGAGGAAGGGCAAGCCGATAAGCAACATCGCCTACCCGAGCGAGAATCTTAAAAGGGCCAACGAATCTCGGACTAAGCTTTCCTCGGGTTCCAAATCTAATGACACCCCGAGTCGACAAAATCTGCAGAAATACTTAGTCACCGACACCAAACTTCAGAGGCCTTCGATGCTGATCTACCCAGTGGCGGTGTCTGTCTTGCACGACTCGAAGTCGTTCTCTGATCAACTTGACTGTTTCTACGGTCCGTGTGATCATCTCTGGTCCCAACAATTTTTGTTCTCCTACATCGTCCCATGCCAGAGGGGACCTGCACTTCCTTCCATATAATGCTTCAAAAGGCGCCATCTGTATACTTGCCTGATAACTATTATTGTAAGAGAACTCTACTAAATGAAGGTGATCTTCCCAAGTTCCACCGAATTCCAGAGTACAAGCCCGTAACATATCTTCCAAGGGCTGAATAGTTCTCTCTGATTGTCCATCCGCCTGCGGATGATAGGCGGTGCTGAATCTCAACTTGGTACCCAAACTTTGGTACAAACTCTACCAAAAGTGAGAGGTGAACCGGGTGTCTCTATCTGATACTATGCTGACTGGAACACCATACTGCCTCACAATCTGCTTCATATACATTTCTGCCAGCTGTTCAGTAGACTGCCCTACTCTGAAAGAAAGAAAATATGCAACCTTCGTGAGCCGATCCACGATTACCCAAACTGCGTTTCGGCCGGTCGGAGATCTAGGTAAACCGGTCATAAATTCCATCGTGATGTGCTTCCACTTCCACTCCGGAATAGGAAGCGGCTGCAACAATCTTACTGGTCTCTGCTGTTCTGCCTTCACTTGCTGACATACCAAACATCTGGATACAAATCTCACTATCTTCCTTTTCATGTCATTCCACCAAAAGTGCTGCTTCATATCATGGTACATCTTTGTGCCTCTGGGATGAATGGAATAAGGTGAACTATGAGCTTCTGTCATAACTTCGTGTCGAAGGTCTCCACCGGGTATGCAAAGACGGTTCCCGAACCTAAGTGTACCATCCTCATGGATTACTCTCTCCTTTCTGAGACCTGACTCACACTCCGATCGAAGCTTCTGGATTCGCGGATCCTCCGCCTGAGCTGTTCTGATCCTCTCTACTAAAGTGGACTGAATCTGCAAACTGGCTATAACTCCCGTATCTTACGACAAGATCACTTCAATTCCTATTTCCTGAAGATCTTCCAAAATGTGCCTCTGCGTGGTTAGAATGAATACACCACCTCTCCTGCTCAAGGCATCTGCTACCACATTCGCCTTGCCTGGATGATACTGAAGAATTACATCAAAGTCTTTCAACAATTCCAACCATCTCCTCTGTCTCATGTTCAGATCCCTCTGGGTAAACACATACTTTAAGCTCTTATGATCAGTGTAAATCTCCACTCGATCCCCATATAAATAGTGTCTCCATAACTTAAGTGAAAACACTACTGCTGCTAATTCCAGGTCGTGAGTTGGGTAGTTCTTCTCATGATCTCGAAGCTGTCGAGATGCATATGCTATCACCTTACCATGCTGCATCAATACACATCCAAGTCCCTTCCCGGATGTGTCATAATATACTGTAAACCCTCCCGATCCTACTGGAAGGGTCAGGATCGGGGCTGAGATTAATCTCTTCTTCAACTCTTCAAATGAGGTCTGATACTCTGCTGACCAAACAAACTCTACATCCTTATGCGTCAAACGCATCAAGGGTGCCAAAATTCTGGCGAAGTCTGCAACGAACCTCCTGTAGTAACCTGCCAACCCCATGAAACTACGCACTTCTGCTACCGTCTTCGAAACTGGCCAATTCTCCACTGTCTCAACCTTCTTCAGGTCTACTGATACTCCTGCTCCAAAAATAATGTGTCCCAGGAACGAAATATGATCCAACCAAAACTCACATTTATTAAGCTTCGTATAAAGTCGATGCTCCCTCAGGGTCTGCAAAACTGTCCGAAGATGTTTCTCATGTTCCTTCTCACTACTGGAATAGACGAGGATGTCATCTATAAATACTACTACAAACTTATCCAAATAGGGTTGAAAGATGCGATTCATCAAATCCATGAATACTGCTGGGGCATTAGTCAATCCAAATGGCATCACCAGAAACTCATAATGCCCATACCGTGATCTAAATGTTGTCTTGGGTATATCCTGCTCCCGAACCCTCACTTGATAATATCCAGATCGAAGATCAATCTTAGAGAAGATGCAAGCCTTACTCAATTGATCAAACAAGTCATCAATCCTTGGTAACGGATACTTGTTCTTCACGGTTACTACATTCAACTGCCGGTAATCAATACACATTCGCGTCGATTCATCCTTCTTGGGTACCAAAATTGCCGGTGCTGCCCAGGGCGTATTAATGTCTCAGATAAACTGCTTCGCCTTCAATTCTTCTTCATGCTGGTACAACTTATCCAACTCTGACTGCGACATCCTGTAGACCCTGCCAACTTTAGGCTCCGTCCCAGGATTCAGCTCAATACAAAACTCCACATCTCTCACTGGTGGTAAACCTGGAAGCTCATCTGGAAATACATCAGCAAACTCTCTGACCACCCTTGGAATCTGCTCCTGCTCTGCCAATACTTCTGTAACGATGCCCTTGGGTCGATCCTCCAATGATCGAACAAAGACAAACTCCTCTATGCCAGGTACATTAAATACTACCTACCTCCCCGATAATCTATCGTCGCATGTGTCACGCCCCAGTACCAGAATACGGGGGCGGACGTAGGCCAACTACACTGTATAAGGTACGAATACGCTATACGGCGATGACGGCTGTCAAGTCTTGCTGGGTATCCTAGCATGCAATCAATCTATGGCCTAAATTCGATCTCATGTCCACAGGCAAATCATAATGAAACAACATCAAGAGAGATAATCATATGAAAAGCAGGGAATACACATATGATAATCAGAAATCCACAGTACAGAATAATAATGTGGACTAGTATACCTTCCCACAGTTCCTAGCATGGTCGGGAACTGAAGCACATCCTCCAAGTCGAGTCTGGAAGATCCACAGGGTCGGTCTCAGGCAATCTGGGAACAATCCAGGGTTGGTCAGGCCAACCGTAGCAAGTACCAGAAAGGAAGGCTCAAGGACGGGCGAAGAAAACCAGCAGGATAAAATATGACAGGAATAGCATCTAAAAACAGTAAATAAGGTAAGGGATCGTGCGGTACCAATGCACGATTACAGAATATAAGGCAGCAATCCAACTACTAATACGTAAGTAACCAACAATCATCATAGTCATCCTAACATCCACTAATGCTTGCATCGCCAACTGGAACTCGTAGTCTGTCATCGGAACAGTAACTCCACCCTACATCAAACAAGAAGGGAATGAATTACCGCACCGGGACAGCGTTACGTGCCAGTCAGATTAGCAAGCAACAAGCCATACAATTTAGGAGAATAAGCGGCCACTCAAAATGCCTACGGCTCTCTATGTGGAGGTTGGGTTACCCCAACAATGCAAGTATGGGAATCCTCAGATCGTGCCGTCCCAGCAGGGCTAGCGAGGCCAAGTATAGCATGTAAGAAAAGCATCGATCCCTCGTAAGGCCACCGGGCTTTGCATGTCACTACCGGTCCCTCGTAAGGCTACCGTGTCGAGCATGCCATGTATATAATGTATAGTACATAAGTAGCCGGATATTTCCATCCACTAGTACGAATGGTAACAATATCCGTGGCGGCCAGCCTGCAGGTCATGACTAATGTCTGGGATAAGGCTGGTAATGCACGATATCGGGATTTCGTTCCCTCCCAATGTTTCTACCAGTTTAAGTTGCCTAGATTAACCCTACATTTATCCGGAATCACATGCCGTGGTCACATGATCATCCTCCTATATGTCGTACCTCAGTACGAGAACGCTAAGTAAGAATCAACCTCGGCACCTATAGTCCCAGTTGTGATCCATTCTTAGTGTTATGCAACAAGCAAGCAAGCAATCCTAACCACGCTAAGACTATAGGCCAACTACCAGATACCCGTGCAGGTAATCATATAATATAGCCAGAATATCAAGATGGCATCACAATGCAATATAATCATGGAAGTAGCACATCAAAGTGCCAATAGACAAGGGACACCGCAGTGCAAGATCAGGGCCAGTACCTCAAAGGGTAAGCTGGACTTATAGCACGGATATAAGTAGTCATGTCTAGAACAAGGACAAATCTGTCAGTCATAAGAAGCCATCAGCCCACATCGTGGTATGGATATCAGGTCAAGTACAAGATCAAAACCTCTACCACAATATCATCTCAAACTTATATGGGAGCCTACAGCTCCAATCATCAAGTCGGTCTATCCACCAGATCAATCTAGCAAGAGTCTTCCATCCATGATGGAGTGAAATATCACGTCAATAAAGACAACCACCAAATACCAAGCTCATCCCCCTAACAATGCTAGGCCCTCTGACTCACAAGAATCCTCCAAGTCAATGATCACAAGCCACTAGAAAACAAGCCCCTCAACTACCAAGACACAGCAATCAAACCAGGTTTTGGGCGCTTGGAAAGTCGAGTAAAAATCATATATTGATATCTTCAATATTCTATTCGTTCCGCGAGACACTCGCACCAATATCAAAATCCAAAAAGTCCTCAAGACATACCTGATCAAATTAGAACATCACCAAAGAACTAGCAACACTATCTAAGAATCCACTTAGTCTACCATAATCACTATCTCAATATCATATCTTCTCATAGTCAATCCTCGAATAAGATCATAATCCTAACACATGGGTCAACACTAATCAACGCCGTCGGAAGATGGCAAGGATTGTGTGAACCACTCTGGATCAGATCCACAACCCTTAAACAAAACAAGGACCAGGGTTGCAGACCTTCACCCGAGTAGAACCGCTCTCCTTACACAATCCGGCGGACAGGACAGATAATGGGATAACAAATTAAACTAGAACACCATCTAAAAAGAAGGGTCACAGGTCAAGAGTCCAATGGGTGATACCGTCGAAAAGACAAGGATTACGTGAACCACTCTGGATCAGATCCACAACCCTTAAACCAAATAAGGACCAGGGTTGCAGACCTTCACCCGAGTAGAACTGCTCTCCTTACACAATCCGGCAGACAAGACAGGTCAAGACGCTAGGCGACTAATCTAGTCGGGAGTCTACCTAGCAGGCAATGAGATCAGGGATGCTATACCAAGAAGAACATGCATGAGTTCAGTCCCGCAAACCAAAGGAATGGTTCTGCCCAATCCTTCGAACCAAATTCCCAACCGAGAATTCTGGAAAAATTCGACAAAGTCTCCTTTGTAATCTGGATGGGAGCACCCTACGAATAGGGGCTAAAACTACTGTACGCAACCCGCCGCAGAATCGCAGAATCGCAGACTCGCGGGCGGAGAACACTAAGTCTCAGCTACCAGTAGCACTACGATGCGTACTGGGAACAAATCGATAGCCGAGAACACTAAGTCTCGGCCTCCAGTAGCACTACGATGCGTACTGGAAACCACTCGAACCCGAGACCACTAAGTCCCGGCCTCCAGCAGCGCTACAACGCGTACTGGGCGCCAAGCCAACATGCATAATATAAAATAACCGCCTCGCAGGGCGCACCACAACACATGTCCATAAATCCCTAACCCAAGCACAATCACCGCCACAGGTAAAGTTAGCCAAAGCCGTTACCCGACCGCGAGTCGGACACGGGGCATATTGGGACAATCCGTACAAGTGAGTCGTGCTCGTATCCTCGGAGGTGTGGATGACCCATTCGAGTCGTCCGATACGGTCTATCCCAGTATCGGACCAAGCTAATCTAGGTTATCATGGCAGTTCTACTACTAGACTACACTACTCATGGTTATACATTTACAATTACAATAAATTAAAATGCAATAAAATCCAGGAGAGAGGGCAAGAGCCGTCGATGAGCAAGGGGTACTTGCCTAGAGGGCTCGGCTAGGTAAGCAAGTCTTCGGTGATCGGGATCCAGGGTAGCACGTCCATCGAGATCCTCAGAACACACAATAAACAATCATTATAATTAAATAATAAAATAATAACAAAAATCATGAAGAATGGTACGAGGCTATACCGTACGGGTCCCGCAAGCAGCACAGGGATCGGGCACGGAAACCGAGGTACGCAAATCGATACGGACACATAAACCGAGACGTACACACATATCGAGACGCGCACGAGAATCAAGATGGCACGAATATCGAGATGAACGGGAAATACGTGTACGTAAATCGAGACGTGCACATAGATCGAGAAAATCACGAATATCAGAATGGTCTACGAATCACGCGACACGCAAATCGAGGCAAACACGTAAATCGAAACGACCCAAAGTCCAAGGAGCACGTAAATCGATACGGCACACAAAACTAGGTACGCACGCAAATCGATGCGGTGTGGAGTCCAATGCGGCATGCAAACCGAGACGGTCATGCAAATCGATGTATACACGCGAATCGATGCAGCACAAAAATCAAGAAAGGCACAAAGGTCGAGGCACGGAAAACGAGACGGTGCACAAATCGAGATGGCACGTTGCCCGAGGCAGCGCGGGGCTCGAGGCGTCCCGCTGCCCTAGGCAGCACGTGGATCGGGGTGCACAAAAATCGAAACAACTCACACACCGAGGCACACGAATCGAGATGGCACGCAACCCAAACAACGCGGGGCCCAAAGCATCCCGTTGCTCAAGGTGTACACGAAGCTCTAGACACGTGTCCCAAGGTAGCACAAAAATGAGGGGTGCGCACCCACCGAGGGTGCGCTGCCCAAGGAACACGCTGTACGAGGCAGCGTACTGCACGAGGCAGCACGCTGCCCGAGGCACGCCGATCGAGGGGCTCGCTCCCCGAGGAGCTCACAGCCCAAGGAGGGGAGAGAGGAGGGTGGCAAAGCTCACCAGAGGGGACTTGGCCAGGTCGGGTCGGGTCGAACCACCAGCGGGGGAGGGTGATCAGCAGCAGGAGCCAGGTCGGGGCGGCGCTGCTGGCCGGAGAAGAAGGGCGGAGGAGACGGAGGCCGTCGGGAAGCTCGGCCAAGTCGGGTCGGGGGCTCCCGGCGGCAGAGGAGAAGAGAAGAGGGAGAAGTGGAGGTGGCGCTGAAGATGACGATGATGGTGGCAGCGATGGTCGTGGCGGTCGACGGAGGAGAACGGAAGAAAGGGGAAGTGGTGGTGGCGCTGAACATGACGATGATGGTGGCAGCGGTGGTCGTGGCGGCCGGCAGAGGAGAACGAAAGAGGGGGGAAGTGGTGGTGGCGCTAAAGATGACGATGATGGTGGCAGCGGTGGTCGTGGCGGCCGGCGGAGGAGAACGAAAGAGGGGGGAAGTGGTGGTGGCGCTGAAGATGGAGGCGATGGTGGCGAGGGAGGCGACGGCGACGATGGTGGTCGCCATGGCGGTGGCGGCTGAAGTGGTGGCGGTGGAGGCCGAGAGGGAGGAGAAAGGGGCTGGTCCTTGGGGGGAGAAAGGGGGATCGGGAGAGAGAGAGTGAAGAGAGAGAATTGGGGAGGCGGCTGAGAGTGGAAGTAAGGGGGGGAAAGAGAGAGTGTTAGGGTTTGGGGAGGGTTAGGTAGATGTAGGTAATAATAATAATAATAACAATAACAATAATAAAAATAAAAGAATAATAATGAGGATAAACTCACATCCAAGTAAACAATAATAAAATTTTAAGAATACCCGAAATTAAAAATCCTCAAAATACACCAATACAGTCATATACCTATTTCCAAAATAGGGATCTGACATCCTACCCACCTTACAAAAATTTCATCCTCGAAATTTTAAAATTATCAAAATAGGGTTTTCAAAACTAGTACATATATATCTGCCATGAAAACTCTACCCACCTTACAGAAATCAAGTAATACAACAGAAAATGAATAAAATCTCAATATGAAAACATCAAGGAGAACAGTGTCTAACTACACAAGCCAACTCTCAGGGTAAATCCAAAATACCAAGAAATATCAAAAATCAAAATCTCACCTGCTCGAAATAACTCCATAAGTCAAAACAAGTACAAAATATCGAAAATAATGTCTGAAAACGTAAAATCCCAATTACATAAGGAAAATAATAATAATAATAATAATAAATCCGCATAAAATCATAAAATACAGGATATCTGTCTCGAACCGATGACCGTAGTTTCCGAATATCCGAAAAATGTGTGTCATGATCATTCTTTGCCACGCCATCCGGAATGGCTGTAAAAGATTCACCATGACACTATAATCGAGCGGCTGCAACTTTCGTTACCACGTCGTCAAGGTATACTAGGGTCACCCGGTACTCTCGACAAATACCCAAAAACGAATCAAATCCATAACCCAAACATCCGAATCACTAAAATCACAAAATCTCTAACAATATAACGAGTCCTAAAAAACCATCAAAATCCAAAATCCAGGTGAATCATAACACACATCCAAAAATATTTTTAATAATAACCACAAGATAGCTTTTCTAGAAAAATACTCCATATCCATAGGAAAGTACTCCAAATCAAGAATCCATATCAAAACATGATGTATAGAAGGTATATCTATAATCAAAATAATATCTGAAATATATAATCATGGGTGCGGAGCTGTCCGGAATCAAGGAAGCCGAATCGATACAAGAATATCCCTCGGATACTCAACAAATGTTAAAATATCCAATCTCAGATTCCTGATGAAATCTTCATCCTGCAATAATCCAGCCAACGCTCGAAGAGGGCGATAATGATACTAAGTCAACACGAAGTCAACGCACGAAATGGATAACAAGAAATCAAACAAGGCGAAACACCAATAGAGAGTACAGAACCCAAGATAAATAATCATGAAACCCAAATGATGGAGATAACATCTCATCAAATAAGGCGATCGACATGACCAACTATAGGATTATATCTATCAAACAAGGATCAGAGGTAGATAACACGAATAAGACATGGCCAAGCAAGATAGGTCCAAGTAGAGATGAGGACCAGTTCACAGGTTCAAGAGAGCGAAGGACAAATGTAACAAGTAGGAATACCAAGAAATAGTGGACTGAGATCAATCATCATGTTAATCATGTGATACCCAACAAAATCTCAAAATGAGACCTGCATGGGCCACCACTAAAACCATGTCACGCCCCAGTACCAGAATACGGGGGCGGATGTAGGCCAGCTACACCGTATAAGGTACGAATGCGCTATACGACGATGACGGCTGTCAAGTCTTGCTGGGTATCCTAGCATGCAATCAATCTATGGCCTAAATCCGATCTTATGTCCACAGGCAAATCATAATGAAACAACATCAAGAGAGATAATCATATGAAAAGCAGGGAATACACATATAATAATCAGAAATCCACAGTACAGAATAATAATGTGGACTAGTATACATTCCTACAGTTCCTAGCATGGTCGGGAACTGAAGCACATCCTCCAAGTCGAGTCTGGAAGATCCACAGGGTCGATCTCAGGCAATCTGGAAACAATCCAGGGTTGGTCAGGCCAACCGTAGCAAGTACCAGAAAGGAAGGCTCAAGGACGGGCGAAGAAAACCAGCAGGATAAAATGTGACAGGAATAGCATCTAAAAACAGTAAATAAGGTAAGGGATCGTGCGGTACCAATGCACGATTACAGAATATAAGGCAGCAATCCAACTACTAATACGTAAGTAACCAACAATCATCACAGTCATCCTAACATCCACTAATGCTTGCATCGCCAACTGAAACTTGTAGTCTGTCATCGGAATAGTAACTCACCCCTACATCAAACAAGAAGGGAATGAATTACCGCACCGGGACAGCGTTACGTGCCAGTCAGATTAGCAAGCAACAAGCCATATAATTTAGGAGAATAAGCGGCCACTCAAAATGCCTACGACTCTCTATGTGGAGGTTGGGTTACCCCAACAATACAAGTATGGAAATCCTCAGATCGTGCCATCCCAGCAGGGCTAGCGAGGCCAAGTATAGCATGTAAGAAAAGCACCGATCCCTCGTAAGGCCACCGGGCTTTGTATGTCACCACCGGTCCCTCGTAAGGCTACCGTGTCGAGCATGCCATGTATATAATGTATAGTACATAAGTAGCCGGATATTTCCATCCACTAGTACGAATGGTAACAATATCCGTGGCGGCCAGCCTGCAGGTCATGACTAATATCTGGGATAAGGCTGGTAATGCACGATCTCGGGATTCCGTTCCCTCCCAATGTTTCTACCAGTTTAAGTTGCCTAGATTAACCCTACATTTATCCGGAATCACATGCCGTGGTCACATGATCATCCTCCTAGATGTCGTACCTCAGTACGAGAACGCTAAGTAAGAATCAACCTCGGCACCTATAGTCCCAGTTGTGATCCATCCTTAGTGTTATGCAACAAGCAAGCAAACAATCCTAACCACGCTAAGACTATAGGCCAACTACCAGATACTCGTGCAGGTAATCATATAATATAGCCAGAATATCAAGATGGCATCGCAATGCAATATAATCATGGAAGTAGCACATCAAAGTGCCAATAGACAAGGGGTACCGTAGTGCAAGATCAGGGCTAGTACCTCAAAGGGAAAGCTGGACTTATTGCACGGATATAAGTAGTCATGTTTGGGACAAGGACAAATCTGTCAGTCATAAGAAGCCATCAGCCCACATCGTGGTATGGATATCAGGTCAAGTACAAGATCAAAATCTCTACCACAATATCATCTCAAACTTATGTGGGAGCCTACAGCTCCAATCATCAAGTCGGTCTATCCACCAGATCAATCTAGCAAAAGTCTCCCATCCATGATGGAGTGAAATATCACGTCAATAAAGACAACCACCAAATACCAAGCTCATCCCCCTAACAATGCTAGGCCCTCTGACTCACAAGAATCCTCCAAGTTAATGATCACAAGCCACTATAAAACAAGCCCCTCAACTACCAAGACACAGCATTCAAACCAAGTTTTGGGCGCTTGGGAAGTCGAGTAAAAATTATATATTGATATCCTCAATATTCTATTCGTTCCGCGAGACACTCGCACCAATATCAAAATCCAAAAAGTCCTCAAGACATACCTGATCAAATTAGAACATCACCAAAGAACTAGCAACACTATCTAAGAATTCACTTAGTCTACCATAATTACTATCTCAATATCATATCTCCTCATAGTCAATTCACGAATAAGATCATAATCCCAACACATGGGTCAACACTAATCAACGCCGTCGGAAGATGGCAAGGATTGTGTGAACCACTCTGGATCAGATCCATAACCCTTAAACCAAATAAGGACCAGGGTTGCAGACCTTCAACGAGTAGAACCGCTCTCCTTACACAATTCGGCGGACAGGAAAGGTAATGGGATAACAAACTAAACTAGAACACCATCTAAAAAGAAGGGTCACAGGTCAAGAGTCCAATGGGTGATACCGTCGAAAAGGCAAGGATTGCGTGAACCACTCTGGATCAGATCCACAACCCTTAAACCAAACAAGGTCCAGGGTTGCAGACCTTCACCCGAGTAGAACCGCTCTCCTTACACAATCCGACAGACAAGACAGGTCAAGACGCTAGGCGACTAATCTAGTCGGGAGTCTACCTAGCAGGCAATGAGATCAGGGATGCTATACCAAGAAGAACATGCATGAGTTCAGTCCCGCAAACCAAAGGAATAGTTCTGCCCAATCCTTCGAACCAAATTCCCAACCAGGGATTCTAGAAAAATCTGGCAAAGTCTCCTTTGTAATCTGGATGGAAGCACCCTACGAATAGGGGCTAAAACCACTCTGCACAACCTGCCACAGAATCGCAGAATCGTAGACTCGCGGGCTGAGAACACTAAGTCTCAACTACCAGTAGCACTACGATGCGTACTGGGAACAAATCGATAGCCGAGAACACTAAGTCTCGGCCTCCAGTAGCACTACGATGCGTACTGGAAACCACTCGAACCCGAGACCACTAAGTCCCGGCCTCCAGCAGCGCTACAACGCGTACTGGGCGCCAAGCCAACATGCATAATAATAAAATAACTGTCTCGTAGGGCGTACCACAACACATGTCCATAAATCCCTAACCCAAGTATAATCACCGCCACAGGTAAAGTTAGCCAAAGCTGTTACCCGACCGCGAGTCGAACACGGGGTATATGGAGACAATCCGTACAAGTGAGTCGTGCTCGTGTCCTCGGAGGTGTGGATGACCCATCCGAGTCATCCGATACGGTCTATCCCAGTATCGGACCAAGCTAATCTAGGTTATCATGGCAGTTCTACTACTAGGCTACACTACTCATGGTTATACATTTACAATTACAATAAATTAAAATGTAAAAAAATCCAGGAGAGAGGGCAAGAGCCGTCGATGAGCAAGGGATACTTGCCTAGAGGGCTCGGCTAGGTAAGCAAGTCTTCGGCGATCGGGATCCAGGGTAGCACGTCCATCGAGATCCTCAGAACACACAATAAACAATTATTAGAATTAAATAATAAAATAATGACAAAAATCACGAAGAATGGCACGAGGCTATACCGTACGGGTCCCGCAAGCAGCGCAGGGATCGGGTACGGAAACCGAGGTACGCGGATCGATACGAACACGTAAACCGAGACGTACATGCATATCGAAACGCACACGAGAATCAAGATGGCACGAATATCGAGATGAACGGGAAATACGTGTACGTAAATCGAGACGTGCACATAGATCGAGAAAATCACGAATATCAGAATGGTTTACGAATCATGCGACACGCAAATCGAGGCGAGCACGTAAATCGAAACGACCCAAAGTCCAAGGAGCACGTAAATCGATACGGCACACAAAACGAGGTGCGCACGCAAATCGATACGGTACGGAGTCCAATATGGCACGCAAACCGAGACGGTCATGCAAATCGATGTATGTACGCGAATCGATGCGGCACAAAAATCAAGAAAGGCACAAAGGTCGAGGCACGGAAAACGAGACGGTGCGCAAATCGAGATGGCACGTTGCCCGAGGCAGCACGGGGCTCGAGGCGTCCCTCTGCCCTAGGCAGCACGTGGATCGGGATGCACAAAAATTGAAACAGCTCACACACCGAGGCACACGAATTGAGATGGCACGCAACCCAAACAACGCGGGGCCCAAAGCGTCCCGTTGCTCAAGGTGTACACGAAGCTCTAGACACGTGTCCCAAGGTAGTACGAAAATGAGGGGTGCGCACCCACCGAGGGTGCGCTGCCCAAGGAACACGCTGTACGAGGCAGCATACTGCACGAGGCAGCACGCTGCCCGAGGCACGCCGATCGAAGGGCTCGCTCCCCGAGGAGCTCACAGCCCAAGGAGGGGAGAGAGGAGGGTAGCAAAGCTCACCAGAGGGGACTTGGCCAGGTCGGGTCGGGTCGAACCACCAGCGAGGGAGGGTGATCAGCAGCAGGAGCCAGGTCGGGGCGGCGCTGCTGGCCGGAGAAGAAGGACGGAGGAGACGGAGGCCGTCAGGAAGCTCGGCCAAGTCGGGTCGGGGGCTCCCGATGGCAGAGAAGAAGAGAAGAGGGGGAAGTGGAGGTGGCGCTGAAGATGACGATGATGGAGGCAGCGATGGTCGTGGAGGCCGGCGGAGGAGAACAGAAGAGGGGGGAAGTGGTGGTGGCGCTGAAGATGACGATGATGGTGGCAACGGTGGTCGTGGCGGTCGGCGGAGGAGAACGAAAGAGGAGGGAAGTGGTGGTGGCGCTGAAGATGGAGGCGGTGGTGGCGAGGGAGGCGACGGCGACGATGGTGGTCGCCATGGCGGTGGCGGCTGAAGTGGTGGCGGTGGAGGCCGAGAGGGAGGAGAGAGGGGCTGGTCCTTGGGGAGAGAAAGGGGGATCGGGAGAGAGAGAGTGAAGAGAGAGAATTGGGGAGGCGGCTAAGAGTGGAAGTAAGGGGGGGAGAGAGAGAGTGTTAGGGTTTGGGGAGGGTTAGGTAGATGTAGGTAAAAATAATAATAATAACAATAACAATAATAAAAATAAAAGAATAATAATGAGGATAAACTCACATCCAAGTAAACAATAATAAAATTTTAAGAATACCCGAAATTAAAAATCCTCAAAATACACCAATACAGTCATATACCTATTTCCAAAATAGGGATCTGACATCCTACCCACCTTACAAAAATTTCGTCCTCGAAATTTCAAAATTATCAAAATAGGGTTTTCAAAACTAGTACATATATATCTGCCATGAAAACTCTACCCACCTTACAGAAATCAAGTAATACAACAGAAAATGAACAAAATCTCAATATGAAAACATCAAGGAGAACAGTGTCTAACTACATAAGTCAACTCTCAGGGTAAATCCAAAATACCAAGAAATATCGAAAATCGAAATCTCACCTGCTCGAAATAACTCCATAAGTCAAAACAAGTACAAAATATCGAAAACAATGTCTGAAAACGTAAAATCCCAACTGCATAAGGAAAATAATAATAATAATAAATCTGCATAAAATCATAAAATACAGGATATCTGTCTCGAACCGATGACCGTAGTTTCCGAATATCCGAAAAATGTGTGTTATGATCATTCTTTGCCACGCCATCCGGAATGGCTGCAAAAGATTCACCATGACACTATAATCGAGCGGCTACAACTTTGTTACCACGCCGTCAAGGTATACTAGGGTCACCCGGTACTCTCGACAAATACCCAAAAACGAATCAAATCCATAACCCAAACATCGGAATCACTAAAATCACAAAATCTTTAACAATATAACGAGTCCTAGAAAACCATCAAAATCCAAAATCCAGGTGAATCGTAACACACATCCAAAAATATTTTCAATAATAACCACAAGATAGCTTTTCTAGAAAAATACTCCATATCCATAGAAAAATACTCCAAATCAAGAATCCATATCAAAACATGATGTATAGAAGGTATATCTATAATCAAAATAATATCTGAAATATATAATCATGGGTGCGGAGCTGGCCGGAATCAAGGAAGCCGAATCGATACAAGAATATCCCTCGGATACTCAACAAATGTTAAAATATCCAATCTCAGATTCCTGATGAAATCTTCATCCTGCAACAATCCAGCCAACGCTCGAAGAGGGCGATAATGATACTAAGTCAACACGAAGTCAACGCACGAAATGGATAACAGGAAATTAAACAAGGCGAAACACCGATAGAGAGTACAGAACCCAAGATAAATAATCATGTAACCCAAATGATGGAGATAACATCTCATAAATAAGGCAATCGACATGACCAACTGTAGGATTATATCTATCAAACAAGGATCAGAGCACTACAAGAAAAATGCCCTTTTAGAACGTTGCAAAATCGTTGTAAATTGTCTTTTACAACGTTTAATAAAAGGTTGTTATATCCAGGGTTGTAAAAGAGAGGTTATCTTCCACAATGTTTGTTTGAACATTGTCAAAATGTTGTAGAAGTTCTCCCCACAACAATTTACAAACATTATTGAAATATATAAAATATAACAAAAACCTTTCTACGACATTTGACAAGTATTGTAAAAAATACTTTTTAAAACGTATTACAAGTATTGTAAATATAATTTCAACAATGTGCTGCATCTATGGTACAAACAATATCTACCACACTCAGTAAACATTGTACATAGATTTTCTACAACAATATACAAATATTGTAAAAATAGTTTATACAACTTCTAACAAATGTTGTATATTTTATTCAATAATGTTTGCCAAACATTGTAATATATATTTGTATGTTATAATTATAACATCAACGATGATTTAAAAGTATTGTAAAAAAGTTTACAATGTTTAGAAACATTGTTAAAATGTTATGTTACAATAGTTTTGAATCGTTTTTGATAAAAAAAGGGTTTATACAACTTTTATAAAATGTTGTATATTTTATTCAATCATGTTTGCCAACCATTGTAATAACTATTTGTATGTTGTAGTTATAATATCAACAATAATCTAAAAGCATTGTAAATAAATTTTACAATATTTAGAAATGTTGTTAAAATGTTATCTTACAACAGTTTTGAAATGTTGTCGATTATGTTTCCATTTGTAAAAAAAAATATAATTTACAAATAAAAATCTGTTGAATCCAATTATAATACTAATACAAATACACAAATAGAAATACAAATACATTATTCTAATGTTCGCTCCTCTTGTCGTTGTTGTTGTTGTTGCTACCGTTGTTGTTGCTACCGCTGTTGTAGCTATCGCTGCTATTGTTGTTGTCACATTCTCAGCAACTCCACCACCAAGCCTATCAAAATGAAGATACTAGACTGCAGGCACGCTATGACAATGTATAGGTGATATCACATACTTTACCAAAGACTAAGAAAAAGTACATAAATTTGAATGTCATCTATGACGTCTTAGTATATCAATTAAGACTACAGGCTATCATCATTCAACATAAGAAAATACCAAGATATGATTTATTTCTTACCAAGAAAAGATACACATATGGTAGAAATAGAAGAATAGAACAAGTATATATGTGCTAGTAACAATCTTGTATAATACTACATTCAACATCAGAAAAACTATGTTCATGTAGGAGTCATTTATATTCTACTTGATAAACTTGTTCAAACTAAAAATTAGATCAATCATTCTTCTCCCAAGATTTCTTAATCACTGGACATACTTTTATGAGAGGTACAAAGATATAATGAAGATAAAGCTTTACCTGAAATAATTTAAAATGTTTAACAGCTTTTAGCACATCTAATGATGTTGCTGAGTTTGCAAAGCCAGAAGTGAGACTCTCGCTGATAATTTTCTCGATACCCTTGGCAGTATAAGGTTGCTCATTTAAAAATTCCTGCATCATGAAATAATATTTTTGCATAAAAGATATAAAAACATACTGCATATACCTGCAAAATACAAAGCATGGGATTTTTGATAACTAGGAAGATGAATTATTGTCAAGAGCAAATTTCTACAGTAATATAAAGAACAATTAAGAGAGATTGCACATTTTTAAGATTTATCGAAGGTCCTCTGTATTGCTCACCTTGAAAAGCTATTCATAATTCCTACCAATAATGTGCTTTTTTGGTCCTTTATTTGACACATGTGAGATCTCTACAATCTATGTGCTCCACTTCACATAAAATATAATACATCACATAAATAACTAGCTGTTACAGGCCAAAAATTCTCCCTTTAAAAGTCCACATACAAATATACAATGGTCTCATAGACCAATGGTACTCCCCAATGAATTTGATGTATATAAATAAACTTTCAAAATCAATAGGAATGAAACAGATGTTTCTGTTAAGGTCTTAAAACCTTAAAACTGATGGCACTTCCATCAGTTTCATAGCCAAGTGTGAGGCATTAAGGGACACTAGATTGGTGTCGAGTGCGTGTCGATGTATGCATTCCATGACATTTTCAATGTTTGTTCACCATAGTTGATTGAGAAGCTATTAATGGCTCTATATAGTGACATTTTAAATTTGTGCATAATTAGAATTAAAATGCTCAATTGCAATAAAAGGCAAAGCATGTGATACCTGAAAATTGAGAAGAACAACACTTGTCTTTTATATTGCCCAAAATTTTTCCATCTATATTACAATATCAAGGAGTAAGTAGCCATTCATTCTACAATATACTACATGGGGAATTGAAACTAACTAAACAAGTTTTGTTTCTTTAACAACTAAATTTTAGTAACCAACCAACCATATCAAAATCATAAGTGTCATGGATGTGCATGTTTTTAATCCTACAAAACCCTTCTAACTATGAATATAAACATATGACATCTTGTAATGGACAAATGAATCTACTCAAAAGCAATCAATTTTTGTTAAATGAAGAACATACTCATCAAGCAACTTCACAGTAGACCCAAAAGGATGGTTCACAAGATGCCATGCCATATTAAGCTATTGATGGCTCTATATTGCTCTGTTTACTCACATAGAATATAATAATTTGAAAGAACTATTTACAAATCAGATTTAAGCATCTAGTAAATACAAAAAAACTGAATCATCTGTATCCAATATATAGAAATGGCAAACTGAAAAATATGGAACCATTTCTCTGAATGTACCCCTCCCTGATCCCTAATTGAAACAAATTGGGGAGTTCAGACCTTAACAAATTGCAATATGGCATACTTCTTGAAAAAAACAAATTGAAACTTTAGATTTTAGATCTTAAGTAGCACCCCTCCCTGATCCCTAATTTCCCCAAATTACCTTATCTAAGTCCCAATAAAGCTGGCAGTTGAATCTAGCAGCAAACTAGTAACAGAGTAGTGAATCAAAAAATTTAGTGTATACTATGGTGTAGTTTGTCAGGGCCTATGTAGTGTCGGACATAACACAACACGGATATGGAACCATTTCTCTGAACGTTCTTCCTATCTTAGAACTACCATGAATATTGCAATGTTGTCACTTAGATTCCTACTCCTCAAAACTCTCTTTAAAAATATTGGAGAGTTGTTCTTGTTTACGTCGTTCGCATCCGATTAAGAATATCGGACGGTGGTGCGAATATTGCAGCTACTCCCCCTTCATCTGATGAAGAAACCTTGGTTCGCATCAAGTAACCACATTCTTCGTTCATGATCACCGCATCTTTCTTTCTGTAAGTTTCATGTAAAAGTAGCATAAACTTCATGCTCTTCACTATTGAATGAGATACTAACATGAAAAAAAAATTCAAGAGAGAAATAGCTACCACATCCAGATGAAAAATTACTAAAAACTTTTTTAGTTTGAAATATTGATACCCAATATAAGGTGATCTCTGATGTTTCGAGCTCGCACCCCATTCCCAAAGGACTCTAAACCAACCCAATATATGTCCCCCTTTAGTGTAAAATAATATTGTACTCATGCATGAGAAGAGGCATGACTTAAGAAATATTTGGCACTATAAATAGAGAGCTTAATTTTGCCACGGGTTTGAAACATTTTATCGGCGCGGAAGATGATGATGATGGTGGCAGCGGTGGTGGCGCTGAAGATGATGATGATGGTGGCAGCGGTGGTCGTGGCGGCCGGCGGAGGAGAACGAAAGAGGGAGGAAGTGGTGGTGGCGCTGAAGATGGAGGTGGTGGTGGCGAGGGAGGCGACGACGACGATGGTGGTCGCCATGGCGGTGGCAGCTGAAGTGGCGGCGACGGAGGTCGAGAGGGAGGAGAGAGGGGCTGGTCCTTGGGGAAAAGAGAGAGGGATCGGGAGAGAGAGAGTGAAGAAAGAGAATTAGGGGGCGGCTGAGAGTGGAAGTAAGGGGGAAGAGAGAGAGTGTTAGGGTTTGGGGAGGGTTAGGTAGATGTAGGTAAAAATAATAATAATAACAATAACAATAATAAAAATAAAAGAATAATAATGAGGATAAATACACATCCAAGTTGTTGACACAAAGTCACAGTCAACCAAATATTGACTACATTAACTAAATAATATTTGTATTAATTCAATACGACACACGACGACTGCATTCAGTTCAAGACAGATGACAGCTCAGTCTCCGGCTCTCAGTGTGTTCTGGAGTCTGTATTTTATAATTTCATTGAGTCTAGACTTGTGTACTCTGAGTCATGCTGAGCTCTTGGAACTTAGTCTATAACCTACCCAAAATCCTAAGCTCCACTGAACCAAAAACTGCCCACTGGTCCCCTTAGAACCACTCTGTGCTTTGGAGACAGAGTTCGGGCCGAACTCTGCCTCCACACAGAGTTCGGGCCGAACTCTGTCCCCTAGAAATTAGGAACCCTAATTTTAGGGTTAGCTGGTTGCTAGTTGTCCAACGGCCAAATTTTTGAATTTTCCTACCCGAATTCTGGCCGAATTCTGCCTATAAAAATACTATAAATAGGGCATGAATTCTCTCATTTCAAATCATCAAATCTTCTCTTCTCTTCTCTCTTATAAGCTCAATAAGCCATACCCTTCCCATCTACTAGCCACAAGCCTCCTAAGTCTCGAGTGCTCAGCATCTCTCAGTTAGGATTCTTGTGCAAGAGTCGAAGAAGTCGCTTGGGCAATTCCAAGCAAATCGCCACTGCGATCCTCTGTTAGAAGTTGACGTGCTCTTCTGAAGAAAAGGCACGGGTTGTAAACTACTATTTCATAAATAGTGGATTTAATCCTGAGCTAGAGTTCTCAGGCCTGGACTAGTCCTCCACGAGGGAAACCAGGTTAAAATCGCTGTGTTTGCGTATGCTCTTCTGCTCTTCATTTATTTTCTGCACTTTACTCTGATTATTTATTGTTGGTGAAAGAGTTATTTTTAATTGGCTATTTTTCTATATAAACTCTATTTACCCCCCTCTAGAGTTGCCAAACTGTTCTTCAATTGGTATCAGAGCTCTGTTCTCTTTATAAGGACTAACATCCTAAGAGCTGATCCATAGCAACCACACAATCCTTGATTTCCAATCATGGTGAAGGTCAGTCCACTCATAGGCCTCCCCTATTTGATGGGACTAACTACACATATTGGAAAACAAGGATGAGCTTCTATCTTAAGTCTCTAGACTTTGACCTGTGGACTGTCGTCACTGACGGTTACAAAAAGCCCGCCAGAATAGTTGTCGATGGTGACCTCATTGAGAAACCACACGACAAATATTCTGTCGAGGAGAAGAAACAGGCAAGTCTAGATGCTAGGGCTATTAATGCTTTATTCTGTGCCATAGACAGGAATGAGTTCAACAGGGTCTCTATATGCACCACTGCTCATGAAGTATGGAGACTTCTAGAAGTGACGCATGAAGGAACCACACAGGTCAAGGAATCCAAAATAAGCCGTCTCACTCAAGAATACGAAGCTTTCAAGATGAAGCCAAGTGAGACGATCACTCAAATGTTCACAAGATTCCTCGACATCATCAATCCTCTATCCTCGCTTGGAAAGCAGTACTCAAACCACGAGAAGATTCGTAAGCTGCTCAGAGGGCTACCAAAGATTTGGAACCCTAAGGTGACAGCCATCATAGAAGGAAACGATCTCACAACAATGTCAATGGAGACCTTGATGGGTAAGCTTATGACTCACGAGTTTGACCTCAAGGACTTCAAAGAGCCTGCTCCGAAGACCAGGGAGATCGCACTCAAAGCTCATCAACGAAGAGCTAATCATGATGAGACCGAAGAAGATAATTCGGATGATGAAGACCAAGCTCTCATGGTTCGCAACTTCAGGAAATTCCTTCGCTTCAATCGAAGGAAGAAGGAATCTCAAGAAGACGATGAAGAAGAACCAACTTGTTACGGTTGCAAGAAAATTGGACATGTCCGAAAAGACTGCCCATTCCTGAAGAAGAGCAACCGCTATGAGAAGCCATACAAAAAGAACTCATCAAAGAAATATGCCAACACAGACATCTGGCATGAAAGTGAAGCAAGTGACTCTGAGGAAGAAAAGGACTCTCCTCAAGATACAGCAAATGTGTGCCTGATGGCAACTTCTAACAAGGTATCTAACGAAACTCTGGATGACTTCTCTTTTGATGAACTTGGCGATGCTTTCACTGATTTACTCGATGATCATAAAAAGGTCATCGGTAAATATAAACATGCCAAGGACAAAATCAAAAGTCTAGAAGATGAGATACAAAGAATTTCTTTACTTCTTGATAATGTTAGAAACACATCACCCACTAATGACACTGATGAAGTATCCAAGCTTAAATTAAGCTTACATGATGCTGAAGCACGTATTGAGCAACAAACTCAAGAAATCACTACTCTCAATACGTTGCTTGCTGAAGAAAAGAGTAGACACAAGATTTCCATGACTAAGATTTATGGCTTAAATATTAAGGTTGATGAACTGCAAGCTGTTTCTAAAAGATTAGAAACCAAATTGGGTAAACAGGTTGTTCAACCTCAAACCCAATCACATGGGCACAATACCACTCATGCTAGTCAATCACGTCATTCTCATGCAGCACATAACCATGCATTTATATACACAAACTTTCACAAACCACGTGCACGTAAGAACAATTCTCACTCAGTACACACTCATCATGCACAAAGACACAATCAACATCACTCCACACATAAAAATCATCATGCCATGCCATATAGACAAAATCATCATGCAAGGCCATATAGACAAGGTTCTCATATACCATATAGACAAAATCATCATGCCATGCCATCTAGACAATATCAGCAAGTCATACATCATAGACAATACCATCATTCATGCCTCATAGACACCATCACCATGCCACTTATTCCATGCATAATCATCTTCACCATGCTAACTCTTCACATCATGTCCATCCTCATCCTGTTGCTTATAGATATTATTCTCATGCTCCTAGTATAAATAAGAATGCTATCTGTACTTATTGTGGATTACATGGACACATCTCACCACAGTGCAGAGTTAGAAGACTTGTAGATAAAAGGATATATGCTTGGTTCCCAAAGACTAACTTTTCAGGACCCTCAAGAACTCGGGTACCAAAGGTCACATCTACTCTTGATGTAGGTGGACCTTCCCTCCTCAACTGAAAGTAAGTGGATTCTCGATAGTGGATGCTCGCGACATATGACGGGAGACGCAAATCTTTTTGCATCACTATCGATGAAGAGAGAAGGATACGTATCCTTCGGTAACAATCTCAAAGGGCACATTATAGGTAATAGTATCATTGGTCATCCTCCTTCTCTTGTAATAAAGGATGTCTGCCTAGTGACCGAGTTAAAGCATAACCTGCTCAGCATTAGTCATCTTGCTGATCATGGATATGATATTAACTTTGGACAAAACAGTTGCTACATCTATGATAGGTCAACAGGAGACATTGCTTTTGATGGGAAAAGAGAGGACAACATCTACATTTTCTATCTTTCTATAAATACTAACAATGCAGGTAGATGTCTATATGCCCACAAAGACGAACGACTACTTTGGCACCAGCGTCTTGGTCATGCCAATATGGATGCTATATCCAGGCTTTCCACCAAGAAACTAGTGAGAGGATTGCCTGACATCACGTTCAAAAAGGACACGGTATGTGCCGAATGTGAACTAAACAAGGCAACTAAATCCTTATTTCATTCTATCAACTCTGTAAGTACTACTAGACCCTTGCAACTACTTCATATGGATTTATTTGGTCCTAGTAGAATAGCTAGCCTTGGAGGCAAACTTTATGCATTTGTTATTGTTGATGATTTTTCGAGATTTACATGGGTTTTCTTTCTCGCTAATAAGAGCGATGCTATTTCTGCTTTCAAAATTTTTGTAAAGAAAGTTCAAAACGAAAAAGGCTACATGATTACTCGAATCCGAAGTGATCATGGAGGCGAATTCGTAAATTATGATTTTGAAAGTTTTTGTAATGCAAATGGTTTTGATCATGAATTTTCTTGTCCTAAAACTCCTCAACAAAATGGTGTTGTGGAGCGGAAGAATAGAACGATATGGCCAGAGTCATGTTGAATAAATTTTCACTTCCGAAATATTTTTGGGCAGAAGCTGTTAGTACAGCAGGCCACATTTTGAATAGGGTGCTGATTCATCCCATTACGAAGAAAACACCCTATGAGCTTTGATTTGGGAGAACCCCTAATGTTTCTTATTTTAAAGTTTTTGGTTGTAGATGTTTTATCCTTAACACCAAAGACAACTTAGGCAAATTTGATGCCAAAGCTGACGATGGTATCTTTCTTGGTTATGCCGCCAAGAGTAAGGGATATAGAGTTTTTAATAAACGCTCACTTATTATGGAAGAGTCAACAAATGTGACTTTTGATGAAGACAACAGTGCAGCAAGTACTCTTGATGATGACGTTGAGCCATCAACTTCTACTCCAATGAATACTTCAACCGAAACTAATTCTCTGGAGGGTTTGCCTAAGAAATTCTCTTTCAAACCTTCTCATCCAGAAAATTTAGTTATAGGAGAAGTTTCACGTGGAGTAACTACTAGATCATCACTAAGAGACTCCGTTGCTAGCACTGCCTTCATTTCACAAGTAGAGCCTAAAAACATTTCTGAAGCTTTTAATGATGAATTTTGGATTTCTGCTATGCAAGAAGAACTCAACCAATTCGAGAGAAGCCAAGTATGGGAACTCGTTCCTAGACCGGTTAATCACTCGATAATTGGTACTAAATGGGTTTTTAGAAACAAAGTAAATGAAGATGGTTCAGTCACACGTAACAAAGCTCGTCTAGTAGCTCAAGGATACAACCAAGAGGAAGGTATCGACTACGATGAGACGTATGCTCTTGTTGCTAGACTAGAATCCATTCGGATGCTTTGTGCTTTTGCTAATTTTCAAAACTTTAAATTATTTCAAATGGATGTGAAAAGTGCTTTCCTGAATGGTTTTATTAAGGAGGAAGTTTATGTGAAACAACCTCCTGGCTTTGAAAATCACAAATTTCCCGACCACGTGTTCAAGCTAAAGAAAGCACTTTATGGCCTCAAACAAGCCCCCAGAGCTTGGTATGAAAGGCTAAGTAGCTTCTTACTTGAGAAAGGTTTTTCAAAAGGGAAAATTGACACTACACTGTTTATAAAATCTTTTAAAGACACCATTTTATTAATTCAGATTTATGTTGATGATATTATTTTTGGGTCTACTGATGAAACTCTTTGTCAAGAATTTGCCAAGTGTATGCAGACGGAATTTGAGATGAGCATGATGGGAGAGCTCAACTACTTTCTTGGTCTGCAAGTAAAACAACTGGCAAATGGAACTTTTATCTGTCAATCGAAGTATACCAAGGACATGCTGAAGAAGTTCGATCTTGACAACATCAAACCAATCAGCACTCCAATGGCTACTTCAACCAAACTCGAACCAGATGAGAGCGGCAAACCCGTTGATCAACGTAAGTATCGAGGTATGATAGGCAGCTTACTTTATTTAACTGCTAGTCGCCCCGATATCATGTTTAGTGTTTGCCTATGTGCTAGATATCAAGCAAATCCTAAGGAATCTCACATGACCGCGGTTAAGCGTATCTTTCGATACCTTAAGGGTACGGTTACAGTGGGCCTATGGTATCCCAAGTCAACATCATTTGACCTCATCGGTTACTCTGATGCTGACTTTGCTGGATGCAAGATCGACCGTAAAAGTACGAGCGGCACGTGTCATTTATTAGAAAAGGCTTTAGTCTCATGGTTTAGCAAGAAGCAGAACTCTGTCGCACTATCCACAACAGAAGCTGAATACATAGCAGCTGGGCGTTGTTGTGCACAAATTCTGTGGATGAAGTAAACCCTTGAAGACTATAAGTTATCTTTCATGCATATTCCTATATTCTGTGACAATACTAGTGCCATCAATTTGACTAAGAATCCTGTCTGCCACTCATGCACTAAACACATTGAGATCAGACACCACTTTTTGTGTGATCATCAGCAAAATGGCACGATTAACTTAGAATTTATTGACACTGATCATCAGCTAGCAGATTTCTTTACTAAACCATTATCCGAAGAGCGCTTCAATTTTCTTTGTCGTGAACTCGGAATTTTGGATGAAGCAGTTATAAGTTGAGACTTACTTGCGTAAATATCGAGTATATTTTGATTCTTTTATGACGAATTTATTATGGGTACAAGCCGAAAGGGTCCTTCTGACAAAAAGGCGTAAAAGCCTAAGCGACACGGTGCACTAGTCCTCAGGACTACCGCTAGCTGGGATTCGGCCCCTGCAGCTAACCCATGGCAAATTTGAAATACTGAATTACAATATATTTCCGTGTTTATTATATGGTTTGTTCCGATTTATTATTGCCTAATTGATTTTTCCTAAAGTTCATTATGACCTTTGTGTACCTCTCTATGTACTTCATTGTTTTCATCAATCTTTTATCCTCAAAATCTCTTTTGTTCAACACTTAATCAATGTTTCTATCTTTTCAGCCTGCTTTTAGTTCTGGACCACTGATCCAGAACTCGGGCCGAACTCTGCCCCTAACAGAGTTCGGGCCGAGTTTGGTCCCTTAGTTCCAGCGTCGGGATCTGGCTCTGCCGTTGGATCAATTTAGATCCTATGGTCAATATTTCATCCGACCAAAGACAAACCCCTATTTTATTTCGGGATTCCCTCTCTCTCCTTCACCTTTGCCTCCTTCCTCACCTCTCCAAACTCTTTTCTCAAAACCCTAACCCTAGTTTTTGATCTAGAAGGCTCCATTACTTCTCAAAATCAAGGAAAAAGGGTTTCTCATCATTCTCTTCCACTGTTTGGTATTATTTTCAGGTATAACTCTCTCCTTCTATCATTTTCAAGTTCTCCTATTTTCTTTGTAAATGGCATCTCGCTTGTCCAAACGAGGGAGAAGGACTCGACATGAGGGAGCTTCCTCTTCGGTTCCTCCTCCTCCGATTGAACAAGTTGTTGAACAACACCCCATTCATCCGTTGTTCAATCCGCCGTGTCCCGATGACCCTAACACATACGACGACCGTTTATTTGTGTCGCTAGACGCCTCTAATGAATGGTTTAGCAATTTTAGGACTCGTCCGGTATTTGGGGGCCATTCCATCAATTTCACAATATTTTCTCAATATGCATCTTTATTTCGTGATCTTTGTTTGGATGAACTAGTTGCTTCCAATTCTGTCATTTACCATAGTGCAATCCAAATATTCTACTGTAATCTGACTCACGATACAACCCACATCTATTCCCGGGTTGCTAGCATTAACATTGCCTTCAATGATTCTGAGTTGGGAGACTTTCTTGCTCTCCCGGATCTTGATGTGTGGGACAAGCTTGTGGAAGCACGTCAACTTCAATTTGTTGGCGATACTTCCCTTGAAGGATTCAAGGAGGATTTATGTGCTCCTAACGTAAGTCCTCGCAAGCTAAAGGCCAAGCATCTCACCCCCTACTTTTATGAACTTCATCGCATCGTGTTCAATACTATCTTGCCCAAGGCTGGCTCAACAGATGAAGTTACTTACTTTGAGATTTCTGCCTTATATCACCTCCATTATCGTATCCCATTCAATCTTCCTAGGACAATGATGGATTGGATGATAAATTGTAGGAAGAAACCAAGAGCGTTGGTTTATCCTTTATACCTTCCTATGGTTTTTCGTGCATTCATCATTCCTATTCATGACTGTCAGTTCTTGCCTGCTCCTGCTTTTCTGTCCAAGGCACGCCGTACTCAGGCAGTTGTCGCCTCTCCTGAGGCCTCTGAGCATTCTGATGATGAGGAGCCTGACGCCCCTCCTTTTGGTCAGGATGCACCTCCTCCACCTGCTACTCTTGAGTCCATTCAGACCATGCTCCGGGATCGTTTTACTCTTGAGGACGATCGCTGGACACAGCTAGACTATCGTACCACTCTGCAGATGAGTGCTCTCGGCAACTCTCTGCATGATATCCGGTACTCTCTGTCTCAGCATCTGCACATTCCCATGGAGAGGGATCCAGCGCGCGCGGGTCATCGCATTGATGATCCGTGGGTTATGCGTTACATGGATCCGGATGATGCTTTTATGGACCCTCGTCGCTCCTTCCCTGGTCCTTCCGATGTTCCAGGACCTTCTCGTGCTCCGTGATGGAGATAGGCTCGATCTGCTGCTGCTACTGCTGATGATCTTAGTTACTTTTTGCTTTCAGTTATTTAGTTTATTATGGATTTATGTAGCTGGTTTTATGTACTCTGTTTATGAGTTGGCCACTTGGTTTGGTGGATGACATCTTCTGCCCTTTATCATAGTTTTACTTTATGTCAGTGACTTATTTTGCTTAGTATTTCACTATTTCTTCTCTGCTTGGTGTGGTTGCATTACTATTCATTGCTTCTTTATATTGCTAACTGCCAAAAGGGGGAGAAATAATGTATATTTTTATAGTTTTGTGCTTGTTTTGCTTTTGGGAGATATTATCTATCAGGCCACCGGTTCTATGCATTCGTATATCTGTGTATATCTGTGCTTGTTCTTGCTCTGGGAAATATTATCTATCAGGTCACAGGTTCTATGCATTTTGTACGGGGGAGAGCTATAGCTTCTAGCTCGACACCGTTCATGGTTTACGGGGGAGCTATCTTCTTTTAGCTCAGGCATCGTTTATGGGGGAGCTATGTTACAATCAACTGTGTCCAGGTATGAATATTGAAATATACATATATTATTTTGTCAATTATCAATATGGGGGAGATTGTTGACACAAAGTCACAGTCAACCAAATATTGACTACATTGACTAAATAATATTTGTATTAATTCAATACGACACACGACGACTGCATTCAGTTCAAGACAGATGACAGCTCAGTCTCCGGCTCTCAGTGTGTTCTGGAGTCTGTATTTTATAATTTCATTGAGTCTAGACTTGTGTACTCTGAGTCATGCTGAGCTATTGGAACTTAGTCTATAACCTACCCAAAATCCCAAGCTCCACTGAACCAAAAACTGCCCACTGGTCCCCTTAGAACCACTCTGTGCTCTGGAGACAGAGTTCGGGCCGAACTCTGCCTCCACACAGAGTTCGGGCCGAACTCTGTCCCCTAGAAATCAGGAACCCTAATTTTAGGGTTAGCTGGTTGCTAGTTGTCCAACGGCCAAATTTTTGAATTTTCCTACCCGAATTCTGGCCGAATTCTGCCTATAAAAACACTATAAATAGGGCATGAATTCTCTCATTTCAAATCATCCAATATTCTCTTCTCTTCTCTCTTATAAGCTCAATAAGCCATACCCTTCCCATCTACTAGCCACAAGCCTCCTAAGTCTCGAGTGCTCAGCATCTCTCAGTTAGGATTCTTGTGCAAGAGTCGAAGAAGTCGCTTGGACAATTCCAAGCAAATCGCCACTGCGATCCTCTGTTAGAAGTTGACGTGCTCTTCTGAAGAAAAGGAACGGGTTGTAAACTACTATTTCACAAATAGTGGATTTAATCCTGAGCTAGAGTTCTCAGGCCTGGACTAGTCCTCCACGAGGGAAACCAGGTTAAAATTGTTGTGTTTGCGTATGCTCTTCTGCTCTTCATTTATTTTTCGCACTTTACTCTGATTATTTATTATTGGTGAAAGAGTTATTTTTAATTGGCTATTTTTCTATATAAACTCTATTCACCCCCCTCTAGAGTTGCCAAACTGTTCTTCACAAGTAAACAATAATAAAATTTTAAGAATACCCAAAATTAAAAATCCTCAAAATACACCAATACAGTCCTATACCTATTTCCAAAATAGGGATCTGACAGCATGACTGTCCCTTAACCAGTCCATGCCTAGGACAACGTCAAAGTTGCCCATGGGGAACTCAATCAAGGATGCGGGCAATAATCGCCCACTCACTACAACTGGACACGCTAAGCATATTCTGCTAACTCCTACGTGCCCATTACCAGTGAGTATATTCATCCTCTCTGGCAATGCCTCGAATTCTAATCCAATACGTGTCGCAAATTGTGCAGATATAAAGTAGTGGGTAGCCCCCGAATCAAACAATGCTACTGCAGGAAAAGAGGTAACAGAAATATTACTTGCAACCACGTCGCCTGAAGCTAGCGCATCTTCTAGTGATAAGGTGAAGGCCTGGCCCTGGCCTTGCTGAGCTCCCTCCTGCTACCTTCCTCGACCATGCTGTCGCTGCGGCCTCTTCGGGCCTTCCTCGTTCTGTGTCTGACAAAACATCTGAGCCTGCGTGGGTAGACGCTGGGCTAGCGGCCTTACGGCCAGTGCTGGTCCTCTGTTCGGTGCTGCCCCTAGAGCTGGCAATGTCGAAAACTGCTGAACTGGCCCTCATGGCCTCTGCATCATAGGATAATTGGTAATCCTGTGGTCTGGACTGCCACACCTCATGCATAACCCATTAGCTAAATGACACACATCCCTAGTGTGTCCTCCCTTACCACAGTAAGTACATCCAAGGGGAGCCCCTGGGCGCTGCTGCTGGTTTCTCTACTGCTGATGCCGAACTGGTGCTGATATCTCAGATACGGCCGTCCTCCGCGGTGCTCCTGACTCATGAATATGGATGCCGGAAGCTGGCGCCAATGTTTGCTGTACTGCTTCTCTGTCTCTGCTCCGGGAATGAGACCTCTTCTGGCCCCCATGTCTTGTCACCAACCTTTGTTGAGTGAGTTCATGCCTCCGAACTGCGGTCAAAACGGTATCAAAAGTCTGATTGTCGTTTCCTTCTACTAGCTGTAGAATTTCCAAATGAAGTCCCTGCTGGAACCTCATCGCCTTCTCCGGCTCTGTAGCTACCATCGTCGGTGCAAACCGACTCAGTCTGTAGAACTCCGCTGTATAACCATCCACCGTCTTCCCAGCCTGCTTGAGACTGATAAACCTCTGCTGTAGCTCATACCTTGCTACCACGCCAAAGTACTTGGCCTTGAATCTGGTACGAAAGCTATCCCAGGGTACATGACGCCTCAATCCAACCTCTTCTGATGCCTACCAATCGCGGGCGAGATCCTGAAGTATCAGTCTGACCTGGTCGACCTTTTCTTCTGCGGGAACCTTTGCTGCAGTCAATATGGCCTCAGTATCCTGAATCCAAGCATCCGTCGTAATGGTGTCCTCCGTGCCATCAAAATATCTCGGGTTAAGTCGACAAAACCTTCCCGATGCTCCCGAATCATTCCTGACACTTCTCTCAAGGGCCAATTGTAACTCCTGATTCAGTAGCACATTCTGTTCTTGCTGCCAGGTCTGTTGTTGCTGATGGGCTGCCACCTAGCGCTGTTGGGTGGCCAGGAATCCCCTGATGACCTCCAGGAGTGCTGCAGCATCCGGTACTGGCATCGCCGCTGGCACTGCTGGGGGTGAAGGAGTTTCTAGAACCTGCGGTTCTACTGGCTCTGATATCACTTCCACTCGGATCTGGTCAGAAGAATGTACTCCTTCCGGTTGTTGCCCCGTCGAGCCATGCTCTGCCGGTTGTTCCTCCATGTTGGCCTCACCAGCTATTGAGAAGGAAGCACCCCTATATGGAAAGGTACATGACATCAATTATCAGGACGAGGAAGATTCGAGGATGCAATTCAAGTTATTAATCAAGGTGAGGAAAGAGAAATCGAGGCAAGAGATTCAAAGGGAACAAGTTTTGATTGAGACTCCTATAATAGTTACACCCCACAAGTCTGAAAATCGAGACCTGCATGGGCCACCAATAAAACCTTGTCACGCTCCAGTACCGAAATACGGAGACAGACTAGGCCAGCTACTCCATATGAGGTATACAAACGTCATACGGTGATCGTGGCTGTCGAAAGACAAGGGGGTATATGCTACATTCAAGTCTCCTATGGTCATACAGAACATCTATATCTCAATCATTCAAGCAAGAAAATATCAATTAATGAACATATAAGATAAAGCAGTAAGGCATCCCTGACGCTTCATCAAAATGATTATGGGGGTCTAGCTTTATGAGTTAGCTAGCCCAGAAAGTCAAAGTTACATAATTGTACTCAGCTGCAGTCTGATTTAATTACAAATTATGCGAGGACAAAATATCCAGATTTGTCGACTAAGGCTAAATGCCAGGACATAAGTAAAGATACAAGAGTGGTGGAAAAGAAACCCACTCGAGTCCCCCGCTAGCCATGCTCCTAGTATGCACCATTGACGTCAGGAAAGAAGTTCGGATCCTCAGGCTCTGCTACGTGATCTGGCCAAACAAAACCAGCGGGGTCAGCACCGAATAGCAAGTACCACAAGGGAGCACAAAAGAGAGAGATAAAACCCATGCATAAAATAATAATAAGCTTTCGGTCGTAACCTCGGTCCACAGCCTGTCCTAGCACGATAGACCAACCCAACAACCAAACAAGGACATGGGTTGGACCACGCACCATGACAGTCCATGTCCCTCGGCTACTCACGAAAGGCTCAAGCACAGTCAAGTCGTTTTCCAAGCGGCCATTCAATCTTGCAGCTTTCTATATGTGGCAGAGTTATTCCCGCATTACTGATTAAAAGGAATCCTCAGATCGTGTCAACCCAGCAGGACTAGCCAAACCATAAGACATATAACTCATTGATTATGCACCAGTCCCCCGAAGGGCTACCGCGCTAAAATATTTAACACATAGCTCGTAGGAGTCGGATATAGCCATCCGCTATAAGCGAATGAAACCATATCCGTGGCGGCCAACCCGACACGTCAGGTCTGGACCTGGGGTGGCTAGTGTGGCACGATCTCGAGATTCTTTCCACCCAATGCATCTACCAGGTTAGCTGTCTAGTTAATCCATAGGTTGTTCACAGAGTTCACATGTCGTGGTCACATGTTCACTCCTCTAGATGTCGTACATTGTACGAATACCCCAAGAAAGAATCCGTACTGGCTCAAGGAGTCATACATATATACCTCCTTCTTGGTGTAATACAACACACAACACATACCACTTCATTGCTACTGACCATTACTTATGTAAAAGCTAGACTCTTGGTAGTACTGGCATGTATCATGTAGGAACACTTAGCGCATAGGATAGCACCTCGGTGCTCACGTAGATTGTACCTCGGTACACACATAGGGATATCCAGCCATCACATAGGTAGTCAGCTCAGAAATGAGGACTAAGACACAAGAGAACAGGCAGCTGAGACTCATGCGGCCAAGAACCAACAAGCACATGCGGCTCAAAATGGACAGGCACCTGCGGCTCAAAATTAATAAGATCATGCGGCCAGACTATCTACGATCCAGACTCATGCGGCTGAGCAAGAGCTCATGCGGCTAGGGGAGGACCAAGTTCATGCGGCCAGAGTGATGGAGGCTTATGCGGCTGAAGGAAAGAACGGGCACATGCGGCCGGGAAGATAGCGTATACGGCTGGAAGAAGAACAGGGCGCATGCGGTGTCACGTCCTAGAACCAGAATACTGGAGAGCGGGGACGGACATAGCTAGCTACGTATATTGAAGTGCAACCTACCTCGCTATACGGTCACGGCTGTCTAGATATATGAGGGTTTAACTACAAGCCAACAGTCTCCTATGGTCATAAACAAGCCTATTGTCTCAATCTCAAGCAAGCAATAATAGTTACAAGATGTCACAGCACCAAATATATAATAGCAAGGCGTCCCATACATTACATATTGGATGATCATGAAGCTAGTCGTACAAAATGTCAAGACTAGCAAGAGTTCAGTCATACATGATGAACCCTAGGATCTGTCAATCATGTTACAGCCCGTAGGCAGACAGTAAATAAGGTACAATACGAGCTAACACGTGCTCGTCGGCTAAACGCCTCAAAAAAATAATTTTACAATGAAGTGGGAGGACAAAAGAAACCTACTCGTTGCTAGGGTTACGTCTAGTGGTCCCCATCTGGCTGGAAGGTAGGTAGATCCTCTGGAGCTGCTCCGATATCTGGCCACACAAAACTAGCTGGATCAGACCCCAGAAAGAGCAAGTGCCACAAAGGAGGCTTCACTTAGGAACTAAAACCAGCATATCACAATAGAATATTAAAGATAAATAATAAATAAAGAACTGATAATAATAGAGATAACAACAGTAAACTGAGTACGAAGAAACCATTCAAGTAGCCAGGTCATAACCCTTAAACCAAACAAGGACCGGGGTTGCAGCCCTTCACCTGAATAGAAACCCGTCTCAAATACTATTGGTAAGGTAACAAGACAATAAACGAAGAGAGGACACAGAACTGCTTCGGGAGCCAGGTTATAACCCTTAAACCAAACAAGTACCGGGGTTGTAACCCTTCGCCTGAACCGAACTGGACTCCTGATCTTTATTGTTAAGGCCAGTATAAATAATCATGATATTTGAAGTAAGATAAAACATGACGAGCATGGCCTGGGGTTACAATAAGATAATAAACAAAGAGAGGACACAGAACTGCTCCGGGAGCCAGGTTACAACCCTTAAACCAAACAAGGACCGGGGTTGTAATCCTTCGCCTGAACAGAACTGGACCCCCGATCGTTATTGTTAAGACAAGCATCAATAATCATGTCATGTCATAATTTTGTACAGGATCAGGACAAGACTAAGCTGAGCTAGATTCCATCCAATCAATCACGGCCAAGCAAAGAGTACGGCTTGATACTTTAACTAACTAGGGTTATCACAGGGCTAGTTAATAGCAAGATGCAATAAGATTATCCCAACAGCCACAAGCCCTGCAGAACATCCAGTTATCCAGGTCGAATGTCCGTTTATGAATAATGCAACACGTGACTGTGTGCTGAAAATGTGCCCTACTCGTCGGTAGGCTACAAGTCCACTTAATGTGCCCAGATAACGGGATTGCCTGTAGCTGGGAATCTCTTCATGTCTACTGAATTATCCTAGTTTATTAGCCTTAGTCAATTACTGTAGGTATCTCTGACTGTGGTACTCAGGGATCCCTATCCTAGATATGATGCAAGACAGTACTGGTTTATTTGTACAAACACAATCGCCTACGGTGTCCAGGTCTTACATACTTGTCAAGTCAGGTTAGCTGTCATAACAGCATGTCGAGATATACCATGTCAGTTTACTTGTCAAGAGTGCGCCACAGCGGGCCACTATCGTGTTCTATTCTTACATTATCATGAATGAGAGAAACTTGCACAAAATAACTAGTGACATATTCTTGAAGCCAAGAAAAAGATCTACAACTTTTATGTTTTGAGTTTTTCAAAATTTTAGCTACAAAACAGCTCAAAGAAGCAAAAACAGTCATTTGGAGTGACCTGCGCGCAAGTTGTGCAGGCAAAATCGTCCACGGCGCACGTTGTGCGGGCAAAATTGCCCACGACGTACGTTACGTGCAAGCATGGCGCTCGGACGCACGGCAGAGAAGTGCGCGGGCGCGCGGCGCGCAACCTGCGCATTGCGCGCGGGCAAAATCACCCACGGCGCACGTTGCACGCAAGCACGACGCGCAGGCGCACGGCACACAACCTGCGCATTACGCGCGGGCAAAATCGCCCACGGCGTACGTTGCGCGCTAGCGCGACGCGCGGGCACGCGGCGCGCAACCTGCGCATTGTGCGCGGGCGCGCGGAGCACAACCTACACATTACGTGCGGGCAAAATCGTCTACGGCGCACGTTGCGCGCAAGCGCGGCACGCGGCAGCGAATACACTGCGCGCGGCACTGTTCATCGTCCCAACAGCACCAAAAGGTGTGGGGAACCCATGAACATGAAAATGGCATAACTTTCACATACTAAGTCGAAATCAAACGGTTCAAAAGCCAAAATTGGGTAGAATTGAATTTTTTACAACATGGAACTATTAGATTTTAAAAATAACCAAGTTTTAGAGATCAAAACTAAGAAAACTGAAAAGATTACAAACTTAGATCTACAAGAATCCATCCATCAAATCTAAAAATGTCAAGTTCTAAAGAGGCTTAGAATGAAGTAAGGGAGGGAATGGAACAATAAAACTTGAGATCCATCATGAAGCAAGTTGCACTTGCCTAGGCTTGGTAGGTGGGAGGAGTAAATGAAAAGTAAATGCAAAATAATGGAGAAGAGAGAAGAAGTTGACTTATATAGCAACCCCTCTCATCTCAACCCAATATAAACCAAACCAAGCCAAGCCAAGTCATGTTGAACCAAGTTGAACCAATCAAGTCAAGATTTAAACCAAGGCTAAGCTAAGCAAGATAAGTAAAAATATGGGCCACCTGACAATTGTCAGAAATCCGTATACGTATCCTAAAAATACGTATAACGGGAAACGGGAGTGACAACTCTACCCACCTTAAAAGAATTCTGTCCTCGAAATTTAATCAAGAGGCTAGAGGTGTCAGGACAAGCTATATTAATCATAAGCAAGCTAGGACTAGCAGTCAATCATGCAATCATTCATGCAAACAAGGAAGTAAAAGTAAAAGCATAAGGCATAAGGAAGACATTATACCTTATGAGTCAAACAGGTGTGGATATCGTGAGCGGATATCATCCTCACGCTCCCACGTTGACTCACCCAAGGAGTGATGACCCCAAGCAACACGGACTAATTTAATAGTCTTGTTCTTGAGTATCTTCTCTTTTCGGTCCAATATGGATACGGGCCTTTCCTCATACGAAAGGTTGGTACCAACAACCAATTCCGTATGATCAAGGATATGGCTCGGATTCGAAATATACTATCATAATTGGGATACATGAAAGACATCATGCACCTCACATAACGACGGCGGAAGAGCAAGACGATAGGACACATCACCTACTCGCTCTAGAATATCGAATGGTCCTATATACCTAGGACTAAGCTTTTCCCGTATGCCGAATCAAATGACGCCATGGGTAGGCGAGATCCTAAGGAACACATGGTCGCCGACAGAAAACTCAAGGGAACGCCGATAAGAATCGGCCCAATGGCGCTGACGGTCTTGGGCAACTCGAAGATGATCTCTGACTTGTCTGACCACCTCGATTGTCTGCGTAATCATCTCTGGACCAAGCATCTGTCTCTCGCCGACATCATCCCAAGCTAAAGGTGATCTGTACTTCCTGTCATATAGCGCTTCAAAGGGTGCCATCTGGATACTGGCCTGAAAACTGTTGTTATAGGAGAACTCCACGAGATGCAAGTGATCTTCTCACGAACCACCGAAGTCGAGTGTACATAACCACAACATATCTTCAAGAGTCTGGATCGTGCGTTCTAACTGACCATCTGTCTGCGGATGATAAGCTGAACTGAACTTGAGACGAGTCCCCAAACTCTTCTGAAGACTCTGTCAAAAGTGCGACGTAAATCTTGAATCTCTGTCGGACACAATACTGACTGGCACTCCGTGCAATCTGACTATCTGCTTGAGGTACATCTCAGCAAGCTAATCCGTCGACTGACCAATTCTGAAGGGGAGAAAATGAGCTAGCTTCGTGAGCATGTCTATAATAACCCAAATAGCATCTCTATCAGCCGGGGATCTAGGTAATCCAGTCACGAAATCCATGGTTATATGCTCTCACTTCCATTCTGGAATTGGCAAGGGCTGAAGAAGTCCAGCTGGCCTCTGATGTTCAGTTTTAACTTGTTGGCAAACCAAACATCGAGAGACAAATCGGGCTATCTTCCTCTTCATGCCATTCTACCAAAAGTGCTGACGGATATCACGGTACATCTTCGTACCGCCGGGATGAATAGAATACTGCGAACTGTGAGCCTCTGTCATGATCTTTTGTCTGATATCTCCACTGGGTACACAAGGACGCTTTCCATGTCGAAGTGTACCGTCTTCATAAATGTATAACTTCAGTCTTCATCCTGCCTCACACTCTGCTCTGAGTCGCTGAAGCTTGGAATCTGCTGACTGCGCCATCCGGATCCTCTCAATTATAGTGGACTGAACTTGCATGCTGGCCATCAATGCCACACTGGTAGGAAGGACAACTTCTATTCTCATCTTTTGAAGATCTGCTAACAGCTCTGGTTGTGTTGTTAGGAAATAAACTTCGGCTCTCCTGCTCAATGCATCTGCAACAACGTTGGCCTTCCCAGGATGATACTACAGGTTGACATCATAATCCACAAGTAGCTCCAGCCACCTCCTCTGATGCATGTTAAGATCCTTCTGGGTGAAAATATACTTCAGGCTCTTATGGTCGGTAAAAATCTCTACCCTATCTCCATATAGGTAGTGCCTCCATAACTTAAGTGCAAACACTACTGCTGCCAGCTCCAAGTCATGGGTTGGGTAATTCCTCTCATGATCACGAAGTTGACGTGACGCATAAGCTATTACCTTCCCATGCTGCATCAGAACACATCCTAAGTCTCTGCCTGAAGTATCACAATATACTGAGAATCCTCCGGTTCCATCTGGAAGCGTGAGAATGGGTGCCGTCATCAATCTTTGCTTCAACTCCTCGAATAAACTCTGATATTCTGCTGTCCAAGCAATCTGCACATCCTTGCGGGTCAACTGCGTCAATGGTGCTGAAATCCGAGCAAAGTCTGATACAAACCGCCGGTAATAGCCAGCCAATCCTAGGAAACTCCGAACTTCTGCGACGGTGCTAGGTGTTGGCCACGTCTCTATGGCCAATATCTTCTGGGGATCCACTTCAACTCCTCCTCTGGTGATGATATGGCCCAAGTACGAAATACGATCGAGCCAGAACTCGTATTTACTAAACTTGGCATACAACTGGTGCTCTCTAAGAATCTGGAGGACAACTCGGAGATGCTGCTCATGCTCCGTTTCACTCTTGCTGTAGACCAGGATGTCGTCTAGGAACACAATCATGAACTGATCCAAATAAGGCATGAAGATACGATTCATGAGGTCCATGATTACAGTCGACACATTGGTTGCTCCAAATGGCATAACAAGGAACTCCCAATGCCCATACCTAGATCTGAAAGCTGTCTTCGGGATGTCCTGCTATCTGACTCTGATCTGATGATATCCTGACCGCAAGTCAATCTTCGAGAATACTGCTGCCCCCTTGAGTTGATCAAATAAGTCATCTATCCTCGGGAGAGGGTATCTATTCTTGATTGTCACTGAGTTCAAGGTACGATAATCTACACATAATCTAGACGTACCATCCTTCTTTTTTTATAAGAAGCATCGAGGCTCCCCAAGGCGATCCACTAGCACGAATGAATCCCTTGGTTCTAAGTTCTTCAATTATCTTGTACAATATCTCTAGCTCTGACGGCGCCATCCTGTAGACTCTCTCTGACACTGGGGATGTCTCGGGAATCAAGTCGATGGTAAACTCGATCTTCCGCTCTGGCGGCATCCCTGGAAGCTCTTCTGAAAAAACATCTAGAAACTCCTCGACTATCCGGGGTAACTGCACGGCTGCTACCGCCATCCGCAACACTGGAGGAAAAGGTTCAACTTTGCCTCGGGAAAAAGAAAACTCTGGCTCGCCTGGAATGCTAAGAATAATCATGCCGATATGGCAGTCTATCCTAGCATACAGGCCCCTCAACCATTCCATCCCTAAGACCACCGACGATCCTGGGAAGCTAATGAATTGGCTGGACTGGTGGCTCTCCTCCGGTAGGCATGACTCTGGAGGCTACTTCTGAATGCTGGGCCTGATCTCCAGGTTGTTGCTGGTCCACGGGAGGTGCTCCACCTTGCTGATCGGCAGGTCCAGGAATAATACCGCTGAAGAAGACGACATAGGAAACAATAAGAAAGGACCAGGATAGATCAACGATACAAGCATGTGATCAGGTCAAGATTACAGGGATTCAGAAGATACGAGCAGAGATCAAGGGCGAGTACTGATTGAGACATCTATTCGGTAAACCCTCACATATCTTGATTTACAAGACCTGCATGGGCTACCACGTAAACCATGTCACGCCCCAGAACCAGAATACTGAAGAGCGGGGGCGGACATAGCCAGCTACGTATATTGAAGTGCAATCCACTTCGCTATACGGTCACGGCTGTCTAGATACATGAGGGTTTAACTACAAGCCAACAGTCTCCTATGGTCATGAACAAGCCAATTGTCTCAATCTCAAGCAAGCAATAATAGTTACAAGATGTCACAGCACCAAATATATAATAGCAAGGCATCCCATACATTACATATTGGATGATCATGAAGCTAGTCGTACAAAATGTCAAGACTAGCAAGAGTTCAGTCATACATGATCAACCTTAGGATCTGTCAATCATGTTACAGCCCGTAGACAGACAGTAAATAAGGTACAATACGAGCTAACACGTGCTCGTCGGCTAAATACCTCAAAAGAATAATTTTACAATGAAGTGAGAGGACAAAAGAAACCCACTCGTTGCCAGGGTTACGCCTGGTGGTCACCATCTGGCTGGAAGGTAGGTAGATCCTCTGGAGCTGCTCCGATATCTGGCCACACAAAACCAGCTGGGTTAGACCCCAGAAAGAGCAAGTGCCACAAAGGAGGCTTCACTTAGGAACTAAAACCAGCATATCACAATAGAATATTAAAGATAAATAATAAATAAAGAACTGATAATAATAGAGATGACAACAGTAAACTGAGTACGAAGAAATCATTCAAGTAGCCAGGTCACAACCCTTAAACCAAACAAGGACCGGGGTTGCAGTCCTTCACCTGAATAAAAACCCGTCTCAAATACTATTGGTAAGGTAACAAGACAATAAACGAAGAGAGGACACAGAACTGCTCCGGGAGCCAGGTTACAACCCTTAAACCAAACAAGGACTGGGGTTGTAACCCTTCGCCAGAACCGAACTGGACCCCTGATCTTTATTGTTAAGACCAGTATAAATAATCATGATATTTGAAGTAAGATAAAACATGACGAGCATGGCCTGGGGTTACAATAAGACAATAAACGAAGAAAGAACACAGAACTACTCCGAGTGCCAGTTACAACCCTTAAACCAAACAAGGACCGGGGTTGTAACCCTTCGCCTGAACAGAACTGGACCCCCGATCGTTATTGTTAAGGCAAGCATCAATAATCATGTCATGTCACAATCTTGTACAGGATCTGGACAAGACTAAGCTGAGCTAGATTCCATCCAATCAATCACGGCCAAGCAAAGAGTACGGCTTGATACTTTAACTAACTAGAGTTTTCACAGGCCTAGTTACTAGCAAGATGCAATGAGACTATTCCAACAGCCACAAGCCCTACAGACCATCCAGTTATCTAGGTCGAATGTCCATTTATGAAGAATGTAACACGTGACTGTGTACTAAAAATGTGCCCTACTCGTCGGTAGGCTACAAGTCCACTTAATGCGCCCAGATAACGGGATTGCCTGTAGCTGGGAATCTCTTCATGTCTACTGAATTATCCTAGTTTATTAGCCTTAGTCAATTACTGTAGGTATCCCTGACCGTGGTACTCAGGGATCCCTATCCTAGACATGATGCAAGACAGTACTGGTTTATTTGTACAAACACAATCGCCCACGGTGTCCAGGTCTTACATACTTGTCATGTCAGGCTAGCTGTTATAACAGCATGTCGAGATATACTATGTCAATTTACTTGTCAAGAGTGCGCCACAGCGGGCCACTATCGTGTTCTATTCTTACATTATCATGAATGAGAGAAACTTGCACAAAATAACTAGTGACATATTCTTGAAGCCAAGAAAAAGATCTACAACTTTCATGTTTTGAGTTTTTCAAGATTTTAGCTACAAAACAGCTCAAAGAAGCAAAAACAGTCATTTGGAGTGACCTGCGCGCAAGTTGTGCGGGCAAAAAGGCCACGGTGCATGTTGCGCACAAGCACGGTACGCGGGCGCACGGCCGCGCAAGTTGCGCATTGCACGCGAGCGCAATCGCCCACGGCGCACGTTGTGCGCAAGCACGGCACGCGGCAGAGAAGTGCGCAGGCGCGCGACGCGTAACCTGCGCATTACGCGCGGGCAAAATCGCCCATGGCGCACGTTGCGCACAAGCACGGCACGCGGGCGCACGGCAGAGAAGTGTGCGGGCGCGCAACCTACACATTGCGCACGGGCAAAATCGCCCACGGCGCACGTTGCTCGCAAGCGCGGCGCGTGGGCGCACGGCAGAGAAGTCAAAACATATCAATATACTTCTTTTCATCTCCAGCATTCCTTGTTAGGAATCATGCTGAGATCAAAAGAAGTATATTGATATGTTTTGAAATGTCCATGGGTATCAGGGATTTGGACGTCAACTATTGCGCCAAAATCAACTAAGATCTGTCGACCCATGAAATAATTTAATCTGCAGGGTCTGTCAAGTTTATAACGTAGATGTTCGGGTATGAACAATTCTTGTAATAAACTAACTTTAGCTCATGTGTCAAGGAGTGCATGAATAGTTAATTCCTTATACCCAGGGGTACAAATAGTCAAGGGTATATAGATATGTCCTTGTGGAAAAGTTTTAAGATCAAGGGTTGTCTTGAGCATTAATCATGTTAATTAATTGGTCCCAATCTAGGACGTTATCAGTAGTTAGATTGGCATCAAGTTGGAGCCAGTCGTCAATATTAAATTCATTTAGCTTGCAAGCCTCTAATTCGACTTGATCTAAAGAAGTGCTTGGAAGATCAAGATCAATTAGATCTTCAATTGGTAGGTCGATATAATCACTTGTATCAATATGATCGATCAAGGTATTTGTATTTGGATCCGTAGGATTAGTATCCATGTCTAGATCAGTTTCTAAGTCGAGAAGCCGAGAGAAGGTTACCCGACGCTCTTTTTTCTGTTTTTGAACATACTCCTTGTTTCGTCTATTTTTATAGACACGAATATGTTCACGTAATACTATCTTTGTATGTTCAGTATGTTTTAAAACAATAGACCTATAATTTGATTTAGGAGTCTCCCGTCTAAGGATATCCTTAAATTTATTTACTAAGCAGAGCATCTTATATGCTTCACAGATTTGTGATGAATTGAAACTCATATTTTGTTTATATTGACTGGGGCCCTTGCCTTTGTCAACTTCTATTAAGAAAGATCAGAACTGTTTTCCCCAATTTGGGGTAAAGATGTACCAATGACTAGATGATCTCTTCTGGACCGTTCGTTCATTAAGAGTTTAGTCCTTCCCTCCATAGGGGTTTTACTGATACTTGTTCTATGGGCAGAGATATCAGGAGAAATAGATATTCTTCCTGTATCCAGATGTCCCATGGAATTAGATCATGAAATTCTTACTGAATTAGAGGAAGATGACTCCTCATCATGTGACTGAGGTCTACATCCGCTTAAGACAGTAGAGATGGTATTTCCAGAAGCAATAAAGTACTCAGTAGGTACTTCAAGTTTTGGTTTTAAGGATTTGACAAAAACTTGCATTTCATTGTCAAGCCTTAAATGTTCTAGTTTTACTAATCGGGGTTGTATAGTCTTTCCTATACCAACCTCAAAGAGTTTAACTAAATGTTTGGGAGTAATGGATTTAAACGTTGGAGTATCGTTTAAAGCCATACAGTGTTCCCATTGTATACCCAAAACCTTGGATCCAGGCATAAGTTCTATGCCTTGAAGGTTTATGGATAAAGTACACGTTTTTTCTATGTTTTCATCATCAAGACTTATCGAAAAGTCGGGATGAATGTTTATTCCAAATAACCTGTTTACCAGGTTTGATTTAGCTCCTCCAATTATACTATTAAGAGGGCTATTGATGATACGTTCGTCCATACAGACAGCTAGCATGGGAGTATCAATTCCTGTTCTGAATAGACAAGTTATTTTTAACTGAATCAACCCAATATGTAGATATCTCATTTTTGGGTATTTCTTTTTTAATTTTTCGATTTTCTTTTTATCGAGAAGGCAGATAGAAGAAAAATCTTCTCCTCCGCGAAGCTCGATGTTTCCTTGCATTCTTTCGAATACATAGGTATGCTTGTTTAAGAATCTAGACTGGAAGGATATAGGCTTATATACTTCCTTTTTATCTGAATGCGGAATAGCTTCTTTCAGCTTTTCCAAATCTTCGTCACTAATTTCGAATTGTTCACCTTAAATTTGCTGGAGGCTAGAATTCGAAGTTTCTTCTGACGTAAGTCTATTCATATATATTCTGAATTCGTAGTAATGCTACTCAGGGTCTCTCCTGCTGGAGCCAATACTAGAACTAGAACCTGGTTGAGGTACTGCTTTAGACGGAAGGGGTTCTTCCACCATAGGTAGATCCTCATATTTATGTATTACAAGTAACCCAATAGGGTCAGCACGGTGAATAATATAATCACCCTCATAAACTGTATTCTTAACGGTAATACAAACATTATGTCTTGACACTGGTTCAATAAACCTTTGTGTCAATAGTATACCTTTATTTGTATGTAACGGAACACTATGAATTATTCCGTAGTATCCGAGAGGTATAAAAAAATTTAATCCGAGGAATATCTCAGCACTCCTATATCGTTTGATACAAAAAACCTCTTTAGCATATAAAGTATATCCAGCAGAAATTCTTTCTTTAATTGGGAGGATAGCTTTATCATCTAAGAGGGTAATGCGTATCTGATTATAGGTTTTGTTTATTGTATTCATATTTATCTTAAGGTGTTCTATAGCCTTACTAAGATCCTCGACTTCAGAAGAGTTATCTTCTTCAGATGATTCAGCCATAGACTCGATTTAATAGATGGAAGAAGCAAAAGTGTTACTGCTAATTTCATCTAGGGTTCCTATATGAATACCATAATCATCAAGGTCTGTTATGACCACGCTTTGTATATTTTCAGGACATTCATTAGCATAGTGTCCTTTGTTGCATTTAAAACACTTGCAACCTTTTTTAAATTTCTTTTTCTTAATAAACTTCCTTTTACGGAAATTCTTTTCTGTTTTGAACTTCTTCTTGAAGTTTGGTTTCCACTTCTTTCGAGTAATTTTCCATTTTTTCTTGCTAAAGGTTTTACCCTTTTTCCATGTCTTTTTCTATTTCGGTTTTTGCCACACGGGTGGACATCCGAATTGGAAGTTAATATCTTCATCATACTTGTTACAGCATCTGTAACCCAGTACTGAAGTTTTGATAAACTTATTCATTTGTGATGAGGCTTTAGCCTGCTCACAAGTTTCTTCCATGGTTCTCATACAAGCTTTCTTTAATAAGCCAGTTGTATGAACACCATTAATACCACCACGGTCCCAACAGCACCAAAAGGTGTGGGGAACCCATGAACATGAAAATGGCATAACTTTCACATACGAAGTCAAAATCAAGCGGTTCAAAAACCAAAATTGGGTAGAATTGAATTTCCTACAACATGGAACTATTAGATTTTGAAAATAACCAAGTTTTAGAGATCAAAACCAAGAAAACCGAAAAGATTACAAACTTAGATCTACAAGAATCCATCCATCAAATCCAAAAATGTTAAGTTCTAAAGAGGCTTAGAATGAAGTAAGGGAGGGAGTGGAACAATAAAACTTGAGATCCATCATGAAGCAAGTTGCACTTGCCTAGGCTTGGTAGGTGGGAGGAGTAAATGAAAAAGACGAAGAAGTAAATGCAAAATAATGGAGGAGAGAGAAGAAGTTGACTTATATAGCAACCCCTCTCATCTCAACCCAATATAAACCAAACCAAGCCAAGCCAAGTCATGTTGAACCAAGTTGAACCAATCAAGTCAAGATTTATACCAAGGCTAAGCTAAGCAAGATAAGTAAAAATATGGGCCACCTGACAATTGTCAGAAATCCGTATACGTATCCTGAAAATACGTATAACGGGAAACGGGAGTGACATGCGGCTAAGAAAATGCGAGCGTATGCGGCTGGGGGAACTCATGCGGCTGAAGGAACTCATGCGGCTAGGGAAGAATCGGGCTTATACGGCCAGCATGGAAAAGTGCATGCGGCTCAGGATAGACCAAGTTCATACGGCCGAGTTAACTCATGCGGCTAAAGGAACAGAAGTCCATGCGGTTAATAAATATGCAGCTGCGAAAGGCTCCTGCGGTTGCAACTAGCTTATGCGGCTGAAAAGCTTATACGGCTGGAAAAGCTTATGCGGCTACAAAAGCTTATGCGGCTGAAAATGCCATACGGCACGAAAGGCTCATGCGGCTACAAAAGCTTATGCGGCCGGAGTGCCATGCGGCTACAAAGCTTATGCGGCTCAAATGCTCATGCGGCTACCGTTTGCTTATGCGACTGCAGGGGACTGTTCATCATCCCTGCCAGAGCCAGCATAGGCGAACCTCGGAGAAACCCAATTATTGCTTCGGCCATAACTTCCTCTAAACAAGTCAAAATCTAACTTTTCAAAGGTCAAAACTGTGTAAAATCAAATTTTCTACAACATAGGACCACAAGTTTTCAAAAATAGCCAAGTATGATTGATCAAAACCATGAAAACCTATGAAATCCTAGTTTTTAAGAACTTAGATCTACACAAATCTAGCCATCAAAATCAAAAGCTTCAAGAACTAAACTTGTAGAGAATGGAGAGAAGAACAAAATAGACAAATAATATCAAGAAAGAATCAAGAATATAAAATATACAAAATCTCCTCTTTTTGAGCAAGTTGTACTTGCCTATGGGTGGTAGTGGTTGAGGGAAATAAATGGAGGAGTGAATGAGGAGAGAGAGAGAGTAAGGAAGAGGATATTAAATAGGGGTTGGGTTGGTTTAAGAAAACCCTAATCCCTAATCACTCCACTAATGACAATGCTAAAAAAACTACATGCCACCATTAATAAATAATAAACAAAAAATTTATGCACATGCTAAATACAGAGGCCGTATACAGAATCCATGAAGAATACGTATATCGGGATTGGGGAGTGACAATTATCCCGAATACAGGAACAAAACTCGGACCTTGCCTAATGAGTACAAAAAAAGTAAGGCATACTGAGTTTAATGCTAGCCAAATTAAAGAGGCATATAAAATGTTTTGTATTACTAGTAAATACAAAGAAATTATAAAATGCGATTATCCTATAAAGTCTAATTATAGGACTATTGTCATGCGACAGCTAGACAATACTTTACGTTGTCTCAGGGAGCATATTCGCATGTATCATAAAATGAACCAGTCAGCCAGGGAGAAGGCTACCTTTCGAGGAAAAAATCCCTCAACCTGTCGACTAATAAATAAAGAGGTTGAAAAAACCACGATTGAATTACTTCCTGAAGATCACATAGATCTCACTATTGATGATGAACTGGACCTTGAACTTGCCAGTACATCTCTGGATATTATGAGCCTGGATTTTGAGCGAATCGATGATGATATCGATTGGCTTAAAATATCTCTAGATCATATTCCTGAATTGGAAGAATTACTCAAGTCTCTAATTAATGATCAGGACAACTTATGATTTAAAGAAAGCTCCATAATATTATATTTATATACCCTTGACTTTACATATACCAGGGTATAAAGAATTAACTATACATGCACTCCTGGATACAGGAGCAGAGACTAGTGTATTACATGAAATATTCATACCGGAACACTTACGAATAAAGGTTGAAAGGCCATATCGATTAAACGACTTTATGGGACGCCAAGTCCAAGTAAACTATAAAACCAATATTCCTGTCCAACTACAGGATATACATGGAAATTCTAAAACATATGAATTTACGTTTACTCTATTACCTAAAGAGTTTGATTGTGATTGTTTACTGGGTATGGACAATCTACGCCATTATCCTCCATTTAATAAACATTACATAGACATTGATGGCATGTCTATACCTCGTATTCCATTCAATATACATATGCCTGATATCTATAAGCCACATACAGCACAGCGTGGTGATACTACTACTAATGACGAGCAAAATAAAGAAAATAAAGAAAAAATTTGTACATATACACTTCCTGCGGAAAATAATTTCCATAAGGTTATCCATGGAATGTTAGAACCATTATACTCTGACAATCCATTAAAATGGGTGATACTACTACGAACGACGAGCAAAATAAAGAAAATAAAGAAAAAATTTGTACATATACACTTCCTGCAGAAAATAATTTCCATAAGGTTATCCATGGAATGTTAGAACCATTATACTCTGACAATCCATTAAAATGGTTCGACAGAGCTCCTCGATTTTACAAAATTGAGCTCTTAGACATACATAAAGACTCCAAGGTACGAGTCAATAGCATAATGGCTTCTCCTTCAGATAAGGAGGAATTTACTAAGCAGATAGACGAGTTACTTCATCTAAAACTTATACAAAAAAGTTCTAGCACTCATTCCTCTCCGGCTTTCCTAGTTAGGAATCATGCTGAGATTAAAAGAGGAAAAGCTAGAATGGTTATTAATTATAGGAAGCTAAACAGTACACTAAATTTGATGGGTATTCTATCCCTTCAGCAGAAAATCTAATAAAACAAATACAATGAGCTAAGTTTTATAGTAAGTTTGATGCTAAATCTAGTTTTTAGCAAATAAAACTTGCTGATAAAGCATCCATTGAGTTAACAGCATTCAGTTGTCCTCAGGAATATTTCGAGTGGCTGTTTATGCCCTTTGGATTAAAAAATGCTCCACAAGTATTCCAAAAGTGGATGAATTCCATATTTGGACATTTAGAATATGTTGTAGTATATATCGATGATATTCTTGTGTTTTCTAAAACCGCTGAAGAACACAAGGAGCATCTATTATCAGTGGTAAAACTACTACTAGACAACAGAATTATTCTTAGTCCCAAGAAAATCGAGCTGTTCAAAACAGAGATCGATTTCTTAGGGAAGATAATTAAAAATGGTCAAATAGAACTACAATAACATATATACACTAAAATAAAAGATTTCTTTGAAGACTTTAAAACCTTGAAGGAACTTCAGAGTTTCTTAGGATTACTTAACTATGGCAGAAAATTCATTCCTCATCTTTCTGCTAGAGTTGAGAAATTACAAGATAAGCTCGCTGCTGAGCAAGCTAAGTATAAACGAGACACGGGAGAACAGCCCCGTAAGTGGGATACTAGTAGAATTCCTATTTCCCTTTCGCCAGATGAAAAGGAAGAAATAGCAAAGATAAAAGAGCTAGTTAAGGATCAAAGAATCCTTTATTTCCTACTCGATAATGAAAAATTAGTTTTGCAGACCGATGCTTCTGATCTTTTTTGGGCAGAAGTACTCATTGCAAAGCAAAAGGAAATCGTAGCCTATACTTTGGACAAATTTACAAAGACTCAAATTAAATACGCTACCTATGATAAAGAATTATTGTCTGTTAAATTAGCCATTAAAAGCCTAAAGATATATCTTCTTTATAGAAATTTTATTATTGAAACTGACAATAAATCAGTAGCTCAGTTTCTAAAGAAAAAGACTATTAATAATCCTGAGGAAAACCTCAGAAGAATTAGAATAGCAATATGTTTAGAAATATTCAATTATGATGTGGTTTATATTCCTGGCTATACTAATTTTCTTGTTGATACATTGACCAGGATATGAAATATGGACAAAGACGACTTCCTTGAAATGCGTCGGGTGTTCGAGCAGATGAGCACCGAGGATACCTTTACCAATGTCTCTGGCAAAAAATCCAGAGCTGAGACTTCCATGGAGGGAGCCTCATCTTTGGGAGCACAAAAGGCGAAAAGCCCAGCTCCAGGGACTACAACTGGTCCACAGGCAAACAGCCAGAGGGTGAACAACCCACAGGCCTCACAGGCCCCGACGAACAGCCAATCGCTTGAGACAAACAACTCTCAAGCTGCTAAAACAGTTGCCACGTAGGTACAATAGTCTAAGGGCAAAGCCTGGAAGGGACCAAAGAAGCCTCCTCAAAAAACTTTCGCCACTGCTATGTTAAAAAATTGGTATAATCAGGATCTCGAGAGAGTCGACAAGGGCTCTTGGGATATGTTCAATGGCTGCTACAGAGCCATTCAGGCTAATGATACTAAGGGAGCTTGCTTTTGGCTTCTCAACTCGAGAAACAATACATAATCTCGAGGAATAATGCAATCCAGCTAAATACAAAGCTAACTGATGTCCAAAAAAGGGCCACTCAGTTGATTTCATATAGCTCTACATCGAGATATCCTGCACTCATATCTAGGGAGAAGGATCTCTTTCAGGGCAATTGCACTGAGCATAGAGAGCTAAAAGAAATCCTGAAGCAAATAAATAGTCATGACCTGGTGAATCTCAGGATGTCTGATGTTCTAACGTTTTTCACCACGTTAGACTTGAAGGATGAAAAACTCCTAAACATTGAGTCGGAAGTCATGGTACAGAAAATGATCACCATGTACCAATAGGGACTTATAGAGGAGCCACGCCTCTTAGCCTATTTTAAGCGCTTGGATGACTCAAGCGTTGCTAAATACTTTGAAGGCGAGGAGATTATATATAGTAAATATAGAAATTTACATTTAGTTGTATGTTTCCAAGAAATAGTAAAATTAGAAACTCAAATACGAAAAGGACTTGTTCATGAAGTCTTTGTTAGCACCTCTGATGCAGAGCTTTACGAGAAGACCATCCCAAAGATTTGCTGGAAGGCGACCATCCTGCATTCTAGCCGGTTCCAAAAGCAGTTAAAGTTTACTATCTGGAGCATCTAGGAGAAAAGGAGGTACATCAAATGCTATCCCTCCTATCAGATCTGGGAGCTTCGAAGGCACGAAGGAGACCCAGGACTAAAGTTCTCTCAGTTCAAGAGAGAAACTTCGAGCGACAAGGCGCTGCATGCAAGTTTTTCAGAGAATTTACAAAGCATCCTGAAAAGCTCACCCTACTCTCCATATCGGATAATATTATTTTGGCGTATTACCTCAGCATTCTGCTAAAAATGATATAAAGCTTAGTTTGATCCATGAGTTCGTCGGGTGTATGAACCTTGGACCTATTGGACAACAGGCCCGAGATAAGGTCTCTTCTGAAGAAGAAGAGATGGACTGAAGAATGAAGCATAGTAGGCCGATGCTGAAAAAAATTACATTCAAGGAGGTCCTTAAGCGCTACCAGCAGAGGATTGGGTGGCGTTTGCGTCAAAATAAAAAGAAGCCTAAAGCGCCCAAAATCACTCAACCTGTATAGCAACCCTCACCAGTGGCAAAATCGCCATAGGTTTTCCAGGAGGAAGAGGTACTAGAGACACCAGAAGAGGTACCAGAGACATCGAAATCGGACATAGCTGGGTCTAACACCATTGAGACCCAAGAAGAGCAAGGACAAGAAGATGCCGACAGGCGAATCCGTCAGTGGGATCCAGATGATCGTAGCTCTCCACCGACAGATTTCGACAGCAGGGGCGAATGGTAGGAAATCATATACCGGACCCCACCATAGTGTTAAAGCAAATGCCTTCTTATCTACAATGACGACGTGTTACGATGTGACATAAAGGTGTTTATTCTCATCTTATTTGATAAGTTGTGTAAAGAATGATTCTGGTAAGCTCTAACCGGCTGAATCGGTAGTAAGGTTTCGACCCCTATAAATAAGGGTGTGTTTTGTTGTAAAGGGGCAACGAAAACTGAAGTGTTCTCTTGTATTCTTGTGTTCTTTCTGAGTTTTGAGTTGTTTTGTGCTGCGCTCTCTTGTACAGTCCTCCTCCAGATCTGCAGTAGTCCGAGTTAGGACTGTTTTATGATATTGTAGTATTTTTTTAGTATTTGTTTATGTTGTTTCAGTATTGGTTGTGGATTATTTGTTTGTGTAGACTTTCATTATTGGTTGTGGATTCATGTGGATGTTGGTTGTATGCTTTGGATATTCGTTTACTGACTTTGAATATTTTAGTGTTCGTTGTGTTGGTATCTCATCATATGTTGGTTGTAGACTTTTACTCTTGTTTGCGTTGATACATATGTATATTGTGATGTACCGGTGTTGAGTGTTCACCGAAGGGGTCGACGAATCCAGGAAGAAAATGTGCTTGTAGTTTTTTTGTTATTTATTGAACTGCAGGTAGAAAATGTGATTCTGTGGACATTCTGTAATTTATTTATTTTTATTTTTTTTGTAATTTAGCGACGTTTACCGACGTTTAGCGATGCAGCTAAACGTCGATAAATGTCGGTACATCACCAGGTATAGCGACGTTTACCGACGTTTAGCGTCCCAGTATTTCCCTCGTCTACAGAGTCGGTGAACATCAATAAAAACTAGACATACGTCGCTAACTGTTGCAGGAGTCACCGACATTTGAAATGTCGCCATATTTCCGACGGGCCGTCGGTGAACGTCGGTCAATTACCGACGTTTAATGACGTCGGTAAGCGTCGTTAAGGGCGATGATTACCGACGTTTTGCCTGTTAGCGACATGGCTTTCCGGGACCATAGGAAAACATCGCTAAATACGTCGGTAAAAAATTATAGCGACGTTTTTTGTCATTTTAGCGACGTTTTCTGGCGTCGCTAATATGACTTATTCTAGTAGTGAATGATCGAGGATGTGACTCGGATCCGGGACATACCTACGCAACTAAGATACATGAAACACATTATGTACATCACGTAGCGAAGGTGGAAGGGCAAGACGATAAGCAACATCGCCTACCCGAGCGAGAATATCAAACGGACCAACGTATCTCGGACTAAGCTTTTCTCGGGTTCCAAATCTGATGATACCCCGAGTAGGCAAAATTAGTAGAAACACTTGGTCACCAACACCAAACTCTAGAGGCCTACGATGCTGATCTGCCCAGTATCGGTGTCTGTCCTGCGTAACTCGAAGCCGCTCTCTGATCAACTTGACTGTTTTCACGGTCTGCGTGATCATCTCTGGTCCCAATAATTTTCGTTCTTCCACATCGTCCCATGCCAGAGGGGACCTGTACTTCCTTCCATACAATGCTTCAAACGGTACCATCTGTATACTTGCCTGATAACTATTATTGTAAGAGAACTCTACTAAATAAAGATGATCTTCCCAAGTTCTGCCAAAGTCTAAAGTACAAGCCCGTAACATATCTTCCAATGTCTGAATGGTTCTCTCTGACTGTCCGTCCATCTGCGAATGATAGGCTGTACTGAACCTCAACTTGGTACCCAAACTTTGATACAAACTCCGCCAAAAGTGAAAGGTGAACCGTGTGTCTCGATCTGATACTATGCTGATTGGAACACCATGCTGTCTCACAATCTATTTCATATATATTTTTGCCAACTGCTCAGTAGACTGTCCTACTCTGAAAGGAAGAAAATGAGCAACCTTCGTGAGCCGATCCACGATTACCCAAACTGCGTTTCGACCGGTCGGAGATCTAGGTAAACCGGTCACAAAGTCCATCGTGATGTGCTTCCATTTTTATTTTGGAATAGGAAGCGGCTGTAACAATCCTGCTGGTCTCTGCTGCTCTGCCTTCACTTGCTGACATACCAAACATTTAGAAACATACCTCGCTATCTCCCTCTTCATGCCATTCCACCAAAAGTGTTACTTTATATCCTGGTACATCTTTGTGCCTCCGGGATGGATAGAATAAGGAGAACTATGAGCCTCTGACATAACTTCCTGTCGAAGTGTCACTTCCTGTTCCCAGAATACGTATTTTAATGCATGTACTGTTTTAATATATCTATTTAATATTTATCATGTATTGTCCTGTAGTTAAATCCCTTTAATTTCATGTTAATTAATTTTCTACAATTTTATTTCTGCATTTTAATTCCTGCAATCTTAATTCTGTATTTTACTTTTTGCTTTGCTTTGGGTTCGGTTTGGTTTAGCTTAGTTGGTTCATCTCAAACCCCCACCTACCACCACCCCTTCCATTTAAAGCCTATCCTCTTTTCTCTCTCTTCATTACTTCATCATTACTCTCCTTCTTCTTTCTCTTAAACTCTCCCACCAACCTAGGAAGAGCTAGGCAAGTGCCAACTTGCTTCTTGATGGATTCCCGTTTTTATTGTTCCATCATCTTCCTTATTTGATTCTAAGTCTCTTTAGTACTTGGCGTTTTCAATTTCCATGGCTTATTTGTTGTAGATCTAAGTTTGATGCATTTTCAGATTTCCTAGGTTTTGATCTAGTAAACTTAGTTATCTTCAAGTTTTGATGGTTCCATGTTGTAGAGAATTTTGTTCTACCCCATTTTGACCTATGGAAGTTCAGATTTGGGCTTAGAATGAAGGATTTATGGAGCTTGGAAGCAATGGCTTCCATGGTTCTTCCTCTCGGACAATGGAGAAAAAGAATAGTACTGGCCACGTAGCGAAGCTTGACCGCATGAGCCTTCATGCGGCAAGTCCCCTGGCCTCATGGGCATTTTAGCCGCATGGGCATGGGCAATTCCAGCCGCACGAGTTCATTCGTTTGAGTCGCATGAGTTCATTCGTTTGAGCCGCATGAGACTGATTTCTATCCCAGCCGCATGGGCTTAGTCGGCCACATGGGACTTATCAGCCGCATAAGTCCTTAGCTAGCCGCATATGCATGTAGTCCCGCAGCCGCATGGCGCTGATCATTCTCGGCCGCATGACGCTGCATGACCTCTCCGCCGCATATAGGGTTGCACTTATTCTTAGCCGCATGAATTTGGTTTTCCTTAGTCGCATATAGGCTTGTCCCATGTTCAGCCGCATGGGCGCATGGCATGTTCAGCCGCATGGGTGCATGTCACTTTGAGCCGCATGGGCGTATGTCATTTCGAGCCGCATGGGATTTGCTATCCCCTAGCCGCATGGAATTTCCCCTGGCCGCATGGTCTCATTTTAACCATAGCCGCATGAGACCCGCCCCCCTTTAAGTTCTAGTCTCCTAAGGCTTACAGGTTTTGGCCGCATGGGACTGCTCATTTCCGGCCGCATGGAATCATCCTTGTCCGGCCGCATGAGTTTAAATTTCCTTGGCCGCATGATTTCCTGGCCGCATGAACTCAGATTCTAAATGCTTTCTTGACTGATTCTTGTTCCAAAATGGCATTGATTGACATTGATTGACATCTATTAACATTAATTGATTGCCTTGGCATTTATTAATAGTGATTATTGTCTAAACATTAAATAACATTATTGGTTATCTCGATTAATAATTGATCATGCGTTCCTAGTTGGAACTGAGAGACTGGCTAGTCGTCTTATTGAAATGAATGAATGAGACACGTTCATATTGACTATGAACTATTACAATCGACTGGCTAATCTCAAATATTGGCATACAGGCACATGCAGGCTTCAAAATTAATTAATTATGTATTTATTTATTTAGTATTTATCTATTTATCTTACAAAAATAGCATGTGTACTTTATGGTCAAGGCATGGTTACTCCGTGGTTAGTTTTGATTGTTGCATTACGCTATGTAAGACCTACAACCTAACCGCACGGGTATCGTTGTAGAGTTGTGCATATCGTACCCCGTACGAAAGTACTCATTTGAATGACCATGATCCATGGCATGGGATTTCACTTAACGTAGAGACTATTAAGTTAAATAAAATAATGATTGCATGGAGAGAATGGATTCCCGAGTTCTTATATGGCAGCCCTCTTGGGACTAGTAGTGCCCGACAGGCCGGTTGGTCCCCACAGATACTGCAAATCTGTCACACGGGCAGGGAGCGGTATCTGGTTATATTATCTATTGTATATTGTACATTGATGACGGACGTCCCGCTGGAACTCGTCTAATTCATGATTGGCGCAATTGATTGACTGGGTAAACTAGCCTTGCTTGCACATAGTAAGAACTGAGGAATTTCTTTATTGCATAATTCCAGGATAACTTGGAAATCACAGTAGCAAGCCGTAGTAATTGAATGGCCATTTAAATTGATTTGTTTGTGTACTGTATCTACTCTGTTACCTAACTGAGATGATCAGAATGTCAGGACATGACAGGCCAACTTCTATTCTTGTTTGGTTGGGAGGTTGGTTCGAAGTATCGTGATGTTATATGAATCCCAGTGGCAAGCAGAGATCTATTATTATATCCTCTTATTTACTGGTTTCATCCTCATATCGTGCTTCCTTGCGGTACTTGCTATTAGAGGTCTAACCTCTCTGGTTTTGCATGGCCAGATTTAAAGCCGGTCCCCGAGGATCCAGCTTACTTCTACCTCCACGATGGTCAACACTAGAGGGATGATCGCAGGAGGGCTCGAGTGGGTTTTTCTTACTTCTCCGCTCGTTTTGTTAAATACTTTATACTTTGCCATTTGGCACCGACATGTTAGTCGGATTGTCTTGTACCTACTTTTGCATAATTATAACTAAGTCAGGCTGCAGCTGATAACAATTGTGTACACTTACTATATCATCTGGCTATATTTTGTAAAGCCAGATATCAAGAACATTTTGACAGAGCGTTTGGGACGCCTTACTGCTTTATCTTACATGTTCTCTATTTATGTTCCTTGTTTGAATGATTGAGATAATAGATGTGAAGTGACCATAGTGAGACTTTCATGTAGTATGCACCCCCTCGTCTGGTTAGACAGCATTGATCGTATTATACGGTATTCATCTACCCGTAATACGTAGCTGGCTGAGTCATTCCCCCGCTCTCCAGTATTCTGGTTCTGGGGCGTGACACGAAGGTCTCCACCTGGTATACAAAGACGGTTTTTGAACCTAAGCGTACCATCCTCATGGATTACTAACTCCTTTCTGAGACCTGATTTATATTCTGATCGAAGCTTCTGGATCCGCAGATCCTCTGCCTGGACTGCTCTGATCCTCTCTACTAAAGTAGACTGAATCTGCAAATCGTCCATAACGCCTGTATCTTGGGGCAAGATCACTTCAATTCCTATTTCCTGAAGATCTTCCGAAATATGCCTCTGCGAGGTTAAAATGAATGCGCCACCCCTCTTGCTCAAGGCATCTGCTACCACATTCGCCTTGCCTGGATGATACTGAAGATTCACATCGAAGTCCTTCAGTAATTCCAACCATCTTCTTTGTCTCATGTTCAGATCCCTCTTGGTGAATACATATTTTAAGCTCTTATGATCAGTATAAATCTCCACTTGATTCCCATATAAATAGTGCCTCCATAACTTAAGCGAAAATACTACTGCTGCTAATTCCAGGTTGTGGGTCGGATAGTTCTTCTCATGATCTCGAAGCTGTCGAGATGAATATGCTATCACCTTACCATGCTGCATCAATACACACCCAAGTCCCTTTCCGGATGCGTCACAATACACTGTAAACCCTCCCGATCCTACTGGAAGTGTCAAGATCAGGGCTGAGATTAATCTTTTCTTCAACTCTTCAAATGATGTTTGACACTCTACTGACCAAACAAACTCTACATCCTTATGTGTCAAACGCATCAAGGGTGCCAAAATTCTGGCGAAGTCTGCCACGAACCACCTGCAATAACCTGCCAATCCTAAGAAACTACGAACTTCTGCTACCGTCTTCGAAACTGGCCAATTCTCTACTGCCTCAACCTTCTTCGGATCTACTGACACTCCTGCTCCAGAAATAGTATATCCCAGGAACGAAATATGATCCAACCAAAACTCACATTTACTAAGCTTCGCGTAAAGTTGATGCTCCCTTAAGGCCTGCAAAACTGTCCGAAGATGTTTCTCATGCTCTTCTTCACTACTGGAATAGACGAGGATGTCGTCTATGAACACAACTACAAACTTATCCAAATAGGGTAGAAAGATGAGATTCATCAAATCGATGAATACTGCTGGGGCATTAGTTAGTCCAAATGGCATTACCAGAAACTCATAATGTCCATATCGCGATCTAAATGTTGTCTTGGGTATGTCTTGCTCCCGGACCCTCACTTGATATTATCCAGATCGAAGATCAATCTTAGAGAAGATGCAGGCCTTACTCAATTGATCAAACAAGTCATCAATCCTTGGTAACGGATACTTGTTCTTCACTGTTACTGCATTCAACTGTCGGTAATCAATGCACATTCATATCGATCCATCCTTCTTGGGTAATAAAATCACCGGTGCTACCCAGAGCGATTCACTGTCTCGGATAAACTGCTTCGCCTTCAGTTCTTCTTCATGCTAGTACAACTTGTCCAACTCTGACTGAGACATCCTGTAAAATCTGCCGACCTTAGGCTCCGTTCCAGGATTTAACTCAATACAAAACTCCACATCTCTCACCGGTGGTAAACCAGGAAGCTCATCTGGAAATACATCAAGAAACTCTCTGACCACTCCTGGAATCTATTCCTGCTCTGCCAATGCTTCAGTGATAATGCCCTTGGGTCGATTCTCTAATGATCGATCAAAGACGAACTCCTCAATGCCAGGTACATTAAACACTACCCTACCTCCTCGATAATCTATCGTTGCATGACTGTCTCTCAACCAGTCCATGCCTAGGATAACGTCAAAGTTTCCCATAGAAAACTCAATCAAAGATGCGAGCAATAATCGCCCACATACTACGATCGGACACGCTAAGCACATTCTGCTAACTCCTACGAGCCCATTACCAGTGAGTATATTCATTCTCTCTGGCAATGCCTCGAACTCCAATCTAATACGTGTCGCAAACCGTACAGATATAAAAGAGTGGGTAGCCCCCGAATCAAACAATGCTACTGCAGAAAAAAGAGATAACAGAAACATTACCTAGAACCATGTCACCTGAAGCTAGTGCATCCTCCAGTGATAAGGTGAAGGCCTGGTCCTGGCCTTGTTGAGCTCCCTGCTGCTGTCTTCCATGTCCATGTTGTTGTTGTGGCCTCTGCTGGCCTCCCTGGTTCTGTGCCTAGTAAAATATATGAGCCTCCATCGGCAGACGTTGGGCTAGCGGCCTTACGGCCAACACTGGTCCTCTGTTCAGTGCTGCCCCCGGAGCTGGCAACACCGGAAACTGCTGAACTGGCCCTCCTGGCCTCTGCATCATAGGACAATTGGCAATCCTGTGGTCTGGACTGCCACATCTCATGCATAACCCATTAGTTGAACGACACATATCCCTAGTGTGCCCTCCCTTACCGCAGTAAGTGCATCCAATGGGCGCCCCCTGGCGCTGCTGCTAGTTCCTCGGCTGCTGATGCCGAACTGGTGTTGTTATCTCTGATACCGCCATCCTTCGCGGTGCTCCTGACTCATGAATACGGATGCCGGGTACTGGCGCCGATGTTCGCTGTACTGCTCCTCCGCCCCTACTCTGGGGATGAGACCTCTTCTGGACCCCATGTCTTGTCGCCAACCTTTGTTGGGTGAGTTCATGTCTCCGAGCTGCCGTTAAAACGGCATCAAAAGTCTGATAGTCGTGTCCTTCTACTAGTTGTAGAATCTCCAAATAAAGTCCCTGCTGGAATCTTATAGTCTTCTCTGGCTCTGTAGCCACCATCGTCGGTGCAAACCGACTCAGTCTGCAGAACTCTGCTGAATATCCATCCACCGTCTTACCAGCCTGCTTGAGACTGATAAACCTCTGCTGTAGCTCATACCGCGCTACCATGCCAAAGCACTTGACCTTGAATCTGGTACTGAAGCTATCCCAAGGAACAGGATGCCTCATTCCAACCTCTTCTGATGCCCACCAGTCGCGGGCGAGATCCTAAAGTAACAGTCTGACCTGGTCAACCTTCTCTTCTGCTGGAACCTTTGCTGCGGTCAATATGGCCTCAATATCCTGAAGCCAAGCATCCGCCATGATGGCATCCTCCGTGCCGTCAAAGTATCTCGGGTTAAGTCGACAAAACCTCCCCGATGCTCCCGAGTCATTCTTGACACTTCTCTCAAGGGCTACTTGTAACCCATGATTCAGTAGCAAATTATGTTCCTGCTGATGGGTCTGCTGTTGCTGATGGGCTGCCACCTGACGCTGCTGAGTGGCCAGAAATCCTCGGATGACCTCCAGGAGTGTTGCAGCATCAGGTACTGTCGTAGCTGTCGGCACCGCTGGGGGTGCAGGAGTTTCTAGAACCTGCAGTTCCACTGGCTCTGATATCACTTCCACTCGGATCTGGTCAGGAGATGGTATTCTTTCCTGCTACTGTCCCATCGAGCCATGCTCTACTGGATGTTCCTCCATGTTGGCCTTACCAGCTACTGAGAAAGAAGCACCCCTATAGGGAAAGATACATGATATCAAATGACAGGACGAGGAAGATTCGAGGATGCAATTCAGGTTATCAATCAAGGTAAGGGAAGAGAAATCGAGGCAAGGGATTCAAAGGGAACAAGTTTTGATTGAGACTCCTATAATAGTAACACCCCTCAAGTCTGAAAATCAGACCTGCATGGGCCACCAATAAAATCTTGTTACGTCCCAGTACCGGAATACGGAGACGGACTAGGCCAGCTACTCCATATGAGGTATGCAAACGTCATACGGCGATCGTGGCTGTCAAGAGACAAGGGGGTGCATACTACAATCAAGTCTTCTATGGACTCACAGAGCATCTATGTCTTAATCATTCAAAGCAAGAAAATATCAATTAATGAGCATATGAGATAAAGCAGTAAGGCGTCTCCGACGCTTCATCAAAATGATCATAGGGATCTAGCTTTATAAGTTAGCTAGCCCAGAGAGTCATAGGTACATAATCGTATTCAGTTGCAGTCTGATTTAATTACAATTATGCAAGGACAGAATATCCAGATTAACCGGCTAAACAGGTGCCGGTAGCTAAACGCCAGAACATAAGGGATGAAAACTAGAGTGGTGGAGAAGAAACCCACTTGAGTCTCCCGCCAGCCATGCTCCTAGTATGCACCATTGACGTCAGAAAAGAAGTTTGGATCCTCAGGCGCTGCTACGAGATCTGGCCAAACAAAACCAGCGGGGTCAGCCCCGAATAGCAAGTACCACAAAGGAGCACAAAAGAGAGATAAAACCCAAGCATAAAAAAATACTACTAGTAATAATAAAGGCTTCCGGTCGTAACCTCGGTCCACAGCCTGTCATAGCACGATAGACCAACCCAACAACCAAACAAGGACATGGGTTGGACCACGTACAATGACAGTCCATGTCCCTCGGCTACTAACGGAAGGTAGAAGGCACAGTCAAGTCATTTTTCAAGCGGCCATTCATTCCTGCGGCTTTCTATAATTGGCGGAGTTATCCCCGCGATACTGATTAAAGGAAATCCTCAAATCGTGTCAACCCAGCAGGGCTAGCCAAACCATTAGACATATAGCATATTGAGTATGCACCGGTCCCTCGGAGGGCTACCGCGCTAATACATATAACACATAGCTCGTAGAAGTCGGATATAGTCATCTGCTAAAGGCGAATGAAACCATATCCGTGGCGGCCAACCCGACACGTCAGGACTGGACCTGGGGTGACTAGTATGGCACGATCTCGGCATTCTCCCCATCCAATGCATCTACCAAGTTAGTTGCCTAGTTAATCCGTAGGCTATCCTCGGAGTTCACATGTCGTGGTCACATGCTCACTCCCCAAGATGTCGTATAATGTACGAGTGCCCCAAGAAGGGATCCGTGCTGGCTCATGGAGTCATACGTATGTACCCCTTCTTGGTGTAATGTAACACACAACACATACCACGTCATTGCTACCGACCATTCGCTATGTAAATGCTAGACTCTTGGATGTACTGGCAGGTATCACGTAGGAACACATAGCACATAGGATAGCACCTCGGCGCTCACATAGATTGTACCTTAGTACACACATAGGTTTATCCAGCACTCGTATAGGTAGTTAGATCAGGAATAAGGACCAAGACACAAGGATGCATGCGGCCGAGGGTCATGCGGCCAAGGCTCATGCGACTGAGGCTCATGCAGCCAAGGCTCATGTGGCTGAGGCTCATGCAGCTCGCAGGACTTCATGCGACCAAAGCTTCATACGGCAAGCAATGAAGTCCGCAGGACTTCATGCGGCCAAAGCTTCATGCGACAAACAATGAAGTCCGCATGACTTCATGCGGCCAAAGTTCATGCGGCAAGGCTCATGCGGCCAAGGCTGCTCATCTTCTCCAAAATTCGAGAAAGATGGCCATGGAATCCATGAACTTCAAACTGTCACAACTCGGTCAAAACAACATGAAATCTAACTTCTCAAAGGTCAAATTTGGGTAAAAAGAAATGCTCTACCACATGGAACCACTAGATTTTGAAAAAATGACATAAACTTAGATCTACAAGAATCTATCCTTCAAAACTGAAAATACCAAGTACTAAACTTGTAGAGGATGATAAGAAGAACATTATAGACAAATAATATCAAAGAAAAAAAAATCAAGGATGAATAATGCACAGATCTCCACTTTTGAGCAAGTTGTACTTTCCTAATGGTGGTGGTTGAGGAAAATGAATGAAATAGTGAATGAGGAGAGAGAGTGGGGAAGAGAATATATATAGGGGTTGGGTTTGCTAAGAAAACCCTAATCTCTAAACATGCTCTAACCATTCCACTAATGACATGCTTAAAGGCTACATGCAACCATTCATAAATAATAAATAGAACTATGCACATGCTAAATACATGATACCATATACAGGATTCATGAAAGAATACGTACATCGGGATCGGGGGTGACACACGTGTTTTGAAATAGCACCTACAATTACAGAGCCCATGTGTGAAAATTCCAAAAAATTTAAACAGACGATGCGTTTTTGCAACATCCATTGTAAATCTATGTAGTGTGCCATGATACAAATATAAGCATAATTTGTTTACTTGTCCAAATATAAGAAGTAATATATTTTTTTACTAACATGCGACAATGTTTGTTTTAAAGCAACTTTTATTTCTTTAAAAAGTCTCTTAGCCTCTTTTCTAGCAGCGCCTCTAGTAACTTTACTAAAACATAGATTTAAAAAAATTGTGGCATAATCATATAAAGATTCACTTTCACCCGAAGAGAATGGAAGTTCATCAGTAATAATATATTTAGTCAATTCAGTTTTATGACGGACAGCTGAATAGGAAAACGTACTCATTGAATAACCCGCAGCACCTCCAAAACTTATCTGAGTTTGGGTCGCCGGAATTGAGCTCGGACCGTAGCAGGTTTCGTGGTGTCTTGATATGGTACACATGCCACCTCCCTTCTTACATTTGTATATGTGGAAACATTTCTTGCATTGTGCCGCGTACGGAACTGGTTCACCTTTCTGATCTAAAACAAGTGAGCCATCAGGTTTAGTTTCATTAAGAATAACAAAAAAAATTCAATATACTTTGATTTTTGCTTCTTCTTTACAACATTTTGGGTAGTGCTAGCAACTTCAGGAGATGAATCAATTAAATCCTCAGGAATATGATTTTGCTCAAAAAAAAGTATTATAATATTCAAAAGTATGTCCGACAACGTCAGTAGGTTGGTTTGAACCTTGTCCGGCCATTTTAAAAAGACAAATAAAAATAGAGAAACAAAGAGGGAGGATACCGAAAATAAAATAAACCAAAAATTATTTTTTCTAAAAAAAAGGAGAGATGGAGGAAAGAAAACTATTTTGTAAATGTAAATTAAAAAAAACAATTAGAAAGAGGAAGGGAAGAAAAAAAAAACTGGTTCGGGGTTGGGAGCTTGATCAGGAAGTCGTAGAGCACCGAAATTGCTTGGACAAATTTCTTGAAACCTTCTTGTGAGCTTGAATTTTTTTTTTTGTGGGGATGGAATAACTTGTTTGTGTTTGAAAAATGTGATTCATGACATATTTATAGGATTTTTTTTGAAGTCAAATTACCCCCCAACCTCCAAATAGAATTGTTGTAAAGATTTTTTTTGGTCATTTTTGACAAAATGACCAAAATACTCCAAAAATGGGCAAATATTGGGGGCATGTTGGTAAATGGGGGCCCAAACGGTTTTTACAAAATTCAAAAAAAAAGAAGCAGCAAAATTCGGTTAACTCGGGCCGGTCCGGGCCGGGTCGGGCGGGCCTGACCGGGCCGACCGTTGCTATTAAAAATAAAAATAAAAAATTCGGTCCGAGCCGGGCTCTTGAACCCATCTTGGCCCAATGGGTAAGCGGGTTCGGGCGGGTCGAGCTACAGGCGGGCCGAGTCGGGCTACAAAGGCGGCGAGCTCAGACGGGCCCGGGCCGGATTCCGGGCCGCCCGGACCGAATTACACCTTGAGACAGCACACAAAGGCTCCTCACAAACAAGATAAACCCTAATACTTCCTTCCTCACAAACAAGACATGAAAATAAACCCTAATAAGCCCTAATTTCTGGCAATCGCGATAGACCAAGTCGACTTTAGGACTGCCATAATTTATGACAGTCCTAAATACTTTTAGGATTGCCATAATTTCTGACAGTCCTAAATAGTTTTAGGACTGCCAGAAATTTGGGCAGTCCTAAAATGGACTTGGCTAGAATTACCTTTATAATTGGCCTTAATAAATAAATGTTAAAATTGAAATACACCCACTTGGAATTAGCTTCAAAATAGAATGGTGGATCTGAGTAACTAATGCTCAAATGAAATAAACCTCAACAAAAGATTGCCATAATCTGGACCTGAAATGATTCTGAGCACTGTCAATATTTTACCAAATATTCCAGTCAAGACTCCAGAGATATCAGTTAGCACTTCTATCAAGCTGAGTTTTTGTTTCAACAATTGAGCCCAAAGAAAGTTTTGGATTTTTCACCGATGCCATTGTTAACAATTGCTTTACTTCAAAATTTTACATACATTAACATAGTTTAATATAAAGGATCTACTGTATAATACACTTTTGTCAAACTCAAATCACCAAAAAAGTGTACCTACCTTAGAATCTCAAAATTGATCAGCAGGTATTAGTTCTTGGCTTTCCTCCAAAGAAACAAAATCTAGGTCTTCATCATCGCCTTCATCGTCTTCAGAATCATCATCACTATCTACAGCGGAGAACTTGCTGGCATTTTCTTCTTTGTGGTCGGTACCAGCTTGATTTTCATCAGTAGGATTTTTCTCATCGTCAAAGTCTATTAACTTACTGGCCTTTTGCTTTGAGAGAGTGCAAACAGCATTTCCTGTCAACTCATTGGCTTCCATCTGTTCCTCTTGCGTCTTAGCTAACGACAGAAGGATGTTCTTCGCTTTCTGGTCAGGCGGAAAACCACGAGAACTCATCTCTTTGAACCATATGACAGCACTCCCAAAATCGGAGTTCTTCCCGTGGGCGTCCATGATGGTGGTGAAGATAGTCTGGTTGGGTTCAACCTCTTGCATCCGCATCCTCTCATATACGCGCATTACCTTCTCAAGATTATTTGCCTTGGCATATCCTTTCATCAGAGTCCCATATACAACAACATTCGGCCGTAGACCATCTTCTTTTATACGTCGGAAGAATTTTTCGGCCCCCTCCATGTCAGAAGCATTCACATAAGCCAATAGCATTGTTGCATAAGAGCAGAGGTCAGGAGTATACCTATGAAGCGGATAAAAAAGATGAGCATGAGTAGAACACAACTATTTTCTACTTCCAATATTTACAAGAGTACGGGGAAATGGTTGTACTTGTTCCTTCTCATGCTTTTAAAAACAGTCCGAGCTTGCTCTACCATTCCAGATATTGCAAAAGCATCAAGCAAAATGTTATATGCTTTTCGTGTTGGCCTGAGAAATTTAAAGAGTACATTAATACTACCTTAATAATTTCCAAAAGCAACAGGAAGAACAAAACATTTTAACAAAATGCAACATATTTTTTGGCAAAGAGAATGCTTAAGCTTGAAACACGCATAGATGATATATTCACTATTATTTCAGCAAAGAGAGGGACTATCTTGACATGTGGAAATCCGCATACATTGACAATCTCAATGCACGTTCAATGGAATCCCATAGTTACAGAGAACAAACAGTTTCCTCTGCAGTCTACCTCCAGATGATTCTCAACCTCTAGTTTTGGACAAACCATTACTTATAATTGCAATAATTCCAAAGTCTGTTTCAATGACTTGATATTGGTCATTTTGATGCAGACCTGAACCTGTTTGCACCTGACAAAAACCCTTCCTCTAAGTAATGTCTCTCACCTGCAAGGCCACCACCAGGAGGTGGCCCAGTGGTTGGGACTAGTGTGGATGAAGGGGAGGTCTTGGGTTCGAGCCCAGGTCTCAAAAAAAAAAAAAAAAAAAAAAAAATCACCTGCATGACCTCCATAGCTTTAAAAAATAGGCTACTTTGCATTTAAATACCCTGAAGTATCAACTTTTGGCACTTTAATACCATGTATTAGTTCTTTTTGGCAAGTTGGTAAACTGAAGTTTATTTTCACTTGGATACCGTAAATTATCACTCTTTTTGCAGTTGGAGAAGATGGTAAGCACATAAAGACCATAATACCCTAACCCCTAATCCCAAACATAATAATTGATTATTTAACCTAAAACTAAACTAAAAATTCAATTAAATCATCATCAAATTTCTCATTACACTAGTTCTAGTGCCTTCACACCCACCCACCCCCCCCCCCCCCCCCCCCCCCACCCCCCCAAAAAAAAAAAAAACCAAATAGTATGGCTCTTAAACATGATAGCAGAGGGATGCAGTCAAAGAACTTAATTAAGGAAGCAACATGATAGCAGAGAAGGTTAGTGATCTTTACCAGAATATTACATAGCCATTAGAGCATATCTTCCAAAAATCTCTCATTGTGAATCTATATGAAGTGATTCACTTTGGTTCAAGATTTTAGAACAAGTAGCCCATATTTTATTTGTTTGACATACTTTCCTGGTGGTGGTTTTTTTTGGAACATTTGGGTGTAGGGCGGAGCTCCCAAGGGCTAAGGGAGCAACAGCATCAGGTGAGGGGAGGAGCGGCAGCGAACTAGGGGGAGAGGCAGTAGCAGCAACATACATGGTGGGGACTGGGGAGGGAGGGCAGGGGGCTAGGGTTGGGGTTGGGTTAACTAGAGGAAAAGTATGATGATGATTTTTTTTTTTAGTTTCTTCTGATTAATTTTTTACTAAAGTAATTTCTAAACTGTTTAAGAGCAAAAAAGTCTCAAAGAGTTGTGCACATTCAAGTGAAATGGCAGGTTGATGAAGGGAGTAACTTGACAAGATTTAGAAATTTCACAGTATTAACTTGCTAAAAAAAAGTTCAGGATATTAAATTGTCAAAAGTCGATAGTTCAGGGTATTTAAGTGCAGATTAGCCTAAAAAATTATCTATATAGGATAAATACCTGCTTTGCAGAATTAGCAACTTATATTGATCATTCTGCCTAACTTCCAAACTGGATCCCCTAATCTTTTCTTCTAAGCCTGAGGGTTTTAAATTGAAACAGTTAAGAACTGCTTACTTATGCTATGGGACATCCTAGAATATTTTGTAAATTGCGGTACCAAAAGGTTTCTGGATCAGGATACGGCTAAGACACCTATGTCATGGCATATAAAAACAACATAAATACTCGATCTAGATAAATACATGTGGGTTTTAACTAGGTGGCATCTTTGAATCCAACTCGGCACTAGTCCTCTATAAAATGAATACTCTTCATGCCTCCCAGATATTTTCAACCCTTACCAAACGTGAGGCAGGCAACCATTTAGAACAATTTGGGCCAGACAAGGCCTTTAGATGCCCATGACATCCAAAGAGTGGCATTGATTAGAGATCCCGAATTGTATGATATCTTGTCCAATAGTTACATGATTAAGACCTGCATATTGTCTGATTTCTAATCCATGCATGTATTGAGAAGAAGATATCATAATGAACAGTTTGCATCATTGGGAGGTCCACCTAATAGTCATAAACTTCCATCTCACCTGTCACAGAATTTCCAATTTTCTCATACTCACAAACAGAAAGTCTCAATACTAGCCACTATATGTCCTAATTTTTGAGAACTTGGTGGGAATGGGATGAGGTATTAAAAGTAGAAGAGAACTCAGAGATCATTTAGTCGAAGTTTCAGATCAAAATGTCATATATTATTACCTTTGTCATCTATCATTAGCATTTAGCCGACCCCAAAAATTTGAGAGAAAGCTTTATTGTTGTTGTTTACCTATCATTATCATTCACTTTTCTGTTGTAGAATGAGAACACCTACTTGAAGCAAGGAACTCAATTACTTCTTTGCAAGCTTTCTTTAGAAAATCTCTCTAGAGGATGAAAGCCTTCACTATAAAAACGCTTACTTCCAGTCAAACAGACACTATCAGATCTGGCTACCTTCCAACTGCAGCCTCTAATCTCTTTGTAACCCCAGAGTTAAAGACTTCTTCCTGCTTACATTTTTCTAGTACTAGAATATCGTGTAAGCTATGGTATAGAAAGCGTAGCAGATTTAAGATATGGCTAAAACAGATGCGGTCACTGCTCTTAAAAACAGCCTTCACCCAATATTGATAGTATATAAATATATACACATATTACCTAAATAATAAGTTTACTCAAACTATGGCCAATGCTGCTACAAAAATAATATGCCTTCCTACATTGAGGACATATCTGGCCCGTGTTACATGTGTGGCATGCAGTGGTACAGAACAATCTGGAGACAATCCCGTTTAAAGATGTCCAACAAATCTAAAGAGCGGCATGGGTTAGATAATTCCAAATTTGTATAATTTGAATTCAACCATGTACTGGAGCAAATAAATCATCACAGCAATGTTGAACCATTGGATAGTTCACCTAGTAATGATAATTTTCTCTAACCTTTGGTACATTATTTACCTAAATTCCCACTTTCTCAATGAAGGCACTCACAGAAGAGAGAGAGAGAGAGAGGATTAAAAGTTGATGGTAACTAGAGAGATACCATTAGTTTTCCAACCATGGTACAATAGTCCTCCATGGAGAAAGGAACACAAGTACTTTTCTTTGTCTTAAGCTTTCTTTAAAGAAAAAGCTCAAACGGATGAAATCCTACATTGTGGGAAGGTAGACTGCAATAAAATCTACATCCTCTCTACCTACTTTTCAAAAATAAACCTGATGTAGGACAAAAAAGTTAGGTTGTTTTTAGGATAGGTTTTAAACTTAAATTTGGATTGAGATATGATTTTTTATTCTTTAGTAATTATAGATTAGAAATACTTAGTTTTGATACCTTAGTTGTTTTATATTAGAATTAGTTTACTTTTGCATGGTTTATATTTTTGTCATGAAGTTGTTTACATTTGATTTGAACTCTTGGATGCAAGCCCAGAAAAGTGTATATGGATATGTAGACTTTTTAAGATGAGACTTAAGAATAAAAATTAACTCTCTTAAATTTGGATGTGATGCCCTTGGTCCTTCTCGTTGGCATGGTTCCAAGATATATCTAGCCTAAGTGTGATTTTGCTACTATCAGCCAGTGTGAAGTTGCTATCGCATGATCAGTGAAAGTTCTATCTACAACTATCTTCCTGGATCGTTCTCCATCAATTGGTATCAGCACAAGTTCAAGATCCTGACAACTTATTGTCTTACATCCAATGTTATAGAAAGCGCTAGGTGGCCATTTGTGCAGTTAAAAAAAAACGTTACCATTAAAAAAAAAACTTTAGAATTTTCTATTTCATTGGAAGTAATACAAAACTTTATATTTATATGTATATTAAAACAAAGATTACATAAAGAACTTCAACAAACACTCAAATGGACCAAAGACGACAATAATAAGTATTGAACATATAGAAGTATACTTTATAATTCACCAAAAATGATATAATATGGAAATATAAGGTCAATATAAATATTTTTGCGCTAGCCCGAAAACTGAAAATAAAAGGGATCAGACAAAAAATAATTTTTGAACAAAATATTGAAAAAAAAAAAATAGACCAAAATCTAGGCGGCACTTTTTCTTCTTTAACCACGCAATGTTGTTTTTCCCGCATAATGTCGCTTTTCCGTACATAATGTTACCTACCGCCTAGATCGCAAAACTGAAAATTTTAGCGGTGGGTAGCCGCATTGTGCCTAGGCACCACTTTTTAACGCATTTTAGAACACTACTTACATCTTTGTCACAATTATTGCCGTTTCATTAACTAAAATTTGTGATGTCCCGTTCAAAGGGAGGGAAACCTATTGCGCCTGAATTTGGTCGTTCACTATATTGACAAGGGCATCAACTTTGAAGAGGGGGAGATTTGATGTAGGACGAAAGGCTGGGTTCTGTTTAGGATAGGTTTTAAATTAAATTTAGATTTAGGCTGGAGTTATCATTGTCCTTTAGTTATTTTAGATTATAATTAGTTACTTTTGATAAGCATCAAAGATTTATGTTTAACTTTTAGTTGTTACATATTCCAATTAGTTAATTTTGATGGAATTTATTTTTGTTATTTAGCTTTTTGGATTTGATTTGAACTCTTGGGTGTAAACCAATAAAAGGGCATACATATGTAGCTTTTCTAAGATGGAAAAGATGTGAATAAATTCAGCCTCTTAAATTTGGATGTGATGTCTTTGGTCCTTCTCGTTTGTATGATTGCAAGATATGTCTAGTCTCGGCATGATTCCTAGATATGTCTAGACTCGATGTGATTCCTAGATATGTCTAGACTCGGCGTGATTCCATTGCTACCCGACGGTCTGATGTTGCCTATTTTCATCAAGTGGTCTGGTGAAAATGTTATTTGTAGTGGTCTTCCTGGATCGTTCCCCATCAAAGCCTCTACTTTTTCTCCTAAATCTAAAGGTTGAGGTGTATTCATACTCAGATGTTTTCTTTTCCTGTGGTACATTTAGTAAAATACAGTCAGCGGAAAGGTTGGTATAGATATGTAGCATAAACACATGGGACTACTGCCCTAAAATCACTCTACTGGTCAATCTCAATAATTATATGTATTTGGGTTAGGTAGAAATTCTGAAGCCAATTTGGATGACTTCTACCAAAAGAACATGCTTTCCTGCGTCTCAGCCATGTCTGGAATAAGTCAGGAGCGTGGCAGACACAATTTAGAACAAGTTGGAACAAGAGACGGCCTAATGATGTCAAATACATCTTACGACTACCATTTTAGATGTCGGGTGAGCAATAGCTGCTTCGTCACAATACTGATTTATGGGCTAACGGGTCACACTTTGGCCAAGTATCCTACAAAGAGACTCCCAAGAGCCAGAAGTATTGAAGGACTTCAACATGTATGGTTTCTATTCATCCATGAATCAGGTCAAAGAGGTCATGGGGAACAATTTGGATACAATGGATGATCCACAACTAAACAAGGTAATCGGAGCTTCCCTCTCACGTATTGCCACATCATTTCCCACTTTCTCATACTCGTGCTCATTTAAAGGTAGAGGAAACTTATGCTATGAACAAGACATTCAAGCATAAACATCTAGAATCAGCTCCTGGTAATTAATAATCTAAGAAAGAGAAGTTTAAAATGTTATATATGTTTGTCTTCTCTTCCCTAGTCAAGGGTAAGTTGAAGGGTGTACCTTTGTTTCATAAGTGAACATGACGAACTGAACTGACTCGACTCCCTTACAGAGACAGCTCTCCAGTCCCAAGAGCATTCTTTCGTCTGATCCAATACAAGCCAGGGGTAGAACTGTATTTGGTGCTCACCAGTTTGCTCCATGGGCTCTGTTGCTAGAGTTTTGCCAGTTTCCATACCAATTCAATTTCCCCGTTGGTGCCTCCTTGTTTTGGTTGGCAGATAAGTCGTAGGGTGGGATCTGACGATAGCCTGTTGCGGTCACAATGTGGGTGGCGTTTGGCAAATTTTTCTCAATGATCAGACACAAGTAGGATCTTACCCTCCTCTATGAGGTCTTTAACAAAATTAATGGGTAAGAACTCAGCCTAGATGCAGACTGAATTATGTCGGAAAAAAGAAGAAGATAGGCTACCTACCCACCAACTGGCCTTATAGGTTTTATGGCAAGCCCTTCTTGCTCGGAGTTACCTTGGTTAGGAAGTTGACACCTATAATAATTTGGTTGGTGTCAGGTTGACAGGTGGTCGTAAAACTTTGCCAATTCTTTTATGGAGCTCTCATATTCCATAGCTGACCCATTATGATAGCCATAGGAGAAGGCTTAAAAATGATTATGTAGATGAAGATTTAGTAGGACAAGATCATATATTGTTTGGATATTGTAATGAAGTAGTTCTTTAACTATTCCTAGATTGCATGACCAAGTAAATATTATCAAACTCATGTTTGTCGATAGAGGGGTTGGAATAATTATGAGAAGTGAGCTTCAAAAGGTGAACAACAAGTTCCTATAGTAAATTCTCAAAGGAAAAATTGAGAAGACGTATTTCCTCTGATCTCAATTTGCTAAGGTGATTAACATATTTTTCTAAAACAAAGGAAAGTGCAAACAGCTTGCACTCTCATTCAATTTACTGTGAGGTGCAAGCATATAATAGTACAAGTAGAATCAAGCAGGATATATAATCACCTGACACCAGCATCCAGCATTTCCTCAAAAACAGCCAATGCTTCATCTTCCCTCCTGGCCTTCCCGTAAGCATTAATGAGCAGTGCATAACTCACTACATCAGGTCTAAGTCCAGCTCTTTGCATCTAGACAAAAAATTGAGTCTGATCATACAAGAATCAGAAGAAAAGAAAGTTGAAAATATTGAATATTCCTTTGATTAATCAAAAAAGGCAATAAATGCTTTAAATGCATGTATATTGTCAGAATGAAAGCCAATTTCCCAATACTACAGCATGCATACAGAGGAATCAACTCCATAGTTAAACTGGCTTATCGTGTTTTTTCAATAGCCTAATACTCGCTTAAGAATACTTATACCCAAGATGCTGCTATTAAGCACCTCCACATTTTGTGAAAGAGGTACATTATTTACAACCAATAATAAACCTAGATAAGAGAATGTACTCGGACAAGAATATGAAGAAAAGAAAGTTGAAAATATTGAATATTTCTTTGATTAATCAAAAAAGGCAATAAATGCTTTAAATTCATGTATATTATCAGAATGAAGGCCATTTCCCAATACTACAACATGCATACAGAGGAATCAACTCCATAGTTAAACTGGCTTATCGTGTTTCTTCAATAGCCTAATACTTACTAAAGAATACCTATACCCAAGATGCTGCTATTAAGCACCTCCAGATTTTGTGAAAGGGGTACATTGTTTATAACCAATAATAAACCTAGATAAGAGAATGTACTCGGATCATACAAGAATCAGAAGAAAAGAAAGTTGAAAATATTGAATATTTCCTTGATTAATTAAAAAAAGGCAATAAATGCATGTATATTTTCAGAACGAAACCATTTCCCAATACTACAGCATGCATACGGAGGAATCAACTCGATAGTTAAACTGGCTTATCGTGTTTTTTTTTTTGATAGCCTAATGCTTACTGAAGAATACCTATACCCAAGATGCTCCTATTAAGCACCTCCACATTTTGTGAAAGAGGTAGATTATCTATAACCAATAATAAACCTAGATAAGAGAATGTACTTTTCATATGTTCTTCCTTGTTGTCAGAATATGTTCTAGTTATAGAGCTACTTGATGGCTTTTCAATTGCGTTTACAAAATCAAAGATTGTCAATATAATTGCCAATTCAGTAAATGATGGACTCAAAGGGTTCGCCACAATCTATTCATTAAATTAAACAATGCTAGATAGTAACTTGAATAAACATTCATATGTTGCTTGATGTTGATTACTTTACCAACACTTATTGGCACCTAATGAACAACCACACGTGCTTTTCTGATCTGGTTACTACTTCTGTTAAACCCATAAATCGAGAACAACCAACAATAGTCTTTATATCAGGTTTCTGGGGTCAGCTACTGATTATCTCAATAACTCAGGTGGTATAAATTTGCATGTCACGAAAACCGTGTACTTATTAAATAGGAAACTAGTATGCATACATTAAGAGCAATCTACCTGGTCATATATACTTGACACCTCCTTAAAGTTTGTCTCAAATGACATTAGGCTATTAAAAGTAATAGTAGAATAGGGGATTTCCCTCTCAGCCATTTGTGCAAATATTCTACGAGCTTGATCATAGTTCCCAGCCTTCTTGTACATGTAAATCATCATGTGGAACATTTTTTGGTCAGGCTTGAAAGAAGACCTCTCTTCATTCAGGAGGCTTTGGAAAACTGCTTCGGCCTCCCCATATTTTTCTCCCTGCCATATAGCACCAATGGAAGTAATCAGATTATTTGCAGCCACTTCGAGAGAAAATGTGAAAGAAAGGTACTCTTTATGTACTGTTCCACGAGGTAGAAAATTTGAACTTGAATACTAAGTGGCTAGTCATAACATTGTTCGCTTTATTCAACTAGATAAATTTTGTAAGGTATATTTGGATGTTGGCATATCATTATTAAGCGGCCAAGTTGCACATGAAATGTTTGTTTCTTGAAGGTTTTGATGGCACCATACCTACTGCAGATTTCCTTTCTTTTCGTCTACTTGGTAGAACCCTTTAGTATATAATATCAACTAAAGTAATTGAACAAGTTTCTCAGTCATACCATTCAAAACTTTTTAAAAACACATTACCTCTACAATACTACGAATAGACTGCAACCTTATCCAATGCTGGGAACTAAGCCATAGGTTATTGTCGGAAGCATTCGTAATTGTTAAGTTCAACCACATACAGATGTAAATGCAGAAATTAACATTTGAAGAATTGGATAGGTATACAAGCAGAGATGTCCTTGTCTTGAATAGAAACTACATAAGAAAGTATAGGAGTGCTATGTATTGAGATAGATAATACAAATATTTTACCCTCAACCCATATCACAATTCAGGAGTTTTGGTGCAGCGTCCAGGTCTTTCAGATTTAATCCAGTCTCCATCAAAGAGCCCAACACCACTATAAAACCTTTCATTCTGTGACGGCCCTTCCAGGATTTATCACATTTAATCCAGTCTCCATCAAAGAGCCCAACACCACTATAAATTATTTTTCAGACCATCTAGAATTACCACTATAGCCCACAAGAGAATTTTGAGTGAGTATTTGGCATGTTCAAAAGAAGGATCTAAAATTGTAGAACATGGAGGTTCCAGTATTGAAGACAGCTCTAGATTAAAGAATATTGCAGTTAACTGAGCTTTGGATTTCTACAAAGCACTAGAGGAGCTTCTCCTTCCATCTTGTCTTTATAACTTTACAGTTTTAAAATAAAGATAAATGAAGAAGACAGATGATAAATCAATAACAAGAAGGGGAAAAAAAAAGGGAGGGGGGGGGGAGGCTTCTCCAAAGCTCTGCGGAAATTCATGGCAAGATTACTAGAATATAGAGTATTGGATCCTGCAAACTCTAGAGTATCATATTGTTCCCTTGAACACACTAAATTATCCACTCACTCAGAATTCTTAGTAAACTTCAGAAGGAATTGGAGATATGTAAAAGCATAAGAAAGGCGGACATTCTTATTTTGGACTTGAGATGGAGACAAGATTCAAAAAACAAAAGTCTGGGGACTAAATCATATGTGACGAAATCTCATTTCTAAATATTTATATTCCAAAATAAAATAAAATAAGATTGAGATGTGATGGGGGAAATTGGTCTTGATAATATAGGGGTTATTGCTCCAGTACTTAAATCTTAGGAAGAGGCTGCGTTGGTTATAGAAATAATAGTTGAAATTTTGAAGAATATTTTGATAAATCTTGAAGGGTTTGGGTCAACGTGGCATGCCCAACACCGCCTAGAACTTTCTCCTTTGATTGAAAGTCTAGAGATTGTAAGAATGGTTTATGAAGATTTGGAGGCACCTGTTGGCTCTAGATGGTGTTCGCCATACAACATAAAACTTTAGAATAGTTTACACATATATAATGGTCAAAAGCCTTCAGAAATTTTGAATGTGCATAATTCGCATGGCGGAACTCAGGTTTGAGTGCTCTATATATGAAAAAAAAAAAATCACCTCAATGAGCTCTAGACAACGAGTAAATCAAAAGGAGTTGAATTTGAAAAATGATCATTTTCCATAAATTTATCACGGTCTTATTAGTTCAAGGAGTAATGATAGACAAAGCCAGTACATGACATTATGCCATTAAAAAGAGATGAATGATGCTAAGCCAACTTCTAGGGTCTTTGGAGACCTAAAAGTAACTTGCTCCATTAAGAAGTCTTCAGGAGATAGTTCTGGTGGGATGTTTTCTTTATCTCTTCTACTGTGAGGCTGTGCAATGAGTTTCTTGCTCATAACTTAAGCCAAAATAGAAGAGGTAGTACCAATAATCATTAAAATTCCAAAAAAGGTTAAGACTACAGTTAACTACATCGAGCAATTATGAGAAATCCCAACAAATTGTTTAGGAAGGTGAAACCAATGAACTAAAACGAATATAATTAACTTGTAAGTACAATCAACAGGCAATAAAAAGCATGAAACAGACAGAAGTACGAATCTTGGGAGATATGCATCACCTCGACAAGAGTTTTAAGGATGATCTGATATGTTACTGGAGATGGTTCAGGTCCTGATGACTGCATCCTTCGAAATGTTACTTCAGCTTTGTTGTACTGCTTACCTCTCCCGTATGCTTCCATCAAGGCAGTGTGAGATATAACACTTGGAGAGTAACCTTTATTGTTCATATACTTCAACACCCTCTCTGCCCTGTTGAAATCTCCAAGCTTTCCATAAGCAGTGATAAGCATTAAAAAGTCCATTTCACTGAAGTCCCACCAGTGCTGACATCTAAGCCACTCAAGAATCTGACAAACAGATATAATGAACAAGATCAACATCGTCCACTCCACAAAAATGGCTAGTGTAGTTGACAATCTCTTCATCAAGTATGTACCACTATAATTTTGTACAGAAAGGTCAATATGACCAAACCCAGAAAAGATACATATCAATCATCTAAATAACAACGAAAATAATTATTAAGCATCCGTCTTTTACCAGCAGAATATATTCATCACAAACCACGTTTTCATTTCTCTACGCAAGAATTGACAGAATTCCTCCCATGAGGCTGTTCAATTCTTCGAAACATCACAAGGTTAAAGGTTATAAAGCACATCATATGCTACCTGCAGTTTGAGTATTTACAGACTTCGTTTATAAATTTTGTCCTTCTCCATAAATGGGCTAGTAAATAACAAAAAAGCATTAAGTATCACCACTGTACCGGCCGATATCCCCCTCCCTTATTTTTAGTTCATTTCTGGGTTCTGAACCAGATAGACACAGCAAATGACTGAAATGGCTGAAGTAGCTTCTGGATTTTTAGTGAAACAAACACCCATACTATTTTTGGAAGGGGAAGAAAATCCAGAAGAAAAAAACTCATAAGGGGTCTCTGAAGCCCCTTGTATTAAGATATTATATCTTACTATAGATCTACCTTGACACGAGACAGTAACCACCAAAACTATTTCATTTTAATGTATTTATAAAAGTGTGTGCGAATTAAATCCCCCTCCCTCCTTTTCACCTCATCTCCTGATGCAAAATGACTGGAAGGGCTAGAAAAATTATTGACTTCCCCTTCTCAACCCCAAGTTGTGCATCAACTCTGAGTAATGTACTTCTAACAGAAACGTATGTTTCGACAACACAAATATCAAATTCCCATTCTGCATTCCAAACAAACTCCCAAAATGACTGAAATGGGCTTTAACATCATCTGAGTTATAGTAATACAAACACCTAAGTTAAGAAAATCCTGCAAGAGTTGCTGGAGTTCCATAGTACTCCAAGGATTCTAAATTGTCAAACTTATGTAGGCTACTACCTTTTTTTTTTAGCTCATTAATCGATATGAAACAAACACGCTAATTCTAATTAGACGATCTCCAAGTATGCCTTTCTGCCGCCATTCAGATTCTAGGTTTTCAGTGGAAGTACCTATGTCGCACCGAAACAAATACCGAAAGAACGACACAACACAGCCATTCTTGTGAGTTCTAGCATATTTCGGAGTCTGTCTCGCGTCCAATATGTGTCCCACACAATACAATACAGACAAGACACAAGAGTGTCTGTGATTTGTAGGGTGAAACCAACAAGAACTTCGGATTCAAATAGGTAAACAATTCCTAAAATATTAGGATTATTCCTAGAGGATTGTATACTTCAGTAAACTACATTTCGTTTGTCGACTAACAAAATTGGGTTTTCCATGACAATTTCAGGACCAAGCTCCATTAAATTTGGAACTTCTCAACCACAAAAAAATAGAAGCTTGCACATACCTCTGCGACGAGGTTCCACTTCTTGAGCTGCTTGAACCTCACGAGCGTGCCGAGCACGACGTCCTTCGGGAGAGCATCCCCCTTGGCCCTCCTGCTCCGCAGAGGCGGAAGCGCAGACCCGCCCTCCTCGATCTCCGCCATCAGCTTCCTCCAGCCCTTCACCTCCGCTTCCTCCACCTCGTCCTTGAAGACCTCCTCTTTTCTTGTCCTCCTCCTCTGCATGAACTTCCTCGGGGCCAGCATCCCGTGGCATACTATTCTCAGCCCGGAGGACGCTCTTGTCGCCGGGAGGAGAGGAGGGGCTGTGCGGAGGTTCGGTGGACGGAGGGGGGGAGGGGGTTTGGGGGTTAGGGTTTTGGAGTGGCGGTGGTGGTAGTGAGAGGGGGAGGAGGACGAGGAGGAGAGAGTGGAGGCGAAGGACATGGCCGGCGGCGGGCGGACGGAGGGAACTGGTGGGAGTTGGATTTGGATAATAACTGTCCAATCCAAAACCCAATGCGATGCCTGATATTTAACCAAAGCCATGTAAAACTACAAATGTTAACGCTACTACAAGAATTACTGGAGAGAATACATTTTTTACAGTAACGATTATTATTAGGCGACAACACATTTTTGATGGTTCGTCAAAATTCTGATTGTCCTAGTATCAAAATAAGTGCATATTCTGAAAATATAGAACTATCAAGTCAGGTACATATTCAGTGCAAGGACTACCAAAATTTTGATAATCCATATAAAATTAGGACTGAAAATTCTGGCAGTCGTAAAAATAACAAGAACGGAAAGAAAAAAAAAATTAGAAGCCCCGGTAACTTTTGCAGTGCCCTTGACATTTGCCTATTATAAAGGGGGTGGGGTGGGGGTGGGGGTGGGGGTGGGTAATCGAACCAAATAAAAGAGAGACGCAACTAGGATGGTTTGTAAGAGCAAAAGTTGAAAAAAAAAATGGTGGTTTGAAATTCAACTTTGACAATTTAACAAATAGTCCAACTTTGGACGCAAATTTGAAATACAACAATTGCATGTATAAAAATTATAATTTTTAATATAATTTAACCACGATCGCAACTTTGGACTCGACCTATTAAACAATAGAAATATTTTAACCGCAAACCGAATAAACGGAATTGATTATATGTTCAGTTTCTATTTTGGGGTTCGGTTTGCGTTGGATTTTTTAAATTTTCGGTTTGTTCGATTTTGACTATTTTTATTCGATTGAAACCGAATAAACCGAAAGCTCAACCCTAGGTGTGGTGGTGGAGAGGGGTATTTCATGTCAATAAAGCTAGTTTACAACCAAACTTGGTTGTAAATGTTGGTTGTAAACATTTACAACCGCCACATGGCAATTGGTCATTAGTCGGAAGAGGGAGACCAATTACCAATCGCCATGTGGCAGTTGTAAACTTACAACCTAAGTTTTGTTTGAGGCGTATTGAGGCAAGAACGCTTGTAAACAGCCTCATTTAAGAAATTTCTATGAGGGTCAAGAAAACTTGTAAGACGAACAGGCCAGCATCTCAAAACTTGTAAACCTCATTTATTCAGTAATGTCATCCTAGCTGCAGGTCCAATCGGGGGAAGAATAATGCAGAGATGAATATGAAATTAGGCCCAGTCAGCGATAGAAGAATTACTGCTGCAAAATAGGAATACATCAACCTAGGGCATCTTTCTTAACAAAGAAGTGGTAGTGCATATTTTCAAACAGCAACCTATATTTGAAAGGAAAAAAAAGTATATCCGCAAACAGAAAATCACAATCAAACTCTGTTGCAGAAATTATACAAAGTTCCCAATGCATTTGGGTGTCACAGCTAATATAACAAGTAATTTACAATCAAAATGACAACGGTAAAAATTACAAGTTTTATCTGGCAAGTTATCATGAATATCAACCAGAAGCAATTCTCAGTATTTTGGGCAGTTCAACACAATTTGCGCTACATCGCTGGCTGCCTACTCTTACATAGGTCTTCATGACCTCTCCATTGTGTATGAGCATATTATCCGAGTCGTTTCTCCATCTTTTCGACATTTTCTTATTCGAGCAAATTCACAGAGCCTTAGACAGTCGTTCACTTGTGCAGGATACTTTTCTTTGTAATCTTTGGTTTCTTCTGGGTATGGTACTAAATGGAGAAGAAGTACAAAAATCACAAACATGAAATGAGATTAGCTCAACGAGAACTTTAAGCTTCAAGGTAAAATGACCTACCTTTTGTCTCTCCAAAGCATCAGCATCTGTCCTATCCTTCCAATTACTCTTGCGCAATTTAATTGGTCGGTTTCCAACATATTTACCTGTAATATTGTGGTGGGAGTAAATACGAGGTAGGTAAATGTACACAATGACATAAGAACTGCGGCGGTCCAATATATCGTACTTATATAACAATTAAATGCATTAGCAGAAGAACTGCATACCATTCATTTCTTTCAATGCAGCTGCAAGATCCAGAGGGTTTGCAAAACTGACAAATCCATAACCCCTGGTTTTTCCAGTCCTCTTGTCTCTCACCACCTGTAGGTAGAAGTTAACAAATTAAAGTTAAGCACTTGGGTGCTCCTCTGTGGTCGACCATATCAGAGGATGCCTTGGAAACATCCGGAGGAGTAAAATAAACTTAGTTATCATGATACCAAGAGACAGCAGAATTAATTACTTTGTTTATGATGACAATGAATGTTTTCAAGTCTTAACTATACAAGAATCGACATATTTGAGAGAGATGAGCCACCAAATACATGGGTTTCCACTTCCAGGCGTTAAGTTAAAAGTAAATAGTGTTAATTTCCTGACATATATAGTGTTCAACAAAAGCAAGGAGTTCCATTGATGGTTACTCTTCGCCATCCAAATTGACGAACTACACCTATCATCATGAATCTAATCTACAAATCCTCGATGCTACAAAATAGAAAACGAGTGAAACGTGTGGACCATGCACATCAAGTGAAACCAAAGTGACAAGATGGATAAATTTAACTTGTCCTAGACTCCTAGGCTCACTTCCAAAATTCTCGCTTTAATTTCACATACAGGGGATGCAAAGATCACAACTACTTAATTATTTTTTATTTGCAAACAATCAAAAATGTCTAGATTGAGATGAACTCTTCCTATTATCGAATGGATGGCCGAGGTCGACAGTTTTATTTGATAAGAGAAACCCCTGCTCAGAACATATGTGTGTATAATTGAAATCTACCTTCTGGAGATAGCTCTGCTCCTACATAATAGGCCATGTCTCAAAGGGAATATCATACCACTAATCATGTCATCAATTATAACTTGCCTAAATGCCACATGACCAAATCCCATTAGACAACAAAATCCAACAATAGAATCTACCGAGTTCCATTAGAAACCCAAAACATTGACTACGAATTAACTAGCAAATGCCATCGGGAAATGCAGATCAATAAAGATATAACTAAAACCCATCAGGAAAAAAAAAATCCAGAAAGTAGAACTAATGAATTCCACTACAAGCCAAATAACTGAATCTAGAAAAAGGATCGTAGGAAGATTTTTTTTCCTCCATGAACAAAGAGATCATCAAATACGAGATAAGATAAAACATACATTTACAATGTGTGTACCGAAAAAATAGACCAGCATCCATATATTTCGCAACCTCCTCCAGGAATGACAGTCTTCAAACAACTACTATCACGACCTCCAGAAGAGCAACAAGGACAGATTCCTAACTAAAATGAGAAGATCTCCATCAAATTTGGTAAACCCCACAGGAATAAAAGCTACCAATTACATAACTACTAAGCACTATGTGAAACAACTTGAAATCATCTTAGACATAGACGAACTAGACGATCAACTGCAGACTGATATGATCCACCAGCATACCAAACACCAAATACAATGGAAGATTTTACCACAATGAATGATCCCTTGAACTTAGTTTCTCGTCACGAATATTATAAGTTCATAACACATCACGGCATACATGATACAGTTAACCATAATGTGAATTAGACCCACAAAGAAAGAATACTAAAGAATCGAACTAGATTGGAGACAAGAAAATTAATAATAGAATAATATATAGGGTGTTGTTATTGACACTCCTAAATTGTCACCCTCCACTCTTTAATTTTATATCATTCAAATTCCAAATATACCTCTGCATTAAATATGACATTTATTTGTGCATGCATAGAGGGAGGAGTGCAGGATGACATTTTAGGAGTGCCAATAATGTTAATACATGGACATATTTGGAATTTGAATGTTAGAAAATTAAAGAGTGTAGGATGACATTTTAGGAGTGCCAATAAAGGTACCCATAAATTATATATATATATATATATATATATATATATAAAAGAGAAATAAGAGGATCACAAGATCTAACCTGGCTCTGATAACCGTGTCAATATTGAGATTTTAATGAAAGTAGAAAGAGGAAGAAGAGAAAAGCAGCTAGTGTTTTATGTCATGATAAATGGTGCAGGACCTGCAGGCAAACTTGAGGAATAGACTCAAGATCTTCACATTGTTAAATTTTATTTTATATTTAGACTGATTTAACTTTGAGTTGGTATACATCAAAGAGGAGATCATGATAATGACCACCCTAAGATAAGGATTTCATCACTTTGAAGAAATGTATGTGCAGATGTGTATAACTACCAAAAGAAAATAAAAATGGAGTTAGAACATACATTGACCAGAAAGTAGGACAATGTACGTGGGCGTACACATATCAAGGTATATGAAGACGACTAGCATATAGAACACTGAATCCCACGAGCAAAATGCACAAAACCACAAACTATAACAGATATGCAGAAGTCAAACAAGCAAGAAAACCTGTACAAAATAACCAGTAGATAACTTAAGTAGATACTTACTCTAGCCATGTTGAAGGACGGGAACCTCGAAAATGCCTTTGTAAGAACATCATCATTAACCTCGTTCCCCAGATCTCCACAAAATATACGAAAATCATCTGCAGAAAGAGTGAAGGATATTGAGATATCAAAAATTAATCAAATGATATGTAAATTTGTCCAGAAGTATCAGGATGCAAAATTGTATTTAATCACAAATTAATCATAGAGAACAATCTCATCCAAAATACAATGAGCAGGATTTTAAGGGGTGAATGACAAAACTCCCTGAATAGCTTTAGGCACACGTTAATGTCCCTCTGGATATGTCGTTGACAGTATATTCCAAACTTGTACGGTTTAACGTGTATTTGTTTACGAGATTTTATGCCCAAAGAAAACAGTTTTATAGCTTGCATTAGATTTTCTTAAATTTAACTGAATTGCCAATTAATCAGAATTGGCGGAGTTACTGAGATCAATCGGTCACATAATCTGATTAAGTGGTAACCAGTCTTAGATACACGTAATGGAACCACCTGAAATGATTGCCTGCTTTATATACAACTTAACCCTTGATTTGTAATGTTTGCTTGAATGACAACATTTTTAAGCTAAGAGTTCACTTCAGGCCATGGAATAAGTGCCAGCATACGTTATCGTTAACCTCTTGGCGAATCTTAACTTAAGCAAATAACTAGTGATCAACTTTCCAGGGGCAAAATGCCACATCAATAGACATGCAGAAAGCAGCCTTAATAATACCATTCAACCTGAGCCATTTCTCCCAGAAGGGCACAACATAAACCCGGATGTAAATAGGAAATGGAATTCTTCTCATTCTATTTTATGGTCCTGCATGATTTGTTAACCAAATCTTCCTCAAAGAAGAAATATCCGAGTTCCAACATGATCAAGCTTGTAAAGCCAAGTGCCATATGACTAAGCATTAAGGTCCTAGATTTCGTCTGACAAATTATGCAAGTAAATAATGAGAAAGCAAAATTAGTACACTTACTCTCTGGCCACTCCGCCAGTGTTGGATCCTCCCAAGATTGTCCAGCTGCTTTACGTGGTATTGATTTCTTTTTTGTTTCTGCCTTATGCTCAATTTCGCTGCTTGCAAGTGCAGCCTTCACACTTTCCAAAGCCTCTGGTGTAATGGTTTGTGCATCTCGTTGAAACAATTGTTGTGCCTATCAATAGGAACAGCAAGGTTATGCAAGCATCTTAGGCAACTATTGCAAAGCGAACCATAAGCAAAGATAATGAGAACCATCGAAAACAACAAGCAATTATGAAAAGTTGCAACAACAAAAATTATGTGATGCACAAACTACAACAATTCCTCCCTCGCGCATTCTTGGATTCAAAGGTGAGCCCAAATTTTACAGGCACTCCCCTTGTCATGCTGTAAATATGTGCTGAGGAGAAATAGACAAAAATAAAAGTACATGTACCATAAAGTACTGAACACATTTCAGTGAGGAAGTAAACTAGAAACAATGTGCCATCGTACAACCAGTTTCAAATCATGGAACTAAACAACTTGATCCAAGCACCGTTCCAGACAGCTTTTGTAGTGGTTTATAGTGTTCCCCATTAGCCTCTGTTGTAACTATAAACTTCAATAGGGAAATTGGGGAAATAATGGCCAATATAACAATACATCACAATTATATTTGCAAGCCGGTTTTTCTTAATACTATAATATTATGTGGTTATTTTAAAATTGATTTCTAGCCTATATTATTAATAAAAATGAGTTCCAAATTTTGGTTGCATTGATACATTTAAGAAATTTGCCTTCTTCCACCCCCTAATCTAGTATCCTTTAGAAAAATCCGGTGTAGAGTTGCATGCTATTCCTAGTATCCTCCTTTAAAGCAATCGGCAATACTAACCAAGAAAATCAACACGGAAGAAAATGCATAGCATATACTATACAGTCCATGGAGAATATCACTCTACCTAACTGCTAACTAGTTGCATAGGTATGTCACAAACGTCTATGTTCATAGTTACCTTGGCTAGGAACCAGGCACCAACATAGACGGTTGATGTCACTTTGACAGCTGATCAGAAAAACTTAGTCAAATCTTTCATTGAGTTTCTTATGTTCCATAGTCAATCAAATTCTAATGGGAGTAGGCTTGGATGTAGGAAGTAGATGATAAATAAACTGGCCAAAGAGACAAAGAAAGTATGTGGTTCTTATATAAATATGACTACTAAAGTGGTGGCTCACAACATGTCACGAAACTAATATGGATCTACCTACCATAACAAACTTGTTTGATACTCAAACCAAGGTACCTAGATGGCAAAAACTTTATGGAACGAGAAACGAAAACGGAAACACAATACGCCACTTGGTAACAGAGAACTATGCGGGTAGGCTTTGGAATACTTGGATGGAACAACATGTGCGACTATGAGTAACTTTTCTTCGTTTATAGTGGAGTAGGACTCTTGATTGCTGCAAACAAGGTGCATGGTATAGTTTTTTCCTCCATTAATGGTGTTGAATCGTGTCACAATTCTAATCAAAACAATCACGAGATTCACGAGTATGTGACGAGTGATATAGATTTCCTTCGGTCTCGAATTTCTGAACACTACATCTAGAGTTCTGGAATGGAAACATTCAACAATTAAAAATGGAAGTTCTGGAACACAGATTGCTCAGGGTCTGCTTGGATTGAGAGTTAAGAGAGTTAGGTGATAGAAAATTAAGTGAAGGAGAAATAAAACCATGCTTGTTTTGAGGGTCGGGGTTTAGGAGGGAGGGTTATAGAGGATTTATTTTACCTTCTTTTGTCCATTTTTTATAACCCCCAAATCGGAGGGTCAACGAGGGGGATTGAAGGATTTTGTTTAAAAAGTCACAAAATACCCCTTATTTGTTCTATAAAATATCATAATTTTTTCTTCTTTTTTTTTTTGTTTTCGACATGTTGCTCCATAGTTTCCTAATTTGTGAAGATATTTTGACAAATTCTAATTAAAATTTCAATCAAATTTAATTTTATGACATATGTAATAAAGTTATTTTGGTAACTATCATATTTTTATTAATCCACCTTTCACTCAAAACCTCCAATCCAAGCAAGAACTATTAAACACCCCCCACTTAACTCTCTCTCCAATCAAAACAAGGTTCTATGTATTGACTCTACTCCCCCTCACTTAACTTTTCCTCATTTAACTCTGCTTTTTTTCCCCTCAATCCAAGCAGACCCTCAAGGTTGAGAGATCAATGGTAGATCTGTTCAAGACTGAAGTAATGATTTTACATCCAAAGATTAATCTCATGTTTCATTTAGAGCTCCACCGAACCTTGATATAACCAATGGATGTGCCAATTAGTCTTGCATATGGCTCGCAACTATAGGGGATTAATCGAAGTGAAATATCAATAGATTCTCTTTTCCTCTCGACAACGTGTCTTCTCCCATTACAAAAATTAAAGTCTTTAGCAAAATTTCCACGCAATGCCCAATAATAACTACACTGTACGAAAAACTTCTCCAAAATTGCACCATATCTTGACTTTCTCCATAATCTCTTAAATATCAGTTAAAAGTATTATCCCTCACAATAACCAACTCATAATTTCTTCCATAAATGATGAATCCCCTCGGATCCAATTAATTTCGCAAAAAATAGAAACTTCTTGATCTCTTCGATTTGAAGACAATTCTCCACACAAAGCACTATACAAAAAATTCTCTAAATTGCGCCTTTATTCAAAAGACAACAGATTTTATCAACATTTAATCCATAAATTTCAGGAAATTCTAACGAGTAATAGAGGAATCGGAGATCGAATAGAGGGAGAGAGAGAGAGAGAGGGGTTGACCTGCTGATACTGAGGCAACGTGTACCCCGCCGTGGAATAGGCGGGAGCGTACTGCTGGGGCACCACCGGCACGTTCACCGCCGGCGTGGCGTAGGCGTACTGCTGGGCCGCCGGGTCGGCGTTCTGGAGGTGGAAAGGGAGGGGGAAGTAGGAACTGGACGGCTGGTAGGGGTTGGGGTTCGGATTCGACGCCGATCCGGATTCCGACATTTTTTCTGGGATCGGGATGAGGGTTAGGGTTTGGACGGAGAGAGACGAAGGGGTTTGATAAGATTTGAATTTTCTTGATAATGGAAAACCACGATTGTCAACCGGTACCGACCCGAATTTAACTTATTCGGCCCATTGTACAAAACAAATGTTAATCTTTGGGCACCAGAGCCGGCCCGGAACATTTTTATGCCAGGACGAAATACAAAATGATATCCCTTCTTTAAAAAAAAATATTGGAAATAAAGTATTAAGAAATTTTTGCATGATACAATAAACCAAAGTGAACCATTTTAAACTGGGACCTGATACATGCCAGCTAACCTTAAATTTTGGATCAGAAATATATCATGGCAAATGGCAATACTACTTTTGTAGTTTAAAGAAAAAGTCCGATGTAATATGTTATTTAACATTTCTTGTTTATATTTTTTCGGTACTAGAATTGAGATATATGGGCTTGTTTGCCTAATTTATCAACAACAAAGAAACTCAAGAACATTAAAAAAAAGAAGAAGCCAAAATTAGGAGGAACAAAAGTTACAAGAAGAACAAAAGTTACAAAACATTTCAGTTTGAAAACCAAATCACTGTGAAATCTTAAGTGCAAAGCTTACGAAAAGATATTTAACACTAGGAACAACATATAATTTTAAGTGCAAAATCTTAAGTACAAAGATAAACGAAAAGACTCATCGCCATCGGCTCGTCGGTATTCAACACCAACGTGGGATCAATTATATCTCACAACACGTAGTGAGCTAAATATACTACAGAAGCTTATTGAAACTTAGTTACTATGAAAATGTGCATAAATAGAAAGATTACGAAGGAAGATCGAAGATCTAATACAAACAATATTTATCCTAATTTATAAAATGCAAAATTTCTCGTCCGTGCTTGTGTCTGTACAAAATAGATTATATGTAAATATAACTTGGAACTTTCGAAAAATAAACTACATCAATAGACCCCTCATTGAAAAGACGGGGACAAAGAGATATTATCCTCAATCATTAACAACAGAGGGAACTCATAAAACATAATAAAGCCAACATCACGAGGAACAAAAGTTACAAAATATTTCAATTCTCAAAATAAAAATCTTGCTAAAATATCAGGTTCACATTGATACCTCTCTCTCTCACCTTTTTGTCTCCTATTCGGGTCAAGAGGAGAGAGAGAGAGAGAGAGAGAGAGTTCCGCAAGCTTGTCTGCCGTAGTGGCCTTATTCGTGTAGTCTTACATCGCGGAATCCTTGTGAAGGATTATAGAACAAGAAATTGAAGAAAATTAGAAATTTTGTGTTCCAGTTATAAGCAAAAGAGCGAATGAAGAGAAAATTAAAATAAATAATTCAAAAAAGAAACTTATTGCTGATCGTCTGGAATCAGAAGCGACGTAAAGAACTTTTTTCCTCTGAAATGCAAAAGAAAATCTGAAGCGATGAGAGGAAGAGTAGTTTTTTTTTAAAAATTAAAAAGTCGGACGGCTATCCAATTCCCATGCGTCATGTCCTATTTGTTGAATTGCTATAATGATTTTCTTCGGACCTTATACTTTAAAGAAGAAATCAGAGTAACAATGTTTTAATATTTATTACTATTACTAAATTTAAAAAAAAAATTGGGGTCCCTTGGAATTTGGGGCCCAGGGCGCAAGCCCTGTCTGCCCCTCCTCCGGGCCGCCGCTGAAGGGCACCGAACCGACCGAACCGATTTGAATTTCGATTTCGATCCAAAACCAGAAATCGAATAATTTTTTTTATTTTTCTTAAAATTATTTTGAAATAAAAAAAATTTAATTATATATATATATATATATATATATATATATATATATATATACACCCAAAAAAAAAGCTCCAATAAACTGAAAAATCGAATAAACCGAAAATCGAACCGATTTAATTCGATTCGGTTTGATTAGTTTATGGACCATTTCGGTTTCGATTTTGGTTTTGCTTATTCAGTTTTCGGTTATTCGGTTTGATTTGAACTGAATTAACTGAATGCTCATCCCTACTGTCACGGATTTATTGTTCCTCCCTACAATTCGATCAGTAGGCTGCACAAAGATAAAAGAGATTAGTGAAATAATCCGAAGGTACTTAGCTAGAATACTAAGATAAAAGAGAGTAGTGAAATAAGAGCAAAATTTGAAAGACTTCTATTATATTAAAAAAAATATACAAGTTTTGGTGATGATGAACAAATGAGCATTACACTTATTTATAGGAACTCAAAGACTTACAAAAAATTTGTGGAAAGAGAATATTTTAGATATTATTTTAGGTCATAGATATTTACAAAGAAGACTTTAGAACATCTAGATGAGGGCATGCTAAATTGCTGTCAGATGAGGGCATGCAAATCTGTCTCGGTGGGTCAAAAAAATATACAAATGTTATATATTTTCAATATCCAAAATATTCTTGAAAAATTGTTAGAGTACAAACAAACTAAAGTATAATTTTTTTTTTTTGGGTCTCTCTTCATGTCCAAATTCCTAAATTATGATCCATAATCTTGTATAGTATTTTAAGACTCTTTTTGAAGTTTTAAATTTGTTTCATGGAGTTTTGAAGCTTTAAATCTAAACAGTTCTGCTCGGGACAACAAAGGATTGCCAAATTTTGATAGCCCGACAATATTTAAAAATGCCAAAATTTTGATAGTCAAAAAAATTTATTTTTGTCTACGAAACCATAGACTCTGGAGCAGAGTAGAATATTGGTATATCAAAATAATCTAATCGGCTTGTTTAGTCCTCAACTGAATATTTCACGTGGAAGACTAAAAAAAATGTAGATTTACCCAATGGTCCAATAAATACATTGACCCAATGATCCAATAAATACCATTTCAAATGAGAGAAGAATAAATGTTCATTCACTGATCACGTGAAATTGGAAGGTTACTACTAATAAAAGTCTGAAAATTTAATTTTCAAGACAGGTAGAACACAATCTCAAAAAATGCTTGTCGAACAGAAAGGATAAACCATATGCTAGTTCGTTCTGACGTAGCCTTCCTCTATTGGCTCTAGTCCTATTCGTTCCTCCAATAGAAAATCATTACAACAGTGTCATGTTCTCCGTTAAGAGCATCTCCAACCCTATTGTGAGTTTGGAAAAAATGGTTGCCACATAGGAATGACAAGCATTTTTTTCAAAAGTACTTCTCCAATGCAAATGTAAAATAAATTGTGAAGTTGACATGACAATGACATGGCAAGAAAAATGTGAAGTTGGTTGTCTAGATCTAGACAATGCACTTCACAATGACTTTATGTCCACATCATCAATTATGAATAAAAATATATATAAAAAGAAGAAGAAGTGAAAAGTTGTCTTGGAAGTTGAAAAAAAGTAATTTTATTGTCTTCTCAAACTTTTGCATTGGAGAACACATTTTTATCTCATTGTCTTGTGTGAATATCATCTTGCCACATAGAAAAGATATTGTCTTGTGTCTCATGCCACATAGGATTCACAACACAAATGACAAAACAAGACAATAGGCAGGCCCGGCCCTGACGCAGGGCAGCCTGGGCTTTGGCCCAGGGCCCAAACGGAAAAGGGGGCACCATTTATGTTCTCATTTTCTATTTGTTTCGGCCACAGGCTCCCAGGCCCAAATGATGCTGTTTGTTTGTATCCAGAATTTCAAATTCCAAAGGAAGCATTAATTACTTGCAAATTCCAAAGCTAAACGGTGTTGTTTTCTGTATACGCGGAAGAAGAATCGACGGGGCTCCATTATAGTTTGGATCTGAAGAATAAATCGATTCATCTTCCAACATTTCTTCTTATCTTCTCCTGTATATTCATGGCATTAGTTATTGTAGAATTCTTCTTCTATCTTTTCCCCCCCTTATTTTTCCACATATATTTAAGACGGATCGGGCAAGCAGGGAGGCGCTAATGGTGGCGACATTGGGCCATTGGGGAAGTACGTGAGGATAGTCCAGTGGACGGACGGAGCACTGCAGCTTGCTCCAGTGTCTCAAGGGTTTCTTCCTTCTTTTCTTCAATTTACATCATCATCATCCTTCTGTTTGATGAAATGTGTCATATAGATTGGTTTCATAGAGATGAACCTTTTTTACCTCCTTCAAGCATAATCTGACTCACAACAGAGACTTCCTTCACTAGAAAACTGACAACTATGAAAGAATTATGTTACTTTTGGGCTTCATCAGCCTCGTGCCTAGAAGAGTCATAAACTAGGAGCTCTAGGTTCTTTTAGAAGATCATGTACAATTAATTATTTTCTTTTATTAATTTCTTCATAATATAAACTATTACAGTAAGCAAAATAGTTAGAAGAATCTTAACATTTCTTCAAGTTTTATTGTTGCCAAATATCCTAGATTACCTTGTATGTTTTTTTTGTATTTTAACTCGTCCCCTTTCCTTTATTTTCCAAACAAAAACAAAACTAAACAAGAAACTGGGTCTGCTTGGTAATGGTGTTTTCACCGGTTTTGGGGTATTTTTGAACCGACAGTTTATGAAAACTCTTGCTTGTTAATTTTTTTGAGACACTGGTTTTCGTCGGCTCAAAAATCTCCCAAAACCGGTGTAATGTATTTTTGGGTGGCTTTATAAACACCCCAAATCGGCGGGTTTTGAGCGGCTTTATTTTTTTATTCCATTTATATCCTCACAAAAATATATATAATTATAACTACCGATACCCTTCCCTATTTAATTTATTCGTGTAAAAAACTTTCAGAACCGCTCGTTAGTAAATTACCAAGCATGGATTGGACTGGTTTAAAAGCCGCTACTTAAAAACCATCCAAAATCGGACCCCTCATAACCGGTATTCTAAAAACACTTCATAACCGCTACCCCGATAATTGCCAAGCAGACCCTAAGTGAACTAAAGAGAAGAGTGAAGAACCAGATGTTCATCCTTGCTTGGGTGGCGAGAGTTGATAACTATATGATGGAGATTGGAAATTTGGAATTGATTATACAATAAGATGGGTCACTTTTAATAGCTCAATAGAGGATAGAAATATTTTTATCCCTGTCATAGATATAAATTCCAATATCATAATTAACAAACTAGTAAATCCCACGAATTTTTTTGTAGTAAATCCAACAGGATGAGTTCCACTCTGATTAGGCGCAACAGTGGTGTCTGCTTGCTGATTTTAATATATATTCTCTGACTATAGATGGAAAAAACAGTTGCAAAACACGAAAGTCTTCCAGAAATTGTATTCCTCGAAATTATTTCAAGTCATCTTGAATCATTCTGGAACTCTATCAGTTGCTCCATTAACTTGTTTTAGTGAATGCATGTCAGTCTGGTTGAATCCTGAATCATCCAGGATACGAAAATATTGAGTTCTGTTAAGCACTTGTACCATGTTTTTTTTTTAAAATTTTCATGTACCTTTTTCAAGTTCCATCATTATTAATAAAATTTACTTGTAAAAAAATTTGATGTTTATGAAAAAAGGGCACACTTTTTTTCTCGCCCTGGGCCTGTTAAATCTCAAGACCGGCCCTGACAATAGGGTTGGAGATGCTCTAAGGCAGATATCAAGAATGCTCGAGCAATTTGAGCACGTCTTCCTTGTTGTTTAGCTTGGCAACATCAACTAGATCATACCAAAGTTATCATGGTGAAAAAAATAACTCACATGGCATCGCCATTCTCCAACAGAAGTGTCACACATTCTTTCTATCCATAGCCAGCAGGATAATGGAATGTCAAAATTTATGTCATAGCACTGTCAAAATTTTGTCAGTCCTTACTACCGTTAGAACTGTCAAAATATTGACAGTCCTAATCGAAACAAATCAACAATATTTATTTTATTATTGAATGATACAATCAACCATATTGATTGTATTGATACATTATCCTGTTTAGGACGACTAAAATTGGAAGAAAAAAAATTGGACTGCCAAAATTTTGACAGTCTAGTGTCGTCCCCGACGAAAATGTGTAAGAATCCTAGTTTAAAAATCCTAAATTTGGCTTCCAAATTTCTTTAAAACACCTATTGGAGGATCCTAAACCTAAAATCTACTAAGTAATGTTTATATGATGACATCTCTATTAGGATTTAGAACAATTAGGGTTGAAAGATGATGTATGTTGACGTGGAAAGAAAAAACTAGGAAGAAGAATATAGGGTGGCTGTTAGAGAAGGAATATATAAATTAGAATTTTGATGTGTTGTCTTCTATCAAATTTTGGACAATCCTTAACCAAAAATTAACTTAAGTGTGTCATTCCTATCCTGTGTCATCCCTAGTAAATTTTCTAGTGCCCTTAACATTTGTCTTGTATATTTCAATTAAGAATTTACTAAAATAAGATTTAAAAAATTAGTTAAATTCTCTTGAATATCCATTGACTGCTCTCACCTCATCCTCACTTCCCTCGTCTTTTTTTTTTTTTTCTTTTCTCGAGTTAGGAGAGAATGAAAGACAAATCAAGTCTACAATACGACCCCAAAAAAGAGAGACTGATAGTTGATGAAGATGAAATTTTTTGATGGATTCAAAATGACTAGAGCCTTGGCATGTGTTTGTCGCGATAGGGGTAATAGAATTTTTTAATTGAGGAAATATGCAACCCTTGATGTTTATCTATACCCAAAATCCGACTAGTAAACAATCAAATATTCGTATTATCAAGAATTTCTCTCCCTTAACCAAATTTTGGCAGGACTATGTTACTGTCGATTCTGAACAAATAGGATGCCTAAATTTAAAAATGAAGATTTCTTATTAGTAATATATATGGAGGATAAAAGTTTTGGAACCTTCCGATTTTTATTTTTTTTGAAATTTTGTACGATTGTACAGCTTACATACTCAGAAATGGCCATGTTTATCGGTTGCAAAATAATATCTACTAATTTGTGCATTAACTTAAATAAAGGTTAGAAGTAAAGCCTTCAATTTCTTAGGTTACTGAAGAGAGAGGAGTATACATTATAATAACATTTATAATAAACATATATAACCAATTTTAATTCAAATATTTAAATTATTTTTTAACAATATTTTTTTCTTTAAAGTTACACGTGAATTTACTAGTGGAGAATAATTGCTTGAATCTCCTTAGTTTTAAAAAAAGCAGTTTGGAACTTGCTGAGGGTGGGAGATGCTATGGTAGATTTTCTTAGTAAAATTTCACCATAGATTGAACCTTTTTCTGGAGAATGGAATGCATAAGAATGTCAAGATTACCTAGGTTGCACGGACACGAACATGATTTTGAACATGGAGACGATAGGGATTCCGAATAATGTCATTTTGTAGAGAATTTATGCATACTATTACACACAAGGAGTATAATATATTTGTTCTTACAATATCTATATTCGTATTTTGGGTGATAACTGTGTTCCTAGATTTTTTATTTTTATTTTTTGAAATTACACTCACACACACAATTGGGAGGTTCGAACCTTGTCGGTCCCTCCGGATGTCCGCTTTAATACCATTAGACTAGAGAGCTCCGAGTTTTCCTAGCTGGCTTCAAAATAAATGCTATTGTCTACATCTCAATTATATTTTGCATAATCACCACTATGCTCAACCATCTTTTGGGCTCCTTTTGGAATGGTTTGTTGTAATGGGCCAAGAGTAAATGGGTTACATAAAGTAACATTCTTAGAGAAACAGTGGATTCCTTTTGTATTTGTATTGGGAATGTCATAAGGAAGGGGTGTACATTGGTCGGTGGTCGACCTATTTGGTCCCAATCAAAGTAGAACCGAAGTTAATCGGTTTGAAAATAAGCAAAACCGAACCAAACCAACCAAATGGTTGGTTCGGTTTTCAAACCGACCGACTTGGTTCGGTTTGGATCGGTTCGACTTGGTCGGTTTTGATCACATAAAAAAAAAGGATTGTATGTTTTTTTTTGTGAAACCTCAGTCAACTTGTACTTTGCAATAAATACAATTCAACAGCTTCAATTAAACTTGCAAGCATTTAACACTCAAATTCAACTTGCAGCTTCAATTCTGATATAAGCATGCAATGTGCTAGCAAGTCAAACTGTTGGATGGCAATTAACATGATAGAATAATGTATGCAGACATCACAGGTGATGGAGTCCAAAGTATAATACAATGGATGGTTAAATAAATGATAAACTTATTGAGATGCTCACAAAGATGATCACAAATGTCCATTTAACACTCAAATCCTGAGTTGGAAGTTCAAAACAAGTAATCAGTGACTTGGATCCTCATCAGGGAGTGGAAAGTGCTATCTAGATCATATTAGAAACCATCATAAAGGGGCAAGATAGCAAGAATGAAAGCTACCAAACACAGAAACTCAAACCACCATGGATGTCTAGTTCAAAACTTCAAATGTCTAGTTCACCTGGATGCAAACATCAAAAAAATATTATTGTTGGCAACTTGTAACATACCATTTAATATGCATCTCCTTTCAAATGACAGTGATTTGACTTTATGAAAAAAGGAGAAAGAGAGGGGGGGGGGGGGGGGGGGGTCTTTCTAGGGTTAGAAAGAATATGAGCCGCCAGCACTCCTCTTTGAAACTAGAGAGAGAGAGAGAGAGAGAGAGAGAGGAGAGAGAGAGAGAGAGAGAAAGACAGCTCTTTCAACTTGATAAATGGGTGTGATGTCTGTTCACTGTTGTTGAATGAATAAATGAACCAAACCGGTCTAATACAATCCATACCCAACTCTAATTATTTAACAAGGATTTGGATCGGTTCGGTTCGGTTTAGACGGTTTTTGGCATAACCAAACCGTGAACCAAACCGAACCAATTGATTTTAAAAAAATTGACCGAACCAAACCAACCGAACCATCGGTTCGGTTTAAAACTGTTCGGTTCGATTTGACTTGGTTCGATTTGGTCGATTTGACTTAATTGTGCACAGCCCTATCATAAGGTAGTGCCTCCAAATGGGAGAGGGATAGTCCTTGTGTCATTTTATAAAATTTTAGGGGTTTTTATAAAATTTAGGGGGTTCTGTAAAATTTTGAGGACGTTTGTAAAATTTTGAAGATTTTTGTAAAAATTTTTTTAGGTCTTTGTAAAATTTTGTGGGTCTTTGTAAATTTTAGGAGGTCCTAAATTTTACAAAGGTCCAAACAGAAAGTTTCTAACTTAGTATTTTGTAATTAAACTGGACCCCAAAAAAATTTCAACAAAAAGACACAAACTTGGTAGAAACCAAGACTTTTCAATGCTTTTTGGATAGTAAATTTTTTAATATCTTTATGATATTAACTGAATTAGATCCAAAATGATTTTTAAATAAACAAATTTTTGGGATTTCCTTATTAATTTTCTATTTTTGGGTCCTCCTGAATTTTTGAGGCACTAAGCCTGTGCCTAGATGGCTCCATGCTTTGAGCCTGTTCTAACATGACGCAAACCCAACAATCACCATCTATCCTGTATAATCTAGAGATTTAAGATTTTGTAATATAGCCACCTGCTCTTGTTAGTGAAATAATTTTGTTGTATATTTTGCCTAGTACATTAAGAAATGCTCTTGTCTAACAGTTGTAAATATTTTCCAAGAAGCTTAGGTGTTTAAAGAGATAAAATTGCAGATCTTAGTTTGACATGGGAATGCAGGACCGGCCCACGAGATTTAGTTATCCTATCCAAAACTAGATTTGGTTGTCCCTTGAACTTTATTGTAGGTCGATCCTGGAGGATCACCTGCGACTTCGACCCCTTGTAGGGTCATGCTGATCTATGTATTATCTAAAGTAGAAAAAGTTGTCCAAATTCGAAGTCTTATGTGACTTATCCTGGACTGTTTCTGCATGAGATGCCATATGGTTGGTTTTGTTGGACAAGTTGTCCAAGTGTTATTATATTTCTCTTAAACTCTGCAGTGTAACAATTTTCTTCCATACAGAAAATTAATATTCCAGGTCAGTTCATCTTTATAGGGGTGAGCATTATTCGGTTTTGAACCGAAAATCGAACCGAACCGAACCGAATCGAATAAGAGATTCGGTTCGGTTTTGAAAAAAATCGGTTCCGTTTCGGTTTTGAAAATACTAAATTTTCTTATTCGGTTTCGGTTTCGGTTTTGGGTTTCGGTTTCGATCCAAAACCGAAAACCGAATAAGAAATTTTAGTTCATATATATATATATATATATATATATATGGAAATTGCTGAGAAATCCAATTTCGGGGTGGGCTTTTATGAAATGCCCACCCGCTGCATAAGTTTTATGAAATACCCAGAACTAAGTATTTTCACGTTAAATATTCCAAGATTTCCTTTTAGATGCCACCCGCTGGGAAATGCTATTTTTATAATACCGAAACTACCCCTCCGCGCGAATTGGTCATCTATATGTATTTGAATTCAAAAAACTCAGATCTGGATTGCGATTTTCGTCTTCTTCTTCTTCACGGGAAATCTGAATTCCATTGCTCTCATATTCAGCAGAGATCGTAAAAATCGTTCGTAGTTCGGTGTTTTTTTTTTCAGTCGAACTCAGATCATCGCTCGTCATCATCATCACCATCATCATCATCTTCATCGTGGAGACATTTGAAGTTTTTCGACGATTAGGTCAATTGTGGAGAGAAGATCTTTCTTCTTCTTTTCCATAAGAATTATCATCATTTTGAAAGAAGAACGAAACTCTTTATTCATGAAAAAACTAAATTAACGTTTTAACACTGTAAATGACCATTCTCCGTGTAAACTAACACGGAGAATGCCATTCTCCGTTTTATTTAAAACGGAGAATGCCGTTCTCCGTGTTTCTAACACGGAGAATGACCATTCTCCTGCGTTTTAACACTGGAATGACCATTCTCCGTCTTAATTAGGACGGAGAATAACCATTCTCCGTCTTAATTAAGATGGAGAATGCCATTCTCCGTTTTATTTAACACGGAGAATGACATTCTCCGTTTTATTTAACACGGAGAATGGCATTCTTCGTGTTTCTAACACGGAGAATGGTCATTCTCCTGCGTTTTAACACTGGTATGACCATTCTCCGTGATAAATTACACGGAGAATGGCATTCTCCGTGTAAATTAAGACGGAGAATGGTCATTCTCCGTTTAATTTAGCACGGAGAATGGCCATTCTCCGTCTTAATTAGGACGGAGAATGCCATTCTCCGTTTTATTTAACACGGAGAATGACATTCTCCATTTTATTTAACACGGAGAATGGCATTCTCCGTGTTTCTAACACGGAGAATGGTCATTCTCCTGCGTTTTAACACTGGAATGACCATTCTCCGTGTAAATTAAGACGGAGAATGTCATTCTCCGTGTTACTAACACGGAGAATGGTCATTCTCCGTGTAAATTAAGACGGAGAATGCCATTCTCCGTGTTACTAATACGGAGAATGACCACCCTCATGCGAAAATTAATATTTTTCGTGTTCTAAACGGAGAATGGCCATTCTCCTGCATTTTATGGTCAGCTGAAACTTTGGAGGGCCATAACTTTTGACTGGGAGGTCGAAACGAGGTCCCGTTTGTCGCAAAATGAGCGTATCGTCGAGGAGACTGAAAGTAACAGTTTCACAGTTAGACGGCCTTCTGAAATTTTAGAATCGCAAAAAAATGATGTTTGGACCTCCGTTTTAGCACTTTTGCTGTTCGTTCCGGTCTTTCCGAAATTTTTCGACGAGTTTTTAAAGATTTTTGAGGAGAAAACCTAGATTCGAAAGTGAGCAGCGTATGGAAGAAGATGGAGTATTGAAACGTTTTTTTAAGAGCAGTTTTGTGGGTGTTTCCAATAAATTAAAAGGAAGGGCAAAAGGGTCATTTGGAACCCGCTTTGGATAAGTTTCTCTAATTCTGGGCACGCGATGAAAATTTTTTTAGCGGTGGGTTTTACATAAAACTTTTTTAGTTTTTGGGCATTTCATAAATCTTCCCTATATATATATATATATATATATATATATATATATATATATAGGTATATACTATATGTATATAATAAATATATCTAGGTATATTTAGTTATTATATATATTAACAAAAATAACACAAATAAACAAAAAAAAATAGAATAAACCGAAAATCGAACCGATTTAATTCGGTTCGGTTCGGTTCAGTTATTGACCAATTCGGTTCGATTTCGGTTTTGCTTATTCGATTTCGGTCGAATTTGATTTTTGGTTATTCGGTTCGGTTGGAACCACGAATAAACCGAATCCTCACCCCTACATCTTTAGCACTGTTTGAGTGTCAAATGAAGCATAACTTTCTGTACAGATCCTCAGACTCACATGCCTGTCCCTTTTTTATACTATGAAATGAATTTAATAGCTGTGATGATATACATGTCCTTTTTCCTTTACAAGGCCATCTCCAATTGGTGGTTATATCTCCCCTAAGAAAAAAATATATCTTCCAATAGATATTTCTATGTCAATTTCTATCATAAGTGACATTGATGAAGGATGGAGATTTCTACGAGGGTTCTTACATGTAAAAACTCTCATAGAAACTCTTCATCTCTCATACCAATTAATATTGGTCCCATAATATTAAAGTGATCATTTTATTTCTTGTCATATATAATAGAAATAGAGAACCATTGAAGGCTACTTTTTGTTTGTGTAATTTCTATATAGAAACTCTAACAACTAAGATAGAAATTTGCTTAAAGTACCATGCCAAGTAGGATAATAACCCAATTTTAAAAATTTCTATTCGAGATGGCCTAAGAACATTATTACTAGATGGAACTCAAAAATACTGTTAGTCCCGGGGCTTGATCAAAGATGGAAAAACAGATGCAATCGAGATCTGAGATGTCCCACAAAACTTTGCAGAGAGCAAACTCAAGATCTACGATGGTATAAAAAATCAAATAGCCAAATTACAATCTGAAGGAGGGAAAAAGAGAAGAGAAGATCTCTCGTTCTTCCTTACAAACGTGTTGCAATTGGGACAGAACGAGTTACAATAAAACTAGAGAGAGATGAGAAGAAGAACAATGCTGGGGTGTCAAAACACCGTTGCTCAAAGCAAGATTCGCCCCACACGATCTGCTTCCAGGAACCAGCAAGTTGAATAACTTGTGGAACGCTCGATGTCACCTCTGTTCTGACTCCTCGGATGGACTTGCAATGGCGGCAGCAGCTCTCTCTCTCTTTCTCCTTTTCTCACTTGTATTTTCGTAGTTTTCACAAAGGAGGCCAGAAGAGAGTATATATAGAGAGAGGGTGGAAACCCTAGCCGCCTCTTCAGTTATGGAAAGATTGAATCAAATCACAAAAAGATAGCAACGAATTAATTCTAATCCCACAAAGATAGGAACTGAATTAATTCAAATCCCACAAAGATAGTAACGAAATTAATTCATATCCCACAAAGATAGGATCTGAATTAATCGCATTGATTCACCCTTTCCATAACCGATTTGAAATCTGCACAGTCAGCGTAGCCCTCCATGCGGCAGCAGCAGCAGCAGCCTGGCCGCATGGACCGCTTGGGCCGCATGGACCGCATGTGCCGCATGAGCCGCATGGACCGCATGAGCCGCATGAGCCGCATGGACCGCATGAGCCGCATGGACCGCATGGACCGCATGAGCCACATGGCCGCATGAACCGCATGAACCGCATGGCCGCATGAGCTGCATGAGCTGCATGAGCCGCATGAGGCCTCATATGAGCCGCATGCCACATAAGACCGCATGGCCGCATATGAGCCGCATAAAGATCGCATGACTGCTGACGTGCTAAGTACAAAGTGCGCCAACAAAATGCCATATTACGCCTCATGAGCCCATGAGCCCGAGCCCGAGTCCGAGTCCGAGTCCGAGTCCGAGTCCGAGTCCGAGTCGCTAAGCCCCTTTGGGGCTTAGCTCCAAGTAGAATTAATCCAAGAGAATGACAAAAGCATTAATGCTTAATCCTTGGAGCCTTATTCTTACCTCCTAGTAAAATCACCCACATGGTTCCCTCCTTAGGGTCACCACCCCATGTGCATCTCTCAACAACACACCCATGTATATATGTTGAGATAACTCATGGTGCTTTTCCAATGTGGGACTAAAATTTTACAAGGCATATTGAGAGCAAGCTCTCTCCATATAAATAAAGCACCAACAATCCCCCACATATCACAACATATATATGTGTCCAGGGTTGAGCGTTCCCCACAGTAACTGTCCATTTTGCATTAGGATAGATGTCGCTGACGACTTGAATCTTCCCGCATGGGTTAAATAACAATGTGATACAAGAATGGACTACGCCTTGAATTCTGCACCACAATTGTAATTCTTTCCACTCACAAAGTGTAGTTACGTGTGCTTCTGGCGGCACATTAAAGGTCCTGTGCCAGCCTGGTTTCAGTGTATAATTTTGGGCGTCTACAAGTTTACCCTCAAGAGACGGACTGATATCTCTTTTCATACACTATAGGTGAGTTCTTTATTAAAGAGATATGGCATGAAGCCTTGCGCTTCCTTGCGGTGCTATGCCGCGATGACATGGCCTGAAGCCGAGGCATTACCCCTACTTGGGAACCTCATCGTAGTGTCATACTACTGTAGCATGAGGTCACAAGCCTCTTTGTAGTGCCAAACTACCCAGCATGAAGCCTAAGGCTTCCTTGCGGTGTTACGCCGCAACGACATGGCTTGCAATGCCGAGGCTTTATCCCTACCTGGGTACCTCATCGTGGTGTCGTGCTACTGTAACATGGGGCCATCCTCCCCTTTGTAGTGCTGTCTACAACTCTTTAATTACGTCATACAGCATTAGGCTACCTGCCTATTTGCGGTGCTATGCCGCTATGACTTGGCTTGCAAAGCCGAGGCATTACCCCTACCTGGGAACCTCATGGTGGAGTCATCCCACTGTAGCATGGAGTTTCACTCATTGTAGTGCTGCTCTACCGTGCTTCCTGTAAAGCACACCAGACATTCACTCTGCCTGAGAACTCATTAAGGCGTTTAAGCCAACCTTCCACAGGATCTGTTTTTCCGTAGAAAAATACATAGTAGACAACAGTGGTTATGGGTCCGTATCCCTTCCATGTTCCATAGAACAAGTACCCACCGTTACCTGATAGTTTTCCAGTCAGTGATCCTCCTTTGAACCCAAAGTTAGATACCTAGTAGATTTCTCTTTGAACTAATAGCATAAAACTTTATGGTAGGATTACAAAGACACACTATCAGAATGCCTTCAAGCCCATTTTACAAGCTGTGTCTTCGACCAGCTGGCGCTTGAGGCCCTTTGTGAACGGATCTGCCAGGTTCTCCTGACTCCGAACATCAACCACTGCAATTACACCTCTTTTGATAAGATCGTGTACTGCCCTGTGCTTCAACCGCACAGTCCTCTTCTTTCCGTTGAAGAGGTCATTTGATGCCACCGCCGCAGTCGTCTGGTTGTCACAGTATATCGGTATCGCCGGTATCTGAGCCCCAACCACTGGAAGATCATACATGAGCTCCCGAAGCCATTCTGCTTTATCTGCTGCAGTTTCAAGTGCATAGAATTCAGATTCCATGGAGGAACGAGAGAGTATTGTCTGCTTCTTCGACTTCCACGATATAGCAGCTCCATCCAAGGAAAAAATATATCCACCTGTGGATCTCTCGCTTTCCACTTCTGAACACCAGTTAGCATCACTGAAGCCTTCTACTACTGTCGGATATCCGTTGTAGTGCAGTGCATATGTCTGAGTCTTCTTGAGATATCTCATTACTCACTTCACAGCTTTCCAGTGCTCAATCCCTGGGTTGCTTGTGAACCGACTCAGCATTCCCACGGCGAAAGCTATGTCAGGCCTTGTGGCAGTAGTTGCGTACATCAAACTTCCGATAACGCTAGAATACTCCAGCTGTCTGACGCTTTCCCTCGAGTTTGGCTTCAGCTTCTGATCACACCTGTATGGCGTATCGATCCCTGGAAGATCCTTATACCCATAGCGTATGAGCATCTTCTCAATATAGTGAGATTGTGACAGCGCTACTCCAGTGTCTGTCCGGATGATCTTTATGCCCAAGATGACATCTGCATCCCCCAAGTCCTTCATATTGAACTTGGTTGAGAGGAACTTCTTTGTCTCTGTGACACAGCCTATATCCGTACCTAGGATTAGCATGTCGTCCACGTACAGACAAACGATGACTCCTCTTCCATCAGCGAACTTTGTGTAAACACATTTGTCCGTCTCGCTGACTCTGTAGCCGTTTGACCTAATAACTTTGTCAAACTTCTCATGCCACATCTTGGGAGCTTGCTTCAAACCATATAATAATTTCACCAACTTGCAGACTTTGTCTTCAAGACCTTTGACGACAAATCCATCTGGCTGTTGCATGTAAATCTCTTCGGTCAGCTCCCCATTCAGGAATGCTGTCTTTACATCCATCTGATGTATCACCAACTTATGTATAGCTGCTAGAGCGATTAACATCCTGATGGTGGTCATCCGAGCTACTGGAGCGTACGTGTCGAAGTAGTCTATCCCCTGTTTCTGAGAAAATCCCTTGGCGACCAGCCTGGCCTTGAACTTGTCAATAGTTCCATCTGCCTTCATCTTCTTCTTGAAGATCCATTTACATCCAATAGGCTTTTCTCCTTCAGGTAGATCTACCAACACCCATGTGTTATTGGAGGTGATAGAGTCAAACTCGTCATTCACTGCCTCCTTCCAGAAGATAGCATCTCTGGTCTTTATCGCCTCATCATAGGTAAGCGGATCTGCTTCCACATGATAGGTGACAAAGTCATCTCCGAAATCTTTCGGTCTCCTCGCTCGCTTAGCTGACGGCTCGGCGAGTTCTGGTACAAGAGTTGTTTCATCAACAACAGCTTCTTCTTGGACTACTGGCTCGTATGAGATTTCAGTCTCATTAGTACCTGCATCATTTTTTGGAATGTCCGAAAGAACAATGTTTTTGTCTTTTGCGAACTTGTCTTCAAAGTATTCAGCATCGCGAGATTCGATAATATGATTTGATTCAATATCAAGAAATCTCCGAGCATCACTCTTCTCGGCATACCCCAAGAAGATAGCCTTCGTAGTCCTTGTCCCCAGCTTCTGAATCTTCAGATCTGGAAGCTTCACATACGCCAGACACCCCCACACTCGAATGACATTCAAGTTGGGTCTGACTTTGAACCAGAGTTCATGAGGAGTTACGTCCGAAGTTGCATATGGCACTCTATTCAGAATGAAAGTGGCCGTTAATGCAGCTTCTCCCCAGTAGCATTTTGGAAGACCTGCAGTGAGCAGCATGAAATTCCTCATTTCTGTTAATGTCCGGTTCTTCCTCTCTGCTACTCCGTTGGATTGAGGAGAATATGGAGCAGTAGTCTCGCATATGATTCCATGTTCTTTGCAGAACGATGCGAATTCATGAGACCTGTACTCCCCACCTCGATCACTTCTCAGCCTCTTGAGTTGTTGTCCAGTCTGCCGTTCAGCCTCGGCCCTGAACTCTCTGAACTTCTCGAAAGCTTCGTCTTTGGACTTGAGCAAGTAGACGAACGCGTATTTTGAGAAGTCGTCGATGAAGGTTATAAAATACTTCATCCCGGCCTTCGTGGAGAAATGTTTGAAGTCACAGATATCGGAGTGCACCAACTCCAGAAGATCTGTGCTTCTATTGACCCGATGAAAGGGTTTTCTTGTGATCTTCGTCTGAGCACACACCTCACACTTCTCCACCTTACCCCCACATTTGGAGATAAGTCCTAGACTAGACATTTTGTTAATTCTCTTACAATGAACATGTCCTAGTCTATTATGCCACAACTCAAGAGAATAATCAGAAAATGCAACTACATTAATATCTTCAAACTGGTTAACAAGCTAAATTTTAAACATGTCTTCGATTTGATAAGCCTTCCCGAAGTATGTTCCTTTCTTGGACATCACCATCTGACCAGCATTGATGTCCATCCTCAAGCCTGCGTTGCAGAGCAGGCTCCCAGAGATCAGGTTCTTGGCAATTGCCGGAACATGCTTCACACCTTGAAGCGTCAGAGTGTTCCCAGAAGTGAGTTTCAGTTCCACGGTCCCGATCCCCAGAACTTCAGCTTGGGCCTGGTTCGCCATGACAACCTTCTCAGATATCGGCTGGTACGTGACGAACCATTCCTTGCCTGAACAGACATGGCAAGTCGCACCAGTGTCTATCCACCAGTCAGAGTCAACCCCCACAGTTGTGACCTGTCCGATCATAGCAACAACGTTAGAAACCAATGAAACCTTATTAGGCTCACATTTCTCTGATTATTTAGGCTTAGATCTGCATTCACTCTTGTAGTGGCCTTTCTTGCCATAATTATAACAAGTCACGTGGGACTAGTCTTCTGTTGCTTGAAAGAAGGACCCTTCACTTTCAGATTAGTGAAGTCCTTCTTCTTGGGATGAGAAGTCGCCTGCTTCCCCTTGGGATCCCTCGTCTGCACCAGGTTGGCTTTAGCCAACTGTTTGGACAGAGTGTCCATCTTCTGTTGAGAACGCATCTCGTTCTCAACATGGATCTCTTGAAGTAGATCTCCCAAGCTAATGTCTAGCTTCTTTCTGTGCATCCTTGCATAGAAGGTACTCCATCCAGCAGGAAGTTTTGAGACGATCCCTCCGACGACAAACTTGTCGGGAAGGGGCATCTCTTCGTCTTCCAGTTTCTGACGCAGCTTCAAAAATTCTTTCACCTGTGGTAACATGGACTTTTCGTCCTCAAAGAGCAATTTGTGATATTTTTCAACCACAAACATTTTGCTCCTATTCTTGTCTTCTTCATACAGATTTTTCACAGACTCCCATATGTCTCTGGCAAGTTCCTTCTTCGAGTAGGATTCTGCCAGGGAATCCTCCATAGCATTCAGGATGAGAAGCCTGCAGATGCTATTTTTCCTTCTCCATTTGGCCTGGAGTTTGGTAGCCGCGTTGATGGCGGCAGTAGATCCAGTGTCTGGAACAGAGGGTTCTTCCTCCAACAGAACATGATCAACATCTTTCAGTTGAAGAGTTAGGTATACCTTTCTCTTCCAGACTTGATAGTGCTCTCCATCGAACTTTTCCAACTTGCAGAAGTCCGATTGGAGGAGCGAAGCATTAATGTTTTCCATCTATACGGATCTTGCTTTGAGATTGTTAGTCCCGGGGCTTGATCAAAGATGGAAAAACAGATGCAATCGAGATCTGAGATGTCCCACAAAACTTTGCAGAGAGCAAACTCAAGATCTACGATGGTATAAAAAATCAAATAGCCAAATTACAATCTGAAGGAGGGAAAAAGAGAAGAGAAGATCTCTCGTTCTTCCTTGCAAACGTGTTGCAATTGGGACAGAACGAGTTACAATAAAACTAGAGAGAGATGAGAAGAAGAACAATGCTGGGGTGTCAAAACACCGTTGCTCAAAGCAAGATTCGCCCCACACGATCTGCTTCCAGGAACCAGCAAGTTGAATAACTTGTGGAACGCTCGATGTCACCTCTGTTCTGACTCCTCGGATGGACTTGCAATGGCGGCAGCAGCTCTCTCTCTCTTTCTCCTTTTCTCACTTGTATTTTCGTAGTTTTCACAAAGAAGGCCAGAAGAGAGTATATATAGAGAGAGGGTGGAAACCCTAGCCGCCTCTTCAGTTATGGAAAGATTGAATCAAATCACAAAAAGATAGCAACGAATTAATTCTAATCCCACAACACTACTAAAATCTGCTCATATAGCGACGTATATTAGCGACGGATGCTTGTGGCGTCGCCAAACATTGAAATATAGCGACGCCACGAAGGAAACGTCGTAAAACGTCGCTGACTAGCGACGTTCTGCGACAGAAGACTAAAAACGTCGCTGAATAGCGACGTTTTGTGACGTAACTTACTTAACGTCGCCATTTTGGCGACGTTTAGCGACGGCTAATAAGGACGTCGCTAACTCTTTTATAATTAGGGCAGAGAGTTCAGTCGAACGAAAATTTTCGAACGAAAATTTTTTTCCCCCCTCGACCCGATTTCCTCCTCCGGCGAATCCCTCCCCCCTCCCCCCCGACGACTCCACCGTCCCCCCTCCCCCCCGACGAGTCCCCTCCTCTCCCCGACGACTTCCCCCCTTCTCCACCGGCGAATCCCTCTCCCCGACGACTTCCCCCCTTCTCCACCGGCGAATCCCTCTCCCCGACGACCCCCCCTCCCGTCGAGCTCCTCCTCCTCGAGCTCAGGTAAACCCTAAGCTCCCCCTCCTCCTCCTCCTCTCCCACGGACACACACACACACGGACACACACACGAACACACACACGGACACACGTACACACACAGACACACGTACACACACAGACACATGGTTTTGTTAGATAGATCTGAGTTTTGTTCAGTCTTTAAGCCTTTTTAATGCATTTGTTTAGTTCCTCCTTGATCATTCATGTAAACCTTATGTTATTGGATATATATAGGCTATTATGGTTACATGAGGATGTGAGTTATAGGTTAGAGGTTGAATTGGGGCTGAGTTAGCCTTGAAGTCATGGGTTGAGAGTTGAGAGGTTGGAGTATGGAGTTAGGAGTGAATGTGAGGGATAAGTTTATATGTAAGGTATGAATTATATATATATATATGATGTTTTGAATACATGTGATTGGTAGTCCAAGTTATTATAGGATTTTGGTTTATAGCTTGTATATAGGCTCTTGTATATATAGTTTACCCAATTAGGATTGTTTCTAGGGTAACATATAAGGCTATGTTGGTTAGGCCTAATTAGACTTTAGTTGACTAGCCCAAGACCTAGAATGCCTTGGTATTGAACCTAATAGGCTATGTTTGACCAATAGTTGACTTTAGTCTAGATGAGGCTAACCTAGACTAGTTTGACCTTGTTTGACCAAACTAGACTAAGGTTGACCTAGTTTGACTGTTAGAGTTGACTAGAGTTGACCAAGTTTGACTTTGACCTAGATTGACCTAGAAATCATATAGATTGCATTGTATCCTTCATTTCTCTTGTATTTTGCATATCATGACCTGTATTGCTCTATTTAGGACTTTGTGGCTCAGATTCAGACACCTGATATTTATCCGTCTTAGAGCCTTGGTTTGGGATACCAAGTTGGGGTTAGAAATAGGATACTAGTTAGCTATTGGTATGTGTAGATATATATTAGATAGATAGTTGGATGGATAGGTGGATAGATGGATGGGGAGTAGAAGGTGAGCTGCTGCCCCCATTCCAGCAACAGCAGCAGCAAGAACAGCTGTTGTAGCAGCAGTTTACATCAGCAGTAGCACCCCCATGGCCCCCCACTTGTAGTGATTAGCACTAATGGGGGCAGGAGAGGTAATTATAGGAGTAATTAGATCTAGATCTAATTAGCACTTGGCTACAAGGCATATTCCAAGAATATTCTAGAGAATATTCCAAGTCTATTCTAAGGAATATAGCGACTCCTATCGTTTGAATTAACCACATCTTGGCTATTTGTTAAATAGATCGACCCTGAGCTCCCATGTTCAGTCGTGCCTTCAACATCATGTTCAAATGAAGGTGACAAGCAGATGACTATGAAAAAATATGTCGTATTGAGCTTCATAAAGAAATGCAAGATTACTACATAGGAGGAAAGGTTTGGTAGGATTACGTCAAAGCACACGGCTTAGAAAATTATGACATATTTGTCTTCCGACACCGTGGTAACATGGTTGTCACATTAAGGGCCTTTGAGGAGGTGGCATGTTGTGAACAAATATATCCTTAGTTCTCCTACGTAATGTTAAAGTAAATCCGTAGAAGAACTATAAGGATATATTTTTTCACAACATGTCACCTTGTCAAAGACCCTTAATGTACCAACCATGTTACTACGGTGTCGGAAGACAAATATGTCATAATTTTCTAAGCCGTGTGCTTTGACGTAATCCTACCAAACCTTTTCTCCTATGTAGTAATCTTGCATTTCTTTATGAAGCTCAATACGGCATATTTTTCTATAGTCAGCTGCTTGTCACCTTCATTTGAACATGATGTTGAAGGCACGACTGAACATGGGAGCTCATGGTCGATCTATTTAACAAATAGCCAAGATGTGGTTATTTCACAGAAGCCATGAATTACCGGGAAAGCTGATGTCGCGGTCTAGTCACAAAACGTCGCTGTTTTGTTTAACTCAGCGACATTTTGCGACTCCACATTAGGGACGTGATTATCAGTATGTGTCAGATCTTAGTATTCCTAAGTAAGAGTGGGTATATGTGAGTGAGTATCATTAGAGTGTTAGAGAGTTAGTTCAGTCCTAGTACCTAGAGTATATAGAGTATCTTAGAAATATAGGTATGATTGGTACAGTGTTTTGAGCCATTCTTTAGAAATTAAATTTACTTATGCCAAGCCTTTTGGGCCTATCAGAGTTATAGATTTTTTTCGGAAATCTAGTATAACGCTGATTGCCTCAAAAGGCTTGTATAAGTAAGAGTGTATAGAGTACCTTTTGGGCCTATAAGAGTTACTTCACTCAGTTTGTCAAGACAAGTAAACTTTTTAAATGTTGACGGTATATATACCGTCAACATTTGGTACTTTTGCCTTGTAGCTACAGGCAGTTGCCTGTATTTTGCCTTATAACTTGGCCTATGGCCTGTGCTTAAGCAGTGTGGACTTCCAGGTTAGGGTGTTAGTTCATGATTAGCATTATTTAGATATTAGTTTCAGTTAAAGGGTTAGTTAAGATTAGGATATTAGTTTATGTTAGAAGGAATATGAGAGTTAGTAGATGTTAAAGTAGGATATTAATTTATTAGTTAGGATAGATAGTTTGAGTTAGGATACTGCTCAAGCACAGGCCAAAGGGTCGATATTGGGTATTAATTTAAAAAGTTTTACTTGTCTTGACAAACTGAGTTAAGTAACTCTTGTAGACCCAAAGGGTCGATATTGGACAGTTGGTGTCGTGTACTCCTACAAGTACAATTATACCTCACCAATAATCTCAGTTTTCTCTAAACTGTCGCTCTCTACTGACCTCTATCTAAATTGCGCACCCATATCTAAACTGCCTTAATATTCATTCACTGACTGCAATGTGCATCTATCTATCTTACAGAATTATCCTCAATTGGATATGGATATGAATTACTACTTACGAAATAAACTGCCTTAATATTCATTCATTTTACTAGATTGTTGATCGAGTTGACCAATAGTTGACTTTGACCTTGATTGGCCTAGGAATCATATAGAATTGCATGTATACTTCTTTTATTTTATATTGACTTCCATGATATGACAGCTCCTCAAAAAAAAGAATCCTCTACTAGACATCGCACTCTCCTTTTCAGAACATCAACTAGTATTACTACCTTGATGTATATATAAAGTATGCATGTATAATAGTAGGTAATGATATGCAAAACTGAAAAGATAAATGCAATGCATGAATGAATGGATGAAAAGATAAATGCAATCCATCGGAAAAGCTTTGACACTTGCATATCATTCACTACCTTGATGTATCTATCTTACAGAATTATGGAGCTGAATTACTATCTGCGGAATCGTACTTGGATGTACAACCGTCATCCTGATGACATGTGCGGTGTGCGGGATGAATTCATAGAGGGTGTACACCAGTTCCTGCAGTTTGCCAAGGCGTTCCCTCAGTACATGGACGGTACCAAAATTAAGTGTCCGTGTGTGAGATGTCGTAACTTTAAATATCATCCAGAAGTGGATGTCACGTATCATTTGTACTCGAAGGGTTTCACGCCGAATTACTATCAGTGGAGCGAGCACGGAGAACTTGTGTCTTTAGCATCGGAGTACGAGCCTTATGTTGATGTCCACAACAACGCTCCTTACGACGATGGGTTGGTGAACATGGTTTTTGACGCGGCCGGGCCTAGTTTCGATCCGGATGATCATGATGCACCTGAGGAGGCACCGAACCCCGATGCTGCACAGTTCATGGAGTTGCTGGAGAATGCAAGGACTCCATTATATCCTGGTTGTGAGGATCATTCACCGTTGGAGGTGGTTACAAGATTGTTGAGCATCAAGTCCGATTTTAACATGTCGCAAGATTGCTACAACCGTATTATGGAGTTGCTTATAGAAATATTGCCTGAGGGTGCGAAGTTGCCTAAAGACTTTTACCGGTCTAAGAGGATGGTTAGATCGCTCTGGATGGGATATGAAAAAATCGATGCCTGTCGCAACGGGTGCATGTTGTACTACAAAGACGACAAGGATGAAGACGCCTGCAGATTTTGTGGTGTCGATCGCTACAAGGCCTGTGGTAGAGGAAAGTCTGTCGGTACCAGGAAGCCTACCTCTTCGATGCACTACTTGCCGTTGACGCCGCGTTTGCAGCGGTTGTTTATGGTGAAGGAAACTGCAGAAAACATGAGTTGGCATAAGCGGGAACATACCGAAGGAGTGTTGGATCACCCATCTGATGGAGAAGCATGGAAGCACTTTGATCGAGAGTATCCAGATTTTGCTTCTGATCCGCGTAATGTTAGATTGGGTCTCTGCTCTGACGGTTTTACCCCATTCGGACTTTCAGGATCCCAGTATTCGTGTTGGCCTGTGATCGTCACCCCGTATAATCTACCGCCTTGGATGTGCATGAAGACTCCATATATGTTCCTCACCGTTATTATCCCAGGTCCGAACAATCCGAAAAGGAACATTGATGTTTATTTACAACCATTGATTGATGAGTTGAATCAGCTGTGGGAAGTAGGTTCCAACACGTACGATGTATCTAGAAAACAAAATTTCCAGATGCGGGCAGCACTTATGTGGACCATCAACGACTTTCCGGCCTATGGAATGTTATCTGGATGGAGCACGCATGGTCGTCTTTCATGTCCGTGTTGCATGGACGACACTAAGGCTTTCCGTTTGAAACACGGAGGCAAACCGTGCTTCTTCGATTGTCATCGACGATTCCTGCCGAAGGATCATCCGTACCGGAGGAACAAGAATGCTTTTCGTGCTGGCGTTGTGGAGAAGGGTGATCCACCGACAAGGTGGTGCGGAGCCACGATATGGGAGGAGGTTAGAGATTTACCAAGTGCTATTGAGCAGCCTGCTACGGGCTACAAGTGTGACGGATTTGGTCGCACTCATAACTGGACGAAGAGGAGTATATTCTGGGATCTGCCATACTGGAGCACCAATCTGATTAGACATAACCTTGATGTCATGCATATTGAGAAGAATGTGTTTGACAACATAATTAATACTGTAATGGACGTAAAGGGGAAGACGAAAGACAATCCTAAGGCTAGATTGGACTTGAAAGAAATATGTAGACGTCCTGCATTGCATTTGATAGAGGACGGGAATGGAAAGTTGAAGCAGCCTAAGGCAATTTTCTCACTGGAGAAGGAGGATAAAGTGAGGCTTTGTAGGTGGATTCAAGGTCTGAAATTTCCAGATGGGTATGTTTCAAACTTGAGAAGATGCGTCGACCTCAAGGAGAACAAACTGACAGGTATGAAGAGCCATGATTGTCACGTATTCATGGAGCGGTTAATTCCGATTGCATTTCGGGAATTCTTACCGCAGGCAGTTTGGGATCCATTGACGGAGCTTAGCATATTCTTCAGGGACCTTTGTTCTAAGAAATTGCTCGTTGATCGTCTAGAAAAGCAAGAGAAGGACATTGCGGTAACACTGTGCAAGCTAGAGAGGGTGTTTCCTCCTGGATTCTTCGACTCTATGGAGCATTTGCCGATTCATCTTTCCTACGAGGCACGTGTTGGTGGACCCGTCGAATATCGATGGATGTACCCGTTCGAGCGACATTTGAATCACCTAAAAAGAAAGGTAAAAAATAAGGCTCGGGTCGAGGGTTCTATTTGTGAAGCCTATATTCTCGAGGAGATTACAAATTTCTGCTCCTCCTATTTCAAACCTCATGTTGCTACGAATAGAACGAGGGCTCCGAGAAACGACGACGGATATCAAGAATTTAATGATGGAATACTGAAAGTATTCAATGCGTCCGGAAAGCCTTCGGGAAAAATGAAGAAGAGATATTTGAATGACGAAGAGCTAAGGGCTGCTCAGTTGTATGTATTACTCAATTGCGACGAGGATGAAGTGGAGAAGCTAGAAGGGTAAGTAAGGAATGATGAGTTTACGTCATCTCAATGTAATAGTATAAGCTAATATTATTGTACTAATCGTTCTAATGCTTCGTTGTTTTCCAGCACATATAATGATGAGTTGAGGCTGGTTAGACCCTACCTAACAGACGAAGCATTAGAACAAGAAATGAGACGTCATTTTCCTTCTTGGTTGAGCGAATATGTAAGCAGTTCGGTAATATTTACTGGCCTCTTCTAATGCAACTGCGCAATAAATAACTTATTATCTCTTCTTTGATATTCAGGTCGATCGTCTAATTTCACCCGAGATTGAATTAATTAGAACTCTTGCCAAGGGACCAATTACTTTTGTTAAAACATGGCCAAGTTATTGTGTCAATGGCTTTCGGTTCAAGTCGACAAATGCTCCGATCAGAGACAGCTTCCTGGATCTTGATTCCACGAAGAACAGTTGTTTGTGTATCAAGTCTTCGAACTACAAAGACGTCGATCCAGGAAATGATTTCTTTGGCATCTTGCGAGAGATTGTGGAGTTGTCATATAATTATGGCAGAGAACCTGCAAATATCGTGTTGTTCAAGTGTGAATGGTTCGATCCGATTGAAAATCAAGGCTGGAAAATTGACAAGCATGGTCTTGTGGATATAAACTACAAGCGTAGATATCAAGGCTACGAACCGTTTGTCCTAGCAACTCAGGCTCAGCTCGTGTATTTTACAGCTTATCCGAGACGGGGAGCAACGAAGTCTGACTGGTGGGCAGTATGCAAGACTAAAGCTAGAGATACTTTTGATGTTGATGAAAAAGCTTACCAGGAGGACGAGCTACCTCCTGTAACCAATATTGTCGATGTGGACTCCACGGAAGTTACGCATTACACGACACATAATGTAGAAGATGTAGAATTATCCGAAGAGGAAGGCGAAGCCGACGAAGGTGAAGACGAAAGTGAAGATGAGGAGGAAGAGGAAGATGAGGTCGAGGAAGACGAACAAGATGATTATTCTGAAGATGATTGAGAGAGATATTATCTGGACTTAGATGTTTATTGTAGAATGTATCATCATATGTTACCTTGGTTATTATCTTTGTTGTACTGTCATATTTCTAGTCTCTATTATTTGTTGTACTGTCATATTTCTAGTCTCTATTATTTGTTGTACTGTCATATTTCTAGTCTCTATTATATCTTGTACTATCATATGCTGTTATCAGGTATGGCAGGTCGTCGCGGACATTTGCGAGGGCCACGAGGAGGTCGGGATCATCCGGTACTTCCTACAGGTACTGCTAGGGGACGGAGTTTGCCTTCGGTACCTCCTATTGGTACCGGCTCTGGATCCTCGTCGCCGATTACTCCTCCATATCGGACAGTAGCTGGGCCGGTTGGGACGACGTCACGTGGCATATCTCCTGGGACGAGTAGTTCCAGACCTGTTGAGAGGGCTCCCCCGTCTAGCGTTCCTGATGTTGATACGACGATGGAGACGGATGAGCAGATGGCCGAGGAGGATGCGCCGACGGCCGACCAGCATCATGAAGATGATGCGTGCGCACCTCCGGAGGAGGGGAGGACGGAGATCTGGGCCGACGGTACAAAGTAGGTATTTTGGTTTATTATTATTTTTCTTCTGTTTTTATCATAAATTAACTTTTTTCATGAATATAATATGTATGTATAGATATCGTCCTTCAGGGGTACAGAGACGCCTAGGCGATATGCTGAGGCATAATTATGGTGGTCCCTGGATTAACTACTCTGATGCTCCAGACGAAAGGAAGAACTTCTGGTTTACGCGCTTCAAGGTTAAAATAGATTTGTTTTTAACATGAATCATTTAATTTATGCATATTATATATAACTAATAAATATTTGGTTTCGTACTGTTCTAGGATATGTTTTACTATCCGCCGCACCGGGCCGAGCAGATCGAGGGGATGTTTCCTTCCGTCGCTGCCAAGCTGATCCGCGACTCTATCAACGATCAGAAGGATCGTGATCGTGCCGGAAAGCCGATCCAAGGTTGGATCACCCCTGATCAATGGAATGCGATGAAGGCTCGATTCGAGGAGCCAAAGTACAAGGAGAAGTCGGAGAAGGCCAAGGCGGCTAGGCAACATGCCTCGAAGTGGTGCGGTGGGTCGATTCCGATGACGGAACATTTCCGTCGTCTGGTATGTCTTTCTCTTTTAGAAATATTATTTTAATGCAAATCCGATAAATTATTACTAAGATAATATATTTAATTACAGGTAAGGAAGGTCGGTAACGCCGACATGGTGACCGTCTTCCTGGCCACCCATCGGAAGGGCGGAGTCCTTATTGACGAGAGGGCCGAGCAGACCTATGTAAGTATTACAATACGTTATCTTAATTTAATACTTCGTGTCCATTTTAATATAACTTAGTAAATATGATGCAAATAAATATTCATGAAGTTAGTAAAAATAAGTACATTAATTATAAATTAGAAATCATAGAGTACTATCCATACTTTCTAGGCCGAGTATAAGAGGCTGCGGGAACGGGCGGCTGCTAGTGCACCTGATGCAGGAGAGGCCGGTACTTCCTCGCAGCCCACTCAAGCTCCGTCGGAGGACGAGCTGTGGATGACCGCCGCTGGTGGCCTCCGTAGGGGTACGTACTACGGTACGGGATCCTATGGCGCCCTAGTTGCGACCCAGTCCTCTAGGACATCTCCTGCTAGTGTGCATGGTCCACAGCCGTCCCAGGAGTCTGCCCGAGTCCACCAGATGATGGAGTCTCTCCGTGACGACCTGCTACGACGGATCGAGCAGCAGTCTCAGCATCCTACGGACGATCCTGCGCTGCTAGCACGATTGGATGCGCTCGACCGCGGCATTATAGACCTCAGGGAGACGACTGAGAGGACAGAGCGCGCCGTTGGAGGGTTAGAGCGCACGGTGACGGAGTTGCAGACAGGACAGGTGACCATGGCCGAGACGGTGAGAAAGGCGCAGGATTCGATGGTCCAGAGCACTGGTAGAATGTTATCTATCATGGATTCATACAACCAGCGACTTACAGCGTTGGAGCATGCTGGTACTCTGGGTGCGCCTTCATCGTCGTCGACTCCGCCGCCTCCACCGCCTTCTTCTTCGACACCGACTCCACCGACGTCACAGCCTGGCGCTCCATCTGTATCGATTTCACTTGCGGAGTATGAGGAGTTTTTACGCCTTCGTCGCGGCGGTGCCCCTCCTGCACCAGATCACTAGTAGTCCTAGTTAGGACTTTTATTTGTGTTTGTATCATCTTATGTTTGTGACTTATGATTGGATGTTTGTATTGGATGTTAGTTGTGTATTGGATGTTTGTGACTTATGATTGGATATTTGTGACTTATGATTGGATGTTTGTATTGGATGTTTGTATTGGAATTGTGAGTGGGGGTTTCAATGCGCTGTGATTTGGAATTGTGAGTGGGGATTTGAATGTGTACCTATATGTGTTTTATAGAATTGTGAGTGGTAATATAGAATCTGTGTTTTATTTTTTTTTATTTTTTTTACAACTTTAGCGACGTTTAGCGACGCTTACTGACGTTTAGCGACGTCGTTTTCCGACGTTTACCGACGACAAGCTGCAAATAATATATGTTTGCGACGTTTTACCGACATTTACCGACGACTAACTGCAAAAGAGTACAGCTCTCCGACGTATTTACCGACGTCTAGCGACACTAGCTGCAAAAATGTACAGGACCATTACCGACGTCTAGCGACGAAACTCACGTCGCTATATTACCGACGAAACGACGCTAGACGTCGGTAACTATTCCAGGTTTTACCGACGTGTGGCGACTACGTATACGTCGCTAATATACCGACGGAACGACGATAAACGTCGATAACTCACCGACGTACTCGTACGTCGCTGAATGTCGGTAGTTGCGACGTTCAGCGACGTTTTCGTGATCACCGACTAAGGAAACGGCGACAAAAGCTAAACGTCGGTAAATACGTCGGTGATACAGATTAGCGACGGAATTTCCTATTTTTCCGACGTTTTTGGGCGTCGCTAAAACCACTTATTTTGGTAGTGCAAAGATAGGAACTGAATTAATTCAAATCCCACAAAGATAGTAACGAAATTAATTCAAATCCCACAAAGATAGGATCTGAATTAATCGCATTGATTCACCCTTTCCATAACCGATTTGAAATCTGCACGAACCGCATGGCCGCATGAGGCCGCATGACTGCTAAGTGCAAAGTGCGCCAACAAAACGCCACATTACGCCTCATGAGCCCGAGTCCGAGTCGCTAAGCCCCTTTGGGGCTTAGCTCCAAGTGGAATTAATCCAAGAGAATGACAAAAGCATTAATGCTTAATCCTTGGAGCCTTATTCTTACCTCCTAGTAAAATTACCCACATGGTTCCCTCCTTAGGGTCACCACCCCATGTGCATCTCTCAACAACACACCCATGCATATATGTTGAGATAACTCATGGTGCTTTTCCAATGTGGGACTAAAATTTTACAAGGCATGTTGAGAGCAAGCTCTCTCCATGTAAATAAAGCACCAACAAATACATCTTGAACTTCAAATTTGTAATAAAAATATATAGAATGGATTAGATTTGTATAAAAATAGTAAACAAATAAATCTTAAAGCCCAAATGAGAGGAATGAACATAGACCTATGTGTCATCCTTCTTTTTTTTTTTTCCAAAAAAATATAAAATCTAGAACCTAGAAATTGAGACTACAAATTGAACCTTACTATTCTACAAAATGAGTTTCAACATTCGGAATGTAAAAAATTCTTATTAGGACGATGCTATAGCTCATGTGGCTGGAACGTGACTATCATGGAACTCTAATTGAACCTTACTATATATTCTACAAAATGGACTCATATATTCTGAATCTAGAAATTGGGATGAGGCTTACTGTTGATGACACAGCATTGATAAGTTTTTTTTATTGCTTTCTGCATTTGACACAGCATTGATAAGTTTTTTTCCCCTCGTGTAACGAACGCCTATATGTCCAAATCTGACATTAATGCTGTCAAAAGTTTCAATTGATGTTGGTGCAGAGCTAGTCAGTTAATGATCCATCTGTGGGCATGATTAATATAGAAAGGGATAAGCACAGTAGATATGTTGTCATTTACAGTAACATAACTAATAACTGTTTCTTTCATCTTCTTTCAACTTGTTACCGGTTTTCCCTTCGGATCTTTAGGATTAAAGGCCTTCTGCAACAAACTCCGGTTTATGCTTGCAGCTATGGGTCATTTAGAAAATTCCACTTACAATATATTATTAAGAATAATATACAAAAATATATATGATGAATTTCCACTACTGACAATGGACCTGTAGCTTCACGTAAGACACCTAAGCTAGTTAATGTCCCTCCTCTTTCTTTTGTACCTTTTTCTTTTAGTTGGAATTGGAATTATCTTCGTATCACGATCAGATGCAAATTCATGACTGCTTGATCCTGGTGTTATGGCATCTCCATGCATGATCTGCTAATAAACTTGTTGGATATTCTTCAATAATATTTCGTTTTGAATCTGCAATAAAATAAAAAATAAATAAATTGTTACTGGCCTCCGGGAAAGTCGTGCACGTAGCACTGCCCTAAGAGTTAGTCCGGGCCTATGTGCAGACTGTTTCCGAACGCTCATAGTGGTAAAGTCCCCGCTCCACCGGAATCTCCTTGCCGCACACGACTTAGAGAGAGTGACCCACGACTTAGCTCCGCCCAGAGCAACAAGAAAGAAGAAGAGCAACGTTTCGGAGAAGATGATAATTTTAGAGAGGTTTTGTACGGAATTTTTCAGTGTATGGAAGAAGAGATATGATCTGATTTATATAGGCTGAATTCTTACGTATAGGAGTAATGGTGAATTAAATCACCCAATTAAATGCTTGACGTTATAGAATAAAACACATGAAAAACATGTGATACAATGTATCTGGACAGTCCAAACGTTACAAAAATTAAATGAATAGTAACGGTCAAAATTGAATTGAGCTTGACTAAATAATGGTTGGAATTGAGCTTTTGCTCTTGTTTGGGTGAGGAACACACAAGCACATCTAACAATCCCCCCCAAAAGGTCAAGTTCCAAGATAATAGAAGGAAAGAAAAATATATGAAGGATAAGAAAATTTCTGGGCAGTTGAATACTATGCATAAATGAGATGGACTACAGCCTTGAATCTCACGTAGTGACTATTGTCTTTGTCTGAAGAAGAGCTTGATGGACTACGTCTTGAATCAGTCTTCTTGAATCAGACTCAGAAAATAGCACACATAGTACGCTAGAGGTACGTGGGTCTACCGGGTGGCGCGTTTGATTGGCCATGCGCAGTTTTACACATTCATGAGAGTTGTCTAGGATCGCCCTGTCCTATAGTCGCGGCCTTCACGATATCTCATATAGGTAAGTCCTCAAGGGTTGGTGATAGGAATCAATCCTGCATATCATGCTTGGACTTATTAAGAGCTTAAGCTCACCCTATCCATATCACACAAGGAACACTGTCACCATAGTGATGTGATATTAATGTACACATGTACTGCCTCTTGGACTTTTATTTTAAAGAGAATTTAATCTCAGGTCAGTGTTCCATAATAGTCACCTAGTCCAGCTTGTTTCTACCCATTGAACCGGCTTCTTGGGATCTCCAGTCAGACTCGGTTGGGTTGCTACTGCTGGTGACTATACTATGGGCTTAACCCTATCCCCCTCGATGATTCTAGGATGAATGTCCTAGACAAACTCTTCGTCAAGAGATCTGTAAAGTTCTTTAATGACTTTTATAGTCAAGAACCATAAATTTGTCCAATAGGCTCTTGAAGTGCAGCTGCAGGTGCCTGTTCATCTTAGCATTCACAAAATCATGCTTTAGTAGTTCTATAACAGATTTATATCACACTTTATAGAAATTGCAGGAACATGTATATGCATAATAAGATTTATAAGCCATTCGGTTTTTGTACAGGTAGTGTCTAAAGCTATCATCTCAGAGTCCATTGTACTTCTGGCTATGATAGTTTGTTTACATGATCCCCAGGAGATTGCAGCTCCTGCTAGGGTAAAAACATATCCAGTTGTGGATTTCACATCATGTGAATCAGTTACCCAATTTGCATCGGAGTAACCTTCTATGATATCAGGGTGTCTAGTATAATAAAGTTTATAATCTAGAGTACCCTTAAGATATCTAAACACTCTGTCCAATGCAGTCCAATGTGACTGATTTGGGTTACTAGTATATCTACTTAGTCTCCAAATAGAAAATGCAATATAAGGTCTACTCCTATTTGTTATGTACATAAGGGACCCAATCATATGTGAATATCTATGTTATTTTATAGGAGATCCTTCATTCTTCTTGAGAACAACATTATTATCATAAGGAGTAAGGGCAGATTTACTTTCTTAGTATTTTCTCAATTGAATGTGCTAAGGATAGAGTATATTCCTCATTGCATTTGGACTCTTACATTCCTAGGATCATGTTTGCCTCACCTATGTCTTTCATATCAAACTGGTTAGAAAAATAATTCTTAGTGTTATTTATCAATTCCAGTGAAGATCCTAAAATAAGGATATCATCAACATACAAGCATAAGATAACACAACTTTTATTTGTATTTTTGGAATACAAACATTTGTCATATTCATTTGGCACAAAACCAAATTCTATAATGACTTTATCAAATTTGTTGTGTTATTGCTTGGGAGCTTGCTTTAGGCCATAAAGAGATTTTACTAATCTATAAACCTTGTTTTCTTGACCTTTAGCAACAAAATCTTCAGGTTGTTCCATATATATATTTCTTCTTCTAATTCTCCATTTAGAAATGCTGTCTTTACATCCATTTGATGGATCGACAATTCATGAATGGATGCTAGGGCTAGGAGGATTCTGATAGAAGTGATCCTAGCTACAGGAGAGTAGGTATCAAAATAATCTCCATTTTTTTTGATAAATCTTTTGGCTACTAATCTAACCTTATATTTCTCTATGGTACCATCGGGATCCGCTTACAACCTATTGGTTTGCTGCCTAAAGGAAGGTCTGCTAAAAAATAAGTATTGTTCTCCATGATGGAGTTATACTTTTTGTTAATAGCTTATTTCCAAAAAGGGGTATCAGGAGAGGATATGGCTTCTTCATAAGTTGAGGGATCACCCTCTATAAAAAATATGAAGAATCCTTCTCCTAAATTCTTTTCAATCCTTTCTCTTTTACTCCTTCTAGGTTCTATGACTTGTTCAGATTAAGAATTAGGTATTTGATCATGAGAACTAGTAGATGGAGTAAGAGGAGGGTTAGAGGAATAAGAAGGGGTCATATCCTTGAAGGAAAAAATGTTCTCAAAGTAAACTGCATCTCTAGCTTCAATAATTGTGTTATTAGAGATTTTATTTACTTCAGAATGGGTTACAAAAAATCTATTGGCATTGCTATCTACGACATATCATATGAATACAGCATCTACAGTCTTAGATCCTATCTTCCTCTTTTGGGTTCAGGAATTCCTATCTTAGCTAGACATCCCCAAACTTTGAGGTAATTAATCCTAGGGGTTCGACCTTTCCATAACTCATATGGTGTCTTATCATTAGTCGTACTGGGTATCCTATTAAGAATATAACATGCTGACAATAAGGCTTCTTCCCAAAGATTATCAGGAGCACCTGAGCTGAGAAGCATGTCATTGACCATGTCTAACAGAGTGCCACTACAACAAATAGGACATACAATAGCAGTTTATCTATAGCATTCAAGTCTCCCTGCTATAGAATGTCATTATCAATAGCGTTCATTCCGCAGTGCTATTAAAAGAGCGTACAATAGCAGTTTATCTATAGCATTCGAGCCTTCCTGCTATTATAATATCATCATCCATAGCGTTTATTGTGAAGTGTTATTAAAAGTTCATACAATAGCAGTTTATCTATAGCGTTTATGCCTCCACTACAAGAAAAATAACATTTTAGGACGTTGAAATTAAGACGTGCATAAATAGTATGCCGTAAATAGTTAATTCACGACGTACATTTTATTGAATGTCATAAAAAGATTAGGAATATAACAATTAGATCTATTTATGGCTTGCATTAGAATGCCGTATTTGACTATATAAAAAAAGACGTACATTAAATGTCTTAGCCCAGGAAAATGAGCGCCCAAATTTTTTTTTCCTTTTCATTTTCCCGCTAAAGAAATTGCCTCCCTCCAACATAGATCGGGATGTTCTCACTTCTCGCAGAAAAAGAAAAGGAGAAACATCTTCTCCCACTTCTCTCGCTGCTCTCATTTCTCACGCTGTTCTCTTCTCTCACGCTGCTCTCATCTTCCCTCGATCCAGGTTCTCTCTCTCGCTTCTCTTTCTCTTCTCTCCCTACTCTCCTCTCTCAATTTTTCCCCTTTAGGGTTTTCCCTTTTTTTAGGGTCGATCTGATTTTTAGGTTATATCTACTTATTATCGATCTTGCACTATCTTTCCCCAATTTTAGGACCAACACCAAGACTGACGGTTACACCGCGTTCTCCAAAGAGACAGACGCACGGTTGCCACTCGACTCTGGTATAATTTTATTTTCCCCCCAATTTCTCCCCAATAAATTTGGTTTTAATTTGAGATAAGAGTTGGATTAGTTTGATTTTAATTTATATTAGTTTTAGATTGATTTTAATTTGTTAATCTTCATCTAGTTTATAATTTTTTGTCCATGTCAATTGGTACTTCTGAGCTAATATGATTAAATGCTTACGACCATGATGTGATATTACATAATTGAATATTTTGTAAAGCATCACTTTATCTCTTTCTATGTTAGGAAGCCTTCGTTTACCAGAACCTCCAGGGCTGATGTATGTTATCCGTGATTGCAAGTTATAATATTTTAGAGCATAAGCAATCTGGTTAGACTGAGGCCTCCAAATTCAGGAAAGTATTGGTCTGGACTTGCTTAAATTTTTTAGTCGAGGCTATGCCTTTTTTTGGTTGCTAAGGGAAGGAGGAGCCCTGTACAGGTTGAATAGAATCAACATGTTTTGCCTTTGCTTTGGAGAATAGGTCTTTAAGCTTAGTAAATATGGTATTATAACTATTATAGAAGGAGGAGCCCTGTACAAGTTGGAGAAAAAGCTAAGAAAAAACTTAATACAACAAGACTGAAAATGTTCTTCAAAAAGAAGAAACTGTTATACAAACTCATACAGAATCTTAGTAAATAAGGCATTGATAACTAATTTCGCATGTTTGGGTGTCAGGTTCGATGTCTATACCAATTGCCAGTAATATTTGGTATTGATAACTATTTTGCATATAGAATTGTATGAATTTTGTTAACCTGAAATGTTTATGAATAGACATTAGAATAAGTATGACCAGAGAAACCCGTATCATGGCAACCAAAAACTTCAGTTTCAGACAGTAGGTTGCTGGTAAAGCTCTTAATTCCAATGCTGTCAATGGACAACATCAGTAGAAATTACAATCTCTCTATTGTTTCACAGAAATGATTCATGTTGTATATTCTACTCCCTTGTTGCTCCCCCTTAAGGCCTCATTTGGTTCTTGGAAGGGAAATCAAATTATTTTGGAGTAGGTGCTTACAGTTGGTGTTCACAACAATGTTGAAGCTTGTCCTAACCATAGACTGTAGCCTTATGTTGGAAATTGAGATTTTTTTATAACTAACCCAATTGGACCGGCATGGATGATGTCCATAACTAACCCAATTGGATCGGTTAGGATGATGTTAAACTAAACACAAACTAGGCATGCATTTTGCATGTATAAATTGTTGGAAGGTTCATTAGTTTTATCTTTTTGTATCTGAATCATTGATTAAGAAGATTGTTTATTTATCTGTTTAATATTCTAGTGCGTGCTATGTTGTTTTATTTCTTATACTGGAACAAATAAACAATGAACCTTGAATCCTCAAGTCCATTTGTGCCTTTTGTTTCTCGTCTCTCATTCTCTCCTTTCAACTATTTTTGTAGATTTGTGCCCATTTCTTTATTTCTATTTTCATTTTGAGTTTCTTATGTTGTATGGTTTTAAGTTTTAGCACTATGTATAGCAATGCTCCACAATATAAAAGATTTGCAGAAAGCCTACTTTTAGTATCTTCTTTTATAAAAATTGTAGCTGCATATTTCAAATCCTATAATCTTTTTATAATCTTTTGGTGTCATTTCATACCTTTAAGATGCTGAAATTTGTGTTACTTGGTCATGCAGGAAGGAAAAATCCTCAAAGTGGGTGAATACGTCACTTTAGTTCAGAGCAGAACAAGCTCCATCTGGCGACAAGAGTCTACTCATCACATTCAAGTCCGTATTTATAAGGTCCAGGGATGATGTTATTCTGTATCTCGCTATTCTTTAATTCAGTTTTCTTCCACGCTTATTTATTCTTGCTATGGATAATCCTTGTCTTCCATTCAGATTTATCGATGCCGGTCACCTCTCAATATTTCTAACTATTGCATCATCTATTGGTCAAATTAAAATGATTTTCTCTCAGTCTTTATTGCCAAGTAGTGTCCCTCAGTTTTCTATGAATTTACTCTCTTTTTTTGGTACTATCTTTTACTTTATTCACAATCACCATTCTCATTTCTGTTACTTTTGTAGAAATTTGCCTTTCAGTTTCATGGTATCCCTATGATAATAAAAATGCTAAAAAACATCTCATATACTTTGTTTCTGCTACTTCAGTTTCAAAACAATCATAGGTTATATATATAGAAACAGATACAACATAAGAAGTATGAAGAGAAGCTTCACCTATTAGAGATGAATTTAAGTAATGGTACAAGTGTCCTTACATATTCAAGGGGCAATTGTTCCCCCACATGAACTTGTACATATAGGATTAAGTTTTCCAAATTCCTTGATTACCATCAAAGCCAAAATGGTAGTATGTTACATAACTTAAGTTTACTAACATGTTACATAACTTAATTTTAGCCCACCCACATGAACTTGTACATATAGGATTAAGTTTTTCAAATTCCTTGATTACCATCAAAGCCAAAATAGTGGATCCCAAATTTTACTTCTTTGGATCAACTGAATAACTCTGGCAAGTAGAACCTGCAAGTGCAGTTCCTTACCTAGTGATATCAAATGATAACATAATGAGATATGGGACTAGTTTTTCATTTCTGAAGGCGTCTCCCAGGTTTGAGGCTTGCCCTCTTTGCTTTTTCTGTTTGATAAAGAAAAGGGGTGCAGCATATGCTTTTATTTTTACACAAGTTAAAAGAGGCATAATCATCAAGGACCGCATTAATCTACCAATGCTCTATCTATTGATGCAAATCAGCTCTGGAAGTTTATAGTGCTGGAAAAAGCTGATAAGTAAACAACCACTCTCTTCATCTGTCTATTGATGCAAATCAGCGCTGGAAGTTCATAGTGCTGGAAATTATTTATGTACATAAGATTGTATTCAAATTAAACCACAAGTTGTGGGAAAACATAGAGCAAGCCCCTATCACCTTGTGCAATAGATAATTTTGGGGCTAGAATCAACTAGTATTAGTCTTTGGTTGTTTCATCGGGTGTCTTTTCAATTTTTTTTTCTGTTGGGGTAGAGACATATCTCCATTTGTTTTTCAGAAGGATTTTTAAAAGTGAATATGAAATATTGTATAAGCTTCAGCTTGATGTAAGTTTTATTACTGGTAAGCTTCATTACAATAGTAAACAGCTTGACATAAGTTTTATAGTAAAAATGTGCTAACATGTAGAAGTAATATGCTAACGTGAATTTGATATTACACTGTGTACAGGTAATATGCAAAAATTAGTACAGGTAATATGCTAACATGCCCATGTGATACTTTTAGGTGATAACTGGTGTGGGTCTATTGAAATTTTCATGTGTTTTTGTCTTAGAATGAAGAAATATATGTATATATAATACGGGTTCCCATGCCAACAAATGCAGTAATAGAGAGTATGATTAAGTAAACTGCTATATGCATCACAATCCTAGAACTAGAGGAAACCAGTGCCAAGGGAAAAGTTAATCTTAAATGTGAGCCCTGTAATATAAATAAAATAAAGGGTCAGTTGAATCAAAGAGAGATCTAACCCAACTATGACTCCCCTCCTCCTGTAAGCAATATCTTCCAATTCTCCAGTTGCTGGAAGGCAATTTGCATCTACCATCAGAAATCGATTGAGAGAACCACAATGTATCAAATCGTTTCTCAGAAGAGACTCGAATTAATATAGCTAATTCTTCCTTGCCTTTGTGCTGATTAGAATTGCATGGTGTTAAAAGAAAATTCTTCCTTGCCTTTGTGCTGTAGAAGATGGTATCCATGACTTGTAGAGTGACCATGTTACTGTACATCTTTTGAGCAAGTAACTCATTATTGCAACCTATATGCATTTGTTGATTCTTATGACTGATCTCTTATTATGGTTCTGGTACTTGCACTTAATATTCTCTTTTATGTTGGAAGAGCATACGAGAGAGTACCAGGTCTTAATAGTTGAGATTGTATTTAGTGTCTATTTAATCAGCTTATCAGGATACATGGTCCTGTGTCGACTTATTTTTTATATAATAATGTGTTTTCTTTTCAATTTTGTGTAGGTTGGCGGATAAATTTTTGATGGTTTTGGATATCTAGAAGGAAAGAGACGATCGAGCTGCATTTTGGCCTACAGACATTTTTATTATTATTTTGGACTACTAGGCGTACAACTTTTTGTACATCTTGAATGTTTTAATGACAACTACTTTTTGTACATCTTGAATGTTTTACTGAAAAATGTTCATATTTTGGCAAACTTTTTCTACATCTCGATTGATCGAAATGGAAGTTGCGATTGAATTGTTGAAGTCAAAATTGAATTTTTATGGTTAATTATATGTGATACAGAACAAGTTATTCAGATATGAAATTATGTAGTAGATTTATAGCAGGTTATTCAGATATAAAATTATGTAGCAGATTTACAACATTCATAATATGCTATCATTCATCAACAATTCTTGAATGTTATAAACCATCTACAACATTCATGAACGCTATAATCCATCTACATTATTGACGAATGCTATAAAGGATCCACAACATTCACAAACGCTATAAACAATCCACAGCATTCACAGATGTTATAATCCATCTACAGCATTCAAGAACACTATAAAGCATTCACATCATTCACAAACGCTATAAACCATGCACAACATTCACGAACGCTATAATCCATCTACAGCATTCAAGAACGCTATAATGTTATAGCGTTCACAAGCGTTTACATACTATAGCGAGGGCAATTATAGCGGACAGAATACGCGATAGAAGGCTTTTTATAGAGTTCTACGCATGCTATTGTAGGCCATATTTGTTGTAGTGTGCGATTCTTTCTTTCAGCAACTCCAATGGACTGTGGTGAATAAGGAGCAGTTACCTCATGAATAATTCCATGTTCTTCACAGAAGTTAGTCATATCATTTGAGGTGTACTCTCCACCACGATCAGATCTAAGGATCTTAATCTTTCTATCTAGCTGGTTCTCAGCTTCAGATTTATAGACCTTGAATCTGTCTAGAACTTCATCTTTGGTCTTAAGAAGGTAGGTGTAACAATACTTTGAATGATCATTTGTACAAGTAACAAAGTATTTTCTATTGCATCGGGTCAACCTATTGGAATCACAAACGTGGCTATGGATAAGTTCTAGGAGTTCAGAATCCTTTTGACAAATTTGAAAGGTAATCTAGTGTATTTGACTTGAACACAAATCTCGCATTTGTGTTTATCGTCTATAGGAGTCTTAGGGATAAGATCTAAGTTCATCATTCACAAATCTTTTTCCAATAAACAGATCATTATTGGATAAAACTATTTTATTTGCCTCCATTACAATTTTGTATCCTAAGGCTACAAGGAGGGATCCACTAACAAGGTTCTTTTTGACCGACGACACATGAAGCACATCATGGATAGGTAGATTTTTTTCTGATGTTATCTTCAGATCTATTCTTCCTCTTCCTACTATTTGTGCCGTTGATCCATCTCCTAGGGTCACACCTCCTCCACTCGATTCCTTATAGTTTGAAAAACTAGAGCGATCAAATGAAACATGAACGTTTGCTCCAGAGTCCAACCACCAATCATCAATATGGTAAGAAATGTTTATTATAGGTTGATAGCTTACAGACCTGAAGGTGTTAGAAGAACCATTCAGAATCATGTTAGCATCTAGCTTGTTAGGGCCTTTCCCTTTAAAGGAGGTCTCCTTGGTGATTAGGCTTGGATTTGCCATGGAATTCTATAGGGTTTACCTTAGCTCTGAAAACAGATCCAGCTATGGACTTTAACCTATTATGTTTTCTGTTCTAAGTCTCTTTAGAACTTGAGAATAGACTCCAAAAGACTGCAGAAATTTATTTACTCAATAAGATGGCTTAAACTAAAATTAACAATTCAAATGATTTTAGTAATCTACCTTTAAAATTTTAGTTTTTCCAAGTTTTGATAAGTTTGAGTTAGCTGTAGGGGCCGGATCCCAGCAAGCGGAGGTTCACTATGAACACTTAAGTACCGGTCGCTTAGACGATTTTTCGCCTTGTTGACAGAAGGGCTCTTTCGGCTTGTTCCCAAACAAATTTCTACTTTTAAAACTTTTAAATTAAAGAAATTTTACTAAATCAATTAATTGTTTGATTTAGCCTAAATTTAAATATTGAGTAAAGAAAAAAAAATTCAACTAGCATTGACAAAGGATAATAACACAATAATGTTTGTCTAAGGTGTCAATATATAGAGTGACGATAGATAATAACAGTCTTATTAGCAGAGGCACCCACAAAGTACGAAGACTATTGTGCAAACATCAACTGTAGTGCAAATAATTTTTAATAAAGCAACTATCTAAACAAGAAAATTATATATCTATTGGTAAAGCTTGTTAACAAAATTTTGCGAACAGAAGCTTGCAAATATTGGAAGAAATATATAGCAATATTAGTTGTATCTTTTGTAAATGGTAACAATTGTTAAAAGTTGTACCAAATTTAAGAAATGTTAACAGTAGCAATTTCAACTCTTGGATGCTATGTGAACAGTAATAAAACTTTCACAAATAACAAATATTTATATGTCAAGCAAATTTAAGTATGAATAAATCTTTTGCTAAGTAAAAATGTTTTCTAAAGAAATTTGATATATTAGGCTAACATACTTTTGGTTCATTAGTTACCAGTAATCGAATCGGACAAGATCAAGAACTTGTAATGATTCTGAGTTTTCTAAATGTCCTAAACTTCTCATGTATATAAATAATCAACAAATACTGTACTCATGTGATTATATGGGCTTTCTTTACAAGTACTGTACTGTGCTGTATTGATCGACTTAGATTACTAACATAAGCATTGTTCTAAAATGGTTCATCCACTAGAATTAATTGGTGTATCAGGAACAAAGTTACGGAAAGGCAAACAACTTTAGAATAAAGCACAAATTCGAGATACCCACAACTTATATAAAGTAAACAAAAGCTACACGACTTCAGAAACAAGATGAATTAAAATTGAGGCCAAGAACAAACTGCTTGATACAATATTAAATTCAAAGTTGCATTTTTCATCACAATTCTTGACAGAAAGGCCACATGCTCAAGATTTAAATAAACTGGGAAATCAAGAGAGCACAAAGTAGAAGAAAATTTGTTAACAGTAAACAGTAAAATATGTCTGTCAGTGAACAACAAATATATGTAGAAAATTGTTCACAACACGAAAATTATAATATCCTAGTTCTTTGGCAAATATGGTTCTTACGGCAGTACGAAATTTGTCGGCCAGTGAACAGTTAATAGGAAGACTAAATATATAAAAATATATGTAGGTAACAGTTGAAACAAAGGATTAACTCTTAGATTGTTGGATATTCTTCAATAATACTTCGTTTTGAACCTGCAATAAAATAAAAAATAAATAAATTGTTACCGGCCTCCGGGGAAGTCGTGCACGTAACACTGCCCTAAGAGTTAGTCCGGGTCTATGTGCAGACTGTTTCCGAACGCTCCTAGTGGTAAAGTCCCCGCTCCACCGGAATCTCCTTGCCGCACACGACTTAGAGAGAGTGACCCACGACTTAGCTCCGCCCAGAGCAACAAGAAAGAAGAAGAGCAACGTTTCGGAGAAGATGAGAATTTTAGAGAGGTTTTGTACGGAATTTTTCAGTGTATGGAAGAAGAGATATGATCTGATTTATATAGGCTGAATTCCTACGTATAGGAGTAATGGTGAATTAAATCACCCAATTAAATGCTTGACGTTACAGAATAAAACACATGAAAAACATGTGATACAATGTATCTGGACAGTCCAAACGTTACAAAAATTAAATGAATAGTAACGGTCAAAATTGAATTGAGCTTGACTAAATAATGGTTGGAATTGAGCTTTTGCTCTTGTTTGTGTGAGGAACACACAAGCACATCTAACAAAACTATTATTGAAAGCTGGCGTAGCCTTGTAATAATTCTATTGCTCCTGAGTCCATGAACGGATCCAAAAACTATAGCTAATGTGGACTATCAAAAATTTGGATAGGCTGAAAGTTAACTAATAGATATACAAAATTAAAAAAAATGAAAATAAAATTATTATTATTATTATTTTTTTTTTTTGGGATAGGCTGGACTCCAGTCCGCTCCGAGCTTCCATCCCTTCCTGAGTCGGAATTCATAAGATTATTTATTATTTACTGTAGGCTCAAAGTTGTATTGTACTGGTGAAGTATGGGAACCATTTATATGGGGGACAGAGATGAAGGAAAAGAAAATTATTGTTTTTGAGCGAATCTTAGAATCACATGTGATCCGAGATCTAGAATTACCTTTTCCGTCTGTCTTGGCGGTTTGTCCCGAAGTTATTAAGGTAACTCACTTTTGCCCTCCTCAGCACCACAGACCTGATGCTTTCAAGATTCTACTTACCTAACTACTGTTTCTTTCTGATTTTGCAGTTGAAAATTTTGTCTAAGTCATTTACCGGGTTGTTTAGTTTTAGGGTAATATTCGAAATTTACATTTAAGTCTTCATATTACACATACAAGAATTTGGATTTATTTCATAACGGTTGACTTGGACCGACCATTAGATCTCTTTTAGATTTCTATAATATTCAAAACTTGCGTTTAGTTCTATAAGGTCTCGTATGACATTTGAAATTTGTGTAGGTCTTCATTTTAGACAATCAGTCAAATTCAATAGCCAGGACGTGACCCAAATCCTCTTCTGAATGATATGGAAACATAAACACAAAATTTAAATATTATACCAGATCTTAAACTAAATAATACTCCTTTACCAGTTCATTTGAAGTGGAGAGCTAATTGTTCACTAAGCTGTCAACTAATTAATAGCACATTCCACAATCTGTCTTTGACATAATTCCAACTTTGTTTCACTCTAAATTACTTGGGGCCAGTTCAGCTACATGTTTGGGAAGATGAGCATTTGCCCACATGGTCGTTTCTTGAAAGCTCGGTGGGCGCGCGGGCGTTCCACAACTGACGTTTTGGCCTCCAAACGTCCGTTTTTGCCCAAATGAAAAACATAGGCTGGCTAGCCAAACAGCAACTCATTATGTTTAAGCTCCAAGTGGGCTACAGATTTAACAGTGTAAGCCCTTTATATATATATATATATATATATATATATATATATATATATATATATACTTCCACCCACAGTGTAAGCCCTTTATATATATATATATATATATATATATATATATATATATATATATATATATATATATTAAAATATATATATATATATATATATATATATATATATATATATTCATGACGTCCACCCACATATATATACTTCATGACGTCCACCCATGTATACTTTCAGTTTGCGCTTATTAGAACATCAATTAAATTTTGTATGAAGCCTTTGTTATAGTAATCTACTCATGTGGTTTCACAGCTTCACCGGCATATATTCGTGGCAGGGTCGGTTCAGGGGTTGGATTGTACTATCCGGAGCTAGTTTTGGTTGTCCAAGACTCTTATTGTATGTTGATTCTGGAGGGTCATCCTCGACTCCAACCTCTATAGAGATCACGCTGGACGGGGAGTTGTCCTACGCAGGAGGAATTGTCCAAATCCAAAGTCTTGTCTGATTTACTCTGGTCTGGCCATATGTGGGGGCCTATATGACAACGCTTACTCTGAGCTAAATTTACTCTGGTCCGGCCATGTGTGGGGGCCTATATGTCCAAATCCAAAGTATTGTCCACAGTCCCGATCCCCAGAACTTCAGCTTGGACATGGTTCGCCATGACAACCTTCTCAGATATCGGCTGGTACGTGACGAACCATTCCTTGCCAGAACAGACATGGCACGTCGTACCAGTGTCTATCCACCAGTCAGAGTCAACCCTCACAGTTGTGACCTGTGCGATCATAGCAACAATGTTAGAAACCAATGAAACCTTACTAGGCTCACCTTTCTCTGATTGTTTAGGCTTGGATCTGCATTCACTCTTGTAGTGGCCTTTCTTGCCACAATTGAAACAAGTCACGTGGGACTTGGACTTCTATTACTTGAATGAAGGACCCTTCACTCTTAGATTAGTGAATTCCTTCTTCTTGTGATGAGAAGCCGCCTGCTTCCCCTTGGGATCTCTCGTCTGTACTAGATTGGCCTTAGCCAACTGTTTGGACAGAGTGTCCATCTTCTGTTGGGAACACATCTCGTCCTCAACATGGATCTCTTGAAGTAGATCTCCCAAGCTAATGTCTAGCTTCTTTCTGAGCATCCTTGCATAGAAGGTACTCCATCCAGCAGGAAGTTTTGAGATGATCCCTCCAACGACAAATTTGTCGGGAAGGGGCATCTCTTCGTCTTCCAGTTTCTGACGCAGCTTCAGAAATTCCTTCACCTGTGGCAACATGGACTTCTCGTCCTCAAAGAGCAATTTGTGATATTTTTCAACCACAATATCTTGCTCCTGTTCCTGTCTTCTTCATACAGTTTTTTCACAGACTCACATATATCTCTGGCAAATTCCTTCTTCGAGTAGGATTCTGCCAGGGAATCTTCCATAGCATTCAGGATGAGAAGCCTACAGATGCTGTTTTTTCTTCTCCATTTTGCCTGGAGTTTGGTAGCCGCATTGATTGCGACAGTAGACCCAGTATCTGGAATAGAAGGTTCTTCCTCTAACAGTACGTGATCAACGTCTTTGAGTTGAAGAGTTAGATAAACCTTCCTCTTCCAGACTTGATAATGCTCTCCATCGAACTTTTCTAACTTGCAGTAGTCCGATTGGACGAGCGAAGCATTAATGTTTTCCATCTACAAGGATCTTGCTTTGGGATTGTTACTCCCGGGACTTGACCAAAGATGAAAAACTGATGCAATCGAGATTTGAGAGTCACACAAAACTTTGCAGTGATCAAACTCAAGATCTACGATGATACAAAAAACCAAATAGCCAGATTATAATATGAAGGAGGAAAAAAGAGAAGAGAAGATCTCTCGTTCTTCCTTGCAAACGTGTTGCAATTGGGACAAAACGAATTACAATAATCTAGAGAAAGATGAGATGAAAAAAGTTGTTGGGTGTCAAAACATCGTTACTCAAAGCAAGATTCGTCCCACACGAATTGCTTCAAGGAACCAGCAAGTTGAAGAACTTGTGGAATGCTCGAAGTCACCTCTGTTCTGACTCTTCGGATGGACTTGCAATGGCGGCAGTTGCTCCCTCTCTATCTCTTTTCTGACTTATAAAAGTCGTAGTCCTTCACAAAGGAGGTCAGAAGAGAGTATATATAGAGAGAGGGTGAAAATCCTAACCGCCTCTTCAGTTATGGAAAGATTGAATTAAATTCCACAAAGATAGCAATGAAATTAATTCAAATCTCACAAAGATAGCAACAAAATTAATTCAAATCCCACAAAGATAGCAACGAAATTAATTCAAATTTCACAAAAAGTGGATCTGAATTAATCGCATTGAATCAGTCTTTCCATAACTGACTTGTAGTCTGCACAGTCAGCGGAGCCCTCCATGCGGCAGCAGCAGCAGCAGCCTGGCCGCATGAGCCGCATGGCCTCATGGCCGCAAGGACCGCATGAGGCGCATGAGGCCGCATATGAGCAACATGTCGCATAAGACCGCATGACGTGCTAAGTGGAAAGTGCGCCAACAAAATACCACATTACGCCTCATGGCCGCATGACGTGCTAAGTGCAAAGTGCGCCAACAAAATGCCACATTACGCCTCATGAGTCCGAGCCCGAGTCCGAGTCGCTAAGCCCCTTTGGGGCTTAGCTCCAAATGGAATTAATCCAAGAGAATGACAAGAGCATTAATGCTTAATCTTTGGAGCCTTATTCTTACCTCCTAGTAAAATTACCCACATGGTTCCCTTCTTAGGGTCACCACCCCATGTGCATCTCTCAAGTTGAGAGCAAGCTCTCTCTATGTAAAGAAAGCACCAACAGTGTAAGCCCTTATAATATATATATATATATATATATATATATATATATATATATATATATATATATATATATATATATATATATAGTTGAAATGAGTCTAATATCTCAGATAATTTTATTGAGGGCTACTGCCTACTACTTATAGAGGGTCCAACCCCTATTTATATTACATCTAACCGATGTGGGACTAAAGTCCCTTATTTACTCTCAACACTCCCCCTCAAGATGGGCGATAGATATTAATCATCCCCATCTTGTTACATAGCTTTGACAGACTCAATGAACTAAGACCCTTAGTCAGACAGTCCGCCACTTGTTCTTCTGAGCGAACATAGTCAATCTTCAGTATCCTTTGTTCCAGCTTTTCCTTGATGAAGAATCGATCGATCTCGATGTGCTTCGTTCTGTCGTGCTGAACCGAATTGTTCGCTATACTTATCGCAGCTTGACTATCGCTCAGAAGGTGTAATGGTGTCCCCTTCTCTAGCTTCAACTCTGCCAGCAGCGCCTTTACCCATAGAAATTCTGATACTCCTAGAGCCATTGCTCTGTATTCTGCTTCAGCTGTCGACCGTGCTACCACTGACTGTTTCTTGCTTCTCCATGAAACCAGGTTTCCTCCTACAAAAACACAGTACCCTGTGGTAGACCTTATGTCGTCTATGCAGCTTGTCCAGTCTGTATCGGAGTATCCCTCAACATCTGTGCATCCATTCTTCTTGAACCACAATCCTTTTTCCGGCGTCCCTTTCAGATATCTTAGAATCTGAAATACTGCATTCATATGACCCGTTCTTGGATCATGCATATAGCGGCTTACAACACTTACTGCAAATAAGATATCAGGGCGAGTATGCCCTAGATAAATCAGTCTACCTACTAGCCTTTGATATCTTTCGCGATCAACAGACTTTCCTGTTTCTGCTCCCATCTTGCACTTCTGGTCAATTGGAGTGACTGCTGCTCGGCATCCCAGCATTCCTGTCTCCTTCAGCAGATATAGTGCATAATTCCTTTGTAAGAGAACAATTCCTTGTTCACCATCACACACCTTGATACCCAAAAAGTATCTCATCTCTCCCAGGTCCTTCACCTCAAACTCTTTGGCGAGTTTCGTCTTCAGCTTAGTGATCTCAACTACATCGTCACCTGTGATCACTATATCATCTACATATACAGCAAGTATAGTAATGTGGCCCCTTGCATGCTGGAGGAAGACAGTATGATCTGCATTTGTCTGATGGCACCCCATGCCAGTGACAGCCCTTCTGAATCTGTCAAACCAGGCTCGAGGAGATTGCTTCAGCCCGTACAGCGACTTCTTCAGTTTGCACACTTTTCCATGTAACGTTCCTTCACCTGAATCTGACACAGAGTAGCACCCCGGAGGAGTCTCCATGTATACTTCTTCTTGTAGGTCTCCATGGAGAAATGCGTTCTTTACGTCTAACTGGTGTAGCTTCCACCCATAGTTTGCTGCAATGGAGACCAGCGTTCTTACGGTACTCATCTTCGCTACTGGGACAAAAGTCTCATCATAGTCGATACCATATGTCTGGGTATAGCCTTTTGCAACCAGTCTCGCCTTGTATCGTTCAACTTTTCCTTCTGGTGTCTCCTTCACTGTGTAAACCCATTTGCATCCCACAGCTTTCTTCCCTTCAGGTAATGGCACCAGCTCCCATGTCTTATTTTTCTCTAGTGCCCCAAGTTCTTCCATTATTGTGACTTTCTATCTTGGGCCCTTCTTTGCTTCCTGTCAATTCTTAGGTAAAGAAGTGGAGTCTAACGAAGTGAGGAATGTTTGATAAGTCGGAGAAATATTAGAATAAGATAGGTAGTTGGCGATATCATGTTCATAATCTTTATAACGAATAGGAGCCTTTCCCGCATTAATGCGAGAAGACCTCCTTAAGGGAGCAATGGGTGGTGGATAAAGCATACCATCCGAATCGGAGAAATCCGCTTCCGAATCCGAGCGATCCGGTGCGGGAGTAACATCTTCAGAAGTCGGGGCAGGAGTAGACGAGGGACTTGGCACTATAGGCACAGGGCACGACACAGTACTAGTCACGCCCTGACCCGGAATTACCCGAATCATCGTCCTCGCAGGGGGCGTGATGCCGCACGAGCCTGAAGTTGCGCTCGTGCAAGGCAAGATGACAAGTTCTCAAATGGTTATCTTTTGATTCGATATTTAACAATGAAAGGAAACAGTGTATACGAAAAAATTCTCTTTATTGATATCTGAAACTGAGATTACAATGGCTTCCGATAGCCTAACAATATATGCCAGATTGGCTACAACACTCAGGTTCTCTCTTGCCCACAAAGGATTTCACCATTCCATACATCATGCCTTCTATATCTCGGCCGCATCAATCCAGCTGCGTAGTTCGAGCGTCAATACGATAGCACGCTTCAATGCGCTTTGGCATTCCAAGCCTTAACACGTTCAAGCAACGCTTCGCCACGAGCAATCCATTCCCTGCACCCTGCATGAAGCTGGTGGGGGATCAGTACGTTCGTCCTCGCATGTACTGAAGTAAAGATCATCTTTCCAAACCGACATTTTAATCTTTATGTTGAATCATGCAACTTAGCTTATGATCTTGCTATGTTCTCCTTAGGGTCAATTTCATGGCATCTTCGAAAGCGTAAAGCATTTATCATAGCAGCATGTTATCGAATTGAATAGGCAAACAAACAAGCAATCTCGTGTTTGATTCGTGGCGTGACTTACCAAGTCGACGCACTCGCCCTTGCACCGACGCAAGGTGAATACGCCGTAATCCTTTCCTGTCATGTTATTGTGCATCTCTAAGCAGGATCTCTATGCGGGACGCATATGCGCCTACACTTTCAATCCATCGTTCCTTAACTATATGAGGGCCGTTGGCGTATCCGCGCCGGAATAGACTAAAGGAGTTGCTTTCTTTTCTCTCCTTCGTTTATCAATATTTGGTCGGGTTGCCCGGACGTTTCACGGGTTGGGTCACATCCCAACAACCGAAATGTTCCTGCTGCATACCATCATTTACGGCTTTTCCCATCTTGTTTAAGGATGTGCGCCTACAAAGATTATTCGAATCCCTCCTAGGCCAAGCGGTTCCGGGGCGCTCCGACATTTAACCGTTTGGGAGAAACACCCGTGCACGGGCGATATCACATTTTATCTCGAGTCCATTCCAATCGACCATGCAACGCCCTTATCATTTAAGCAATTAACTTCAAACAACCAAACATAGTCTTGAGTCCGAGACTCAGACTTATCATCTCGCATCTCTTTCTTTAGCTTTCTGTATTCTTACATTTCACACTTCGTTTCAATGATTCAATGGCATCGTGCCTCAACTCAATGCTCGTCAACCGAACGACCCGAAGGTCTTGAACACCTTTCGAGGCACCATGTCATATCCGACAGTTTTGCCACATTCATGCCACAACTGTATTCTTTCGTAACGAAGCCATCTTTTATTATTCCGTGCACGTAGGCACGTTTCGACCGTATCCCCATGTTCTATAACTTAGTATTCAATGTTCGGGGCTTGCGCGCTAGGGCGCTCGTCTATTGTCTTTCAATGTTCTAGCCGTCTAACTCGTGCAGCAAAGGCACGGTATGGTTCGTGCACTAAGGCACTCGTCGATTACAGTTATCCCACGTTCTTACGGCTTGCGCACCGAGGCGCTCGCCTTAGCGATATCCAATGTCCCATAGCGACTCGTGCATATTGATGCACGTTTCATTTCAATTGTTCTAACTTAGTGTTCGACTCACACTATGATTTTATCTCCTATCGGCCATGCCCGTGGCGTCGATAGGTTAACTTAGCATACAATGATATATTTGACTTATCGAATGAAGGAGTAAAAAGAAGTCAATCCTTCCACCTTGAGTCGATATGCCTTCGTCGTTTTGCCGAGCCGATACGGCTCGATTTCCCAACTTCGTTGCACGGCCACTCTCTTGACTTAGCCATTTGAGCACTTCGTGCTTCATTGAGTTATACGTCCAATTTGCCTTAGCGTGCCCAAGTCTTAGCCCGTCGCAAGGCGACGATTTGATTTCGCGGACCCCTTACTAAATATTGCAAAAGATCGACCTCTAATATTTTTCCATCAAAGTATAACCTGCACACGAAACCAACTAAAATCAATACTTGCTTCGATTCAGACTTGCGCCTTGGTCGATTCGATTTTTTAGAATCTTTGAGCCGATTCAACGCACTCATCCTTCGGGGCAACACGGCGCTTCGCATCGATTCAACTCGATGAATTCTTTCGGGACAAGGCAACTCTTCGCATCGACTTAGTTGATGCGTTGCTCGGGACAACTTAACTTTAGTATCGTTTTGCATCGATACATTTCCTTTGCATCAACGTGACTCGTTGAGTCAACGCTTCAGCGTAATGCGCCGTGCGGAGCGGGGTATTACAGTACTGGACCTCTGCTATCTTCTTCTGTAAACTTGTAGCTCCTTTTCCCTTGTCTGCTTCTTCCCCTGCGTAATATACATATTGTCTTCTTCATCCTCCGTATCAGTATCATTGATGCTTTCTCCCCATTTCTTCCAGTTTGTCACGACAGCACAAGGTACCGATCCGACAACGACGTTTGGGCGTACTACCTCCCCCTCACGTCTAACACCCGCTGTGTGAGGCATGTTCCCAAACGCAGAACCGTCGTCCGAACCATAATAAGGTTCCAGCTCTCTGAATGTAATGTCCATGCTTACAAACAACTTCCGTTCAACCGGGCTCCAGCATACGTAACCCTTCTGTGTCCCGGTGTACCCAACAAAGACAAACTTAAGTGCGCGAGGATCCAGCTTACCAACACCAGGCCTGTTATCGTGGACGAAGCACACGCAACCAAATACTTTCGGAGGAACGGTGTACGCAGTTGTCCCCGTGAGCATTTCCAAAGGCGTCTTCCAGTCCAGTAATTGAGAGGGCATCCTGTTGATGAGATAAGAGGCTGTCAAGACAGCTTGCCCCCACAAAAATTTGGGGACATTCATAGCCAGCATCATTGTCCGAGCTACCTCCAGCAGGTGCCTATTTTTTCGTTCGACAACACCATTTTGAGCTGGTGTATATGCACAAGAGGTTTGATGCAGTATACCATGAGAGGATAAATACGCAGCAAACCTCTTATGGGTATATTCTGTCCCATTATCAGACCGGAAACACTTAACACGAGCATTATACCGTGTCTTCACTCGTTGATGGAGGCTTTGAAATGCCTCAAAAATATCACTTTTATTCTTCAGCAGGTAGACCCACGTGACGCGGGTAGAGCAGTCAATAAAAGTAACAAACCATCTATAACAGTTAACACCGTTTGTAGGACAAGGGCCCCACATATCGAAATGAATCATATCAAAACCAGCAGAACATCGATGCCCAGAATGTACATAGGAGCTTCTGGTATGTTTTCCCAACTCACAAGCATCACAAACTAATAACTCTTTATTTGCTTGTTGATATAAGGACGGATACAATCGACTAATAACGGGAAAAGAAGAATGTCCTACACGCTGATGGTGGAGGAGCAGCTCGGCTTCGACACTTCGACTTCAGACTTCCGGTTGGGCATCTGCAACCAAAGAGATGCCAGTGCTCTATCCAGACCGTTCCTGTCCAAGTACCATAGACCCTTATGCCATGTGTCAGTGCCTAGTCGTCTCCCCGTTCCCTTCTCCTGAAAAGTTACCTTAGGAATATCAAAGGAAACAATACAGTTTAGATCAAGGACAATGGCGCTAATGGATATAAGATTGACAGGAAAGGAAGGAGCATGTAAGACATTAGATAGAGTGATGGAAGGAGTGCAATCAACAGTGCCTTTACCCGTAACAGGCCTGGAGGTACCATCAGCAGTCTGAATGCTTTCTGGCGGCGTTAGAGTAGAGTATTCCCGAAACTCTCCTCGGGACCCCGTGACATGGCAAGATGCCCCAGAGTCCATAATCCAAGCTGGTTGAGAGACAGATGTAAGAGCACGCGGAGGTATACCAACACTGGTTTGGGAGAAGTAAGTGCAGTAATCTCCTGTAGTGGACGGCGCCCCAGGAATGACTTGTCCTTCACCAGAACAAAGCTTTGAGCCGCGCATCTTCTCGAGAACTTCTCTCTCAAATGGAGTGATGTCCGCCAGCTGATTGTCCCCACCTTCATCCGCCAGATGCGCCTTGTTGCCTCCAGAGTAAGTGCCCCTTCCACCACTATAGCTGCCTCGACCACCTTGTCGTCCACCGCGACCACGGCCCCGACCATTCGAGGGAGTCCGTGTCGGTTTTGGGCAAAAGCGGATGTAATGCCCTGTGTCACCACAGTTGTGGCAAACGCCTCCCGTAGAAGGAGGCTGTGTGAAAGTGGCAAGAGCAGATGTGTCAACTCCGGCCTGCTCCCCCTGGGAGATACCCTTGGTAGGCATCAGCTTCAACCGTGCTTCTTCTTGTGCCATGGCAGCTATGGCGTCTTCTAATGTCGGCAGCGTTGGTTGTACGAGAAGTACATTCCTCCGTTGCTCAAATGTTGGGTTGAGCCCCTTCAAAAACTTCATCATCCGTTGCCGCGAGATATAATCCAGAAATTTTTGAAAATATTTGGCAAAAGCCGGTTCAACCTGAGCATCCTCCATGCCAAGAGGATCATAATGGTCAAGATCAGACCAGTACTTCTTCAACAAGGCAGCGTACTAAGAGATGGTACGATCGTCTTGGATTACCCGATCGAGCTCATCCTGCAGTTGGAAGACTCGCATGGGGTTGCCCGAACCGGAGTACATGTCTTTCAATGTTCTCCAGATATCAGCAGCTCCCTCCATTGCTTCAACGTTACCCGACACTTGGTCGGTCAAAGAGGCTGTCAACCAACCAGCCACGACATTGTTGACAATATCCCATACAGCAAACTCCTTCGAGGAGTGATCGACAGGGGCCTTGGTGTGGTCATCTACATAACCAACCAAGCCACGTCCCTTCAGCGTTCGCATCGCCTGCCGCGACCATTTCAAGTAGTTGGTCGTGCCTTCCAACTTCGTCTCCAGCTTGTCCAACTTCCCTATTTTGTACAGTGACGGATCCACATCAGTTTGGGTCACGCGTGGGGTTGCCTCCGGTAATCTCTTGGTCAGGAGATCCTCGACCAGGGCCTTCATCTCTTCTGCTGTCAACTTCCCATAGATGGAATCCATGACTTCTTCAACTGCAATCAGTGAGGTGATGTTGTTTCCTGAGTCGTATTCGTTTGAGTCATCTTCGTCTTAGTCAGCTATCGGGGAAAAACAACAAAACGAGATCCCTCACTGATATGTCGTAGTTTATACGACCAACTAGAACTGCATCATGATAGCGCGTTCGGACGGCTCAAGGATAACCAATGTTGTTGTGCCTCCTTGCATGAGACAAACCAGAGGTATACCAGCCGTGCCAAAACGATTGTAAAGACAACGTTTCTGAGATACGAAAATCTAAAGAGATTTCGTATTCGTAGTAGAGCTTCTAAAAAGAAGGTACTGATTCTCGAAGGCAACAAACAGAAATCTTCTAAAGAGAAGAAAATCTGTTTTTATTTTTATTTTTATTTTTATTTTTATTTTTTTTCTAAAGGCTAGGGTTAGGGTTAGGGTTTGAGGGGGCTGCTAGGACTAAGGTTAGGGTAGCCATGGCAAGAGAGAAAGAGGGAGGAGAGGGGGGGTGTGCTGTTGTAGGGGGGCTGCTGGTGGTCGGGGCTGCGGTCGGTGGGGGCTGCGGGGGGGGGGGGGGGGGGGGGGGGGGGGGGGGAGGGGGCGAGCGGTCGGGGCGGAGGTGGGGAGGGGGGGGGTGGGCTGCGGGCGGCAGGGTGTGGGGGAGGTCGGCGGCCTGGAGATGGGGGGAGGGCGGGCGGTCGGGGCTGCAGAGGGGTGGGGGGTTGCTGCGGGCGGCAGGGAGTGGCGGTCGGGGATGCGGCGGGGTGGTAGGTAGCTGCGGGCGGCAGGGAGTGGGGGGGCGGCAGGGAGTGGGGGGGGGGTCGTGGCCTTGGATCGAGAAGGCTGGAGGGGGGGGGGGGGGGGGGGGGGGGGGGGGGCGGCGGCTTGGGAGGGGAGGGGAAATTTTTTTTTTTTGTGGAGAGAGAGAGAGAGAGAGAGAGAGAGAGAGAGAGAGAGAGAGAGAGAGTTATGGCTCTGATACCAAGTTGAAATGAGTCTAATATCTCAGATAATTTTATTGAGGGCTACTGCCTACTATTTATAGAGGGTCCAACCCCTCTTCATATTACATCTAACCGATGTGGGACTAAAGTCCCTTATTTACTCTCAATATATATATATATATATATATATATATATATATATATATATATATATATATATATATATTCTTCATGACGTCCACCGATGTATACTTTCAGTTTGCGCTTATTAGAACATCAATTAAATTTTGTATGTTATAGTAATCTACTCATGTGGTTTCACAGCTTCACCGGCCTATAATCATGGCAGGGTCGGTTCAGGGGTTGGATTGTACTATCCGGAACTAGTTTTAGTTGTCCAAGACTCTTATTGTATGTTGATTCTGGAGGGTCATCCTCGACTCCAACCTCTATAGGGATCACGCTGGACGGGGAGTTGTCCTACGCAGGAGAAATTGTCCAAATCCTTGTCTGATTTACTCTGGTCTGGCCATGTGTGGGGGTCTATATGACAACGCTTACTCTGAGCTAGATTCTATGGGAGCCTGCTTGTTGGATTAGATTGTGTGTTCAGTGTTCTTGTTATAGTACAGCAATTATTCACGAGATGGTGCGTTTTTCAGCACTAAAACGTCTTTAACATGGTCGCCATTTGTCACCTGTAGCTTCCTATTGCTGTTCTAATCAGCCACTTCCCCCCTACCAACCACGTTTGCAGCCGCGTCAGCTCTCGATCGCTCTCGCTGCCATCTGTTTCTTGCGGGGACACGATTCCTCTCTCTCTCTCGCGCGCGTGAGCCTGAGAGTTGCAACTTTGAGCTGCTGTGGATGACGTAGCTCCTGCTGTCTTATTTTCAAACTTCCAAATCTGCCTTTTCTCATTAATTGCTCATTAATTGCATGCGAATGATATATACATCTCTATTCTCTTCTCCTCCATATTCATGACTTAATCTCTGTGATTTTGGGCTTTGTACAAATTGAATTTGAAGCATTAATTAAATCCTTAATATTTGTCCTTAAATCCTCTTCTTTTGTCTGCATGCAAAATGTTAAGAAGCATACGATGATAGACTTATGATCGAGCTTCACATTTCCTATTCTCTGTTTCAACATCTACTCGATATCTCCTGTTTGTTTTCTTCTTCCTTGTCCTTCATGCTAGCTAATAGCTAATGAACCTGTAATCGATCTACGTGTGTTTCCAGGAAGCCTGCATGTCACTACTGACCGATCGACCCGTGGCCTGTCCCTTTTCTTAGCTACTGGCTAGCTCGAACCTTTCCTCCTAGTCATGATTGAACTCTCGGAAGATAGTTTCCTGATCATCACGGCCGGTCCAGAGATAAACCAGACAAGAGTTCGGGTTTGGACAATTCCTCTTTGCTTAGGACAACTCCTAGACTCAGCGTTATCCCAATAGAAGTCGGGGTTACGGACAACCTCCAGAATCCTCCAGAATCGACCTACAATAAGAGTCACGCGGTAACCAAAACTAGCTATAGATAGGACAATCCAACCCCCTCGAATCGGTCCTGCTGATCATTATTGGAGGGAGCTAACGGAACCTATCGCCATGCTCAACCCTTTCTAGATCATCTTGTCAAGATCAGCTTGTCCAATGCTTGTAGACAACCACTTCCCACCTTCCCAAGCCATCGATCGATCTAAACAGTCCGCCCCCTTGCAGCGCTATAGTGCAAACCTAACCCTAACGGCGAGAAATTATTCTAAAACTTCGACGTACGTATAATCGCTTTCTTTGAGAATGAGATGATGGCTGACGCCGTCCTTTTGATGAGAATATTAATGATTGTGTGCTACAGTACTGCCACCTTGATTGTTTCCGTGATAAAGGCGGAAGCTAGCATAGCATAACATAGCATAGCATAGCATGCACGTCTAATGGGACGACAATTTAAACAACAGTATTAGCAGTTGTCACTGTTCTATTGTCGCACATTTTTTGTCATTTCATGCTCATTGTGATCAACCTATTCTCCAACCTTTCATGACTTGTCCTGACAAACCTGGTTTATGGTTTATTGATTATTGTAATATATATATATATATATATATATATATATATATATATATATATATATATATATATATATGCATCCCCATGTTCACATCCGTTAGATGTACTTTAAGTCATCTAATCTTAACCATTGGTAAATCAACGGTTAAGATTAGATGACTTAAAGTACCATCCAACGGTGTAAATAGGGGAGATGCTTGGGGATGCAAAAAGTGCGGGGATGCCTATCCTTCCTCATATATATATATATATATATATATATATATATATATATATATGTTAGGATATATATATCCTAACCTATACGCATATAGGTTAGGATATATATATCCTAACCTATACGCATACATACATATATATAGATATATATATAAACAATTTTGTTGTATGGCTAGTTTAGTACCAGCTCACTACAAGCAAATGCTGATGTGACAGAGAGAGGTAACCAAGTTTACATGTTTAGCTGGTCAACAGCTTTTGAAAAATATTTTTTAAACATTTCTCTTATGTTAATTGGCTCCCAAAATTTTTGGGTGATGATATCTCCCATTATGTGGCTCTGACATGGAAAGTGACATGACAGCTGACATGTCATATTTTAACCCAAAAAATTAATTACCCAAAACAATTATTGTTAATGCTAATGTTAATTTTGATTTAATGTTAATATTAATTTTAATATTAATTTTAATGTTAATGTTAAAATTAATATTAATGCTAATTAATGTTAATATTAATATTAATATTAATATTCATGTTAATTTGAAGTTAATATTAAGGCGTAATTGTACTTTGATACCCTCAACTATTCCGCTTTTTCAAGTTGATACCTCAACTATTTTTTTTTCAACTTGATACCCTAAATTTTTTTTGGACAATAATGTCCTTACCCAAAAATTAAAACTACCACTCAATCCCTCCCCCCCTCCCCTCCTCCAGCTCCCCTTCCGGCCACCACCCCCGCCCCCGCCCCTCTCCCAGCCGCCCCGCCCGTACCCTCCGCCCCTCCCCCCCTCCCGCCCCGCCTGCACCCTCCCCCTCCGCCCCCCGCTCCCATCCACCCTCCGGCCACCCGCACCCCCCTCTCGCTCCCTCTCCTCCCTCTTCCGCTGCCCTCCTTTTCCAACTCCACCATCGCCGGAGAGGGGGGGTCGCCGCCGCGGGAGGGGGGGGAGGTGGTCGCCGGAGAGGGAAGGGAGGGAGGTGGTCGCCGGAGTGGGGGAGGGGGGGGGGAGGGGAGAAGGGGAGAGGGAAGGGATAAGGGCATTTTGGAAATTTTTAAAAATTTAGGTATCAAGTTGAAAAAAATAATTGTTGAGGTATTAAGTTGTTGAGTAAAAAAGTTTATGGTATCAACTTGAAAAAGCGGAATAGTTGAGGGTATCAAAGTGCAATTTAGCCTAATATTAATTTTAATATTAATACTAATGCTAATTTTAATTTAATGTTAATATTAATGTTAATTTTAATGTTAAGTTAATATTAATGTTAATTCTAACATTAATGTTAATTTTAATTTTAATATTAATGTTAATGTTAACCAGCTAAACATGTAAATTTGGTTACCTCTTTCCGCTACATCAGTATTTGCTAGTAGTGAGCTAATACTAAGCTAGCCATAGAGCAATTTCGATATGCAAATGACCTCTACCCTAGTGGTTAAGAGAGTTGCATGCGGTTCGAGTGGTCAGGTGTCACGCCCCAGAACCGGAATACCGGAGAGCGGGGGCAGACATAGCCAGCTACGCAATTCCAAAGTACGTTAATATTCTGAAATCACGTATAAGCTGTCAAGACATGGGGGTTACTCTACAAGCCATCAGTCAATCCTATGGTTTAACAATCCTAGGTATCTCAATCACAGGCAATTATACAAGAGCAAGGAGTACGATCATCATACATACAATAGTAAGGCGTCCCGAACCATATATACATGACTGATCATGAAGCCAGTACCACAGAACTGAGGACTAGCTAGAGTATTAGTCGTACATGATAAGGACTAGCTATAGTCTAGAATACACGTATCATGTTTATGCCCGTAGGCTACAATATCAAGGAAAATACCAAAACACGAGCTAAACACGTGCTCGGGGCTAAACGTTACAAGAAGAGAATTTACATATCAGTGGGAGAATGAAAAAGAAACCCACTGAGGCACTCTGGTGCTCCGGCTGGTCACCGTCGAGTAGATGGTGCGGTAGATCCTTCGGGCTCTTCTATTAGAACCTGGCCATGCAAAACCAGTGGGGTCAGACCCTAAATAGCAAGTACCACAAAGGAGGCCGAACTATGAACTTAAAACCAGCAATCATTAGCATTCAACAAAAAGAGAAAGCAATAAGTAAAGGAGGATCGAGATTCGTGCAGTACCAATGCACTTATCCCGAACGTAGGAAGACAGTAAGTAAATCATCATTTGACATAAAGTAAACTGGAGAACATGTTAAATAAATAGAGCCAGGCAATATACGAAGAGAGGACGAAGGCACTGTTCCGGAAGCCAGGTTACAACCCTTAAATCAAACAAGGACCGAGATTGTAACCCTTCGCCTGAACAGAACTTAGTCTCTGATCATTTATTGCTAAAGGTGACAATCATTAAGTAACAGTGAGAGAGTGACAATACAAAGTACAATCATTATAGTAACAATCTGGAGTGACAATCATTCAATCATTCTGGTACAATCTTTCAATCAATCACTTCTAGACAATACTATACTGGACCAGACTCCATCCAAGCAATCACGGTCAATCATTGCCTACGGCTTTCTACATTAACTAATTAGGGTTATCACAATCCTAGTTACTAACAAGATGCAGTGAGAATTCCAAGTCCGGTTACCTGTTTGTTACTACCTGAGTGATCCCAGCAAAAAAAGAAAAAGATAGCATGATATAGCAGACACACTGTAGTAAGATACATGTGTCCTAAGGTACCACACTCGACGGCGGACAGGAAGTGCGCTCATCTCGACGGATAGCAACAAATCCCATGTATATATATATATAAGGCAGGGACCAAAGGGGCAACAGGTAACTGGAAAATTCTCCATGAACTATTTGATCAATCTAGTCATTAACCTAGCCAGATTCAGTATGAATCCCTGACCGTGGTACTCAGGGATCATATCCTAGACATGATGCAAGACACAACCGGACTAGTAGTTTATACAAGCACAATCATCCACGGTGTCCAGGTCAATGAATTGATTTGTCAAGAGTGCGCCACGACGGGCCATTATCATTATCATTGTTACTTATCAAGAGTGCGCCACGACGGGCCACTATCAAGCATTATCAGGGTACTTGTCAAGAGTGCACCACTATGGGTTACTGCCGTGTCATGTATATCAGGTCAAGAGTGCACCACAGCGGGCCACTATCAAGCATGTCAGGTATATCATGTCAAGTGTACTTGTCAGGAGTGCGCCACGACGGGCCACTATCAGATCATGTCAGGTTATTAATCAGGAGTGCACCACTACGGGTCACTGTCGTGTTCAGGGGACAAGTGTAGGACAGTATAGTACAAGCATTCAATCAGGGGACTCAAGTTATGCTGAGGTTACAAGGCACAAGTCATCATTAAGATCAAATAACAATAAAATAATAATAATAACAATAATTTAAATAGCTGGACAAGGCATAGGAAGGAGCACTGCGGCTCAGGGTCACTATCAAGTCATGCTAGTTCCTAGTCACACCATGTCATGTACAATTGTCATTTCAATCATGTCAATCAAATCGGGATTATCAAGTTCGGGACAAAAGGCATAAGAATATAAAATGGGCGTTAAATATCTACTAAAATATCAATATACAGGGCTATAGAAGATCCAGGGTAAGTAGGGTCAGGTCCAGTTGCGCCTAAACATCAGGTTGCGCTCAAGTCAGGCTACGCTCAGGTCAGGCTACGCTCAGGTCAGGCTAAGCTCAAGCCAGGCTACGCTCAGGTCAAGCTACGCTCAGGTCAGGCTACGCTCAAGCCAGGCTACGCTCAGGTCAAGCTACGCTCAAGCCAGGCTACGCTCAGGTCAAGCTACGCTCAGGTCAAGCTACGCTCAGGTCAGGCTACGCTCATACGTCTCCAAAAGGTAGCGTATGAACTCCATACGACTCCTCTTCAAGGCACCGTATGTACTTCATACGACTCCTTTTCAAGGCAGCGTATGAGGTCCATACGACTCCTCTTCAAGGCAGCGTATGCAAGACATACGCCTCCAAAAGACAGCGTATGAGGTCCATACTGCGCTGCGCTAAAGAGCGCGCGCAGCTCAGTGGCGCAAGCTAAAAAGCTCGCGCACACTGCTCACTGTCTTCTCCAAATCTGCAAGAACTCCATGGTTTGAACCCAAAGCTTCAAAAGTCCATAACTTGGTCAAAATAAGTCCAAATCTAACTTTTCAAAGGTCAAAATTGGGTAGAATAAAATTCTCTACAACATGGAACAATTAGTTTTCGAAAACAAGTAAGTTTGGTAGATCAAAACCCAAGAAAACTGAAAATGATATAAACTTAGATCTACAAGAATCCACCCGATAAAATTGAAAACTCCAAGTTCTAAACATGCTTAGAATCATGTAAGGAAGAAGATGGAACAAACAAAAATAAATTTGCTCAAGGTTCGGCAAGGTGTACTTGCCTTGGGCTGGAGGAAGAAGATGAAGATGGAAATGAAAATAAAAATAATGGAGGAGAGAGAGAGTGGTAGGTGGCTTATATAACAAGCCCAAGCAATCTCCACCATTCATTCCTCTCCACTCAATCTAAACCATACACCTCATCTCATAAAGAACCAAACTAAACCAAACCAAGTCAAAGTGGAACCGAACCAAATAAAACCAAATTCAAGTTAAACCAAGTCATAAAATCCTATACTTAGGAAATTTTAAAATATCACGTAAATCGATAAATACGAAATACGGCTCAAATAAACACGTATTCGTATAAATACCGATACAGTGAGACGGGTCTCACAACTCTGCACACCTTAGAAAAATTCCGTCCTCGGAATTTCCTGAGACTAGTCGAGCAAGATAACAAAACAAAAGCTCCAGAAAACTCAACAATCTCCATAAAGCAAGCATGGCATATAAGTAAAGTAAAACAATCAGTAATGTAAATAAATGCGTAAGCGGTAAATAAATACACAAGAACAAATACAATCATGATCAAGAAGGACTGGAGGCATATGGATCAATATGTCTCCTGAGACAGTTGTGTTGGAACCAACGTACTTGCTGGCCAAAGCTGACTCCCAAAAATGGATAAAAGTCGAGCCTCAAGGTAAGCCGGTACCAATGACTTAGTTCAAGACATGACTCTACCCAGGACGTGTCATCGTAGTTGAAACAGATGCTTGAACTTTATCACCTGTCTCAAGATACGAAGACAGAAGCGACTGGCTGATCGGGATGGACTGACATTTCTGTCTGTATGCTGAGACTGATCCTCCATAACTGGCCTGGCTGAAGAATGCTGAGCTGCCCTCGACAAACACGAACAAGATAATCTGAAGGATCAAGAACAGTGCCCTTGAAAGTAGAAGGACACATGATCAAATCATGGGAACAGAAATGATCAATGGTCAAAACAGATATCAAGTCAAGTATCAGAGATAGAGAATAATCCGAAGGAGATCAATAAGGATAATCGTGATTGAGATATCTAAACATGGTAACTCCCACAAATTTGAAAATCGAGACCTGCATGGGCCACCACTAAAACCATGTCACGCCCCAGAACCGGAATACCGGAGAGCGGGGACAGACATAGCCAGCTACGCAATCCCAAAGTACGTTAATACTCTGAAATCACGTATAAGCTGTTAAGACATGGAGGTTACTCTACAAGCCATCAGTCAATCCTATGGTTTAACAATCCTAGGTATCTCAATCACAGGCAATTATACAAGAGCAAGAAGTACGATCATCATACATACAATAGTAAGACATCCCGAACCATATATACATGACTGATCATGAAGCCAGTACCACAGAACTGAGGACTAGCTAGAGTATTAGTCGTACATGATAAGGACTAGCTATAGTCTAGAATACACATATCATGTTTATGCTCGTAGGCTACAATATCAAGGAAAATACCAAAACACGAGCTAAACACGTGCTCGGGGCTAAACGTTACAAGAAAAAAATTTACATATCAGTGGAAGAATGAAAAAGAAACCCACCGAGGCACTCTGGTGCTCCGGCTGGTCACCGTCGAGTAGATGGTACGGTAGATCCTTCGGGCTCTTCTATTAGAACCTGGCCATGCAAAACCAGTGGGGTCAGACCCCAAATAGCAAGTACCACAAAGGAGGCCGAACTATGAACTTAAAACCAGCAATCATTAGCATTCAACAAGGAGAGAAAACAATAAGTAAAGGAGGATCGAGATTCGTGCAGTACCAATGCACTTATTCCGAACGTAGGAAGACAGTAAGTAAATCATCATTTGACATAAAGTAAACTGGAGAACATGTTAAATAAATAGAGCCAGGCAATATACGAAGAGAGGACGAAGGTACTGTTCCGGAAGCCAGGTTACAATCCTTAAACCAAATAAGGACCGAGATTGTAACCCTTCGCCTGAACAGAACTTAGTCTCTGATCATTTATTGCTAAAGGTGACAATCATTAAATAACAGTGAGAGAGTGACAATACAGAGTACAATCATTATAGTAATGTCACGACCCACACCCTGAAGAGGGGCACGAGCACGTGGTTACGTCCAGCCTACGCCGCAGTATCGGCGGTAGAACGCTGTATATAGGGTCTGTAAATGCCTATGACTAACAGTTAAAATGTACCTGTATAGTATATACTCTCCAAATGGAGGTGACATAACAATACAGTCTCAATCACAGAATAAAACTAAGGTAGATAGCTCAGAGGAAAGACATATGATAGATGAAAGAGTAAATAAGTGCAGAGTCCAATACAAGCCCAGATATATACATCACAGGATATCAAAATAGAATATAGAACTACAGTCTGATAAGCTAGCTGGATCGCAGTCCAGTCAAACCTAGCTAACCTATACTACTCTGGAAGTACAAAATCTAGTGGCTCTACTATAAGGCCACGATCTAAGGCTACTCCATCTGACTCGAGCCCATAATAGGTCGAGCAGTCCGCCTCAGAGTCATCTGTAATATATCATAACGGTATCCTGTCAGGAAAATGAGCAAGTACAAACACTAACAGCAGTTCCATGTGAATTGACAAATTCTATAAGAGACAGTATAATGAACTACAAGACAAAGATATATGAAGACTTGGGAACCATTCGGAAGTCGAGTTACAACCCTTAAACCAAACAAGGATCGGGGTTGTAACTCTCCTCCCGAGCAGAACTTAGACTCCAATCAAGGTACAATGTAAAGAAAAGTAGAGCATGTGAGTAACTGTATATCATGGCATGGTGAGAAAATACTGAATGTAGAACATAACATGATATACGTTAAGACAAAGTAAATATAAAATATGATTTGAATTATTAGAGCGTTATGTGATCGGCTTGGGAAACATGATCAGGCTTTCCATCCGACCGGCTATGAACAATGAGTACAATAGAACGGTAAGGCCAGTCACCATGGAAAGCTATGAACGATGTAGGGTCAGGCTTTACCCGTCGTGAGGTGAGGGTATAGCTATGAACAATGTATACAGTAGAACAATGTGGGAATTTGATCACACAACCACTAATAACTCCCCATCCCCGAATAGTATAAAGGATCCAGACATAACACGTCATGACACGGGATTCAAAAGCAGGTGATCAGCCCACTCCCAAGTCCATGTCTATACAAGTACAAGTAACAAGTCGAGTCATGTACCAATATACCAAGTAACCCAGGAACAACATCTTATGACAGGATCCGACATATACTAGTCCGTGAACCATCGTGTCAGAAATCAAGTAAGACACTACAACTGAATCGGATATAACAGATATCAAGACAATAAAAACTATCAGTGAATGTACTCGCCTGCTGTCCTGAGCTGTATGGTATATCAATGCTCAGAGCGGTATCAGAAGACCTAAATATGAGATACTGTAAGTTAATTTAGGTTTAAACAAGTTTAGGAATGATTTACAATGAATGATATACAATCTAGGTCAAAATAGGTCTCACTGAGTCACACTAAGTCCTGTCAAGTCAATCTAAGCCTAACCAAGTCAATCCTAGGTCATACCAGGCATCACGGGTCAAAACAAGTCGAAGAAAGTCAAACGGGATCAAGAGTTGGCCTACAGTTGACTTTTGGTCAACTGGTCAATTCCGGTCAACTCTAGTCAACTCTAGGTCAACCATGGTCAACCCTAGGTCAATGGTGACTAATAGTTGACTTTTGGTCAATTACAAAAGTCTAATGGAAATCGGGACTAATTTGGGTAAAGCGTTGACCCATAGTTGACTTTTAGTCCAAAAAGTCAACCGTGGTCAACCGGGGCCAAGACTAGGTCTAGGCGACTATTTCTAACTATTACCAACCTCTACAACCCATATCAAAGTCCATCTTGGACTTCGAAACTCATATCTTGGCCGTAGGCCAATATCCTATTTTACCCTTAAAAAGGGTAAATTCTAGCTTCGGCAACTATCCAGTTAGCCTACCTACGCTTGATATTTTGACCCGATCTCCTAGGGTAGTATGATACTAGCCTATACATATAATATCTACCAAAATATCTAGGTAACGTGGACATTCGGTCCATGATACGGCCCGTTGTCAAAATCTTGAATATTTCAAGATACGCACCGATACGGCGCGACACGGGCGCCCTACGACCCCGAACTCCACCCGGAAGCCAACCCGCAAAATCTAAATCACGTATTCATGCTCCACGCCACGTTTCAACTCAATCGGATACTCCGAACTCCGATTCGCCCTCTAACTCGGTTTTTCCCCCTTTTCTATTCTAGCCTTTTACCTATTCTTCCAACTTCTTTCAATCTTTCCTTCTAACCTCTAATTCTTTTCTAACTTCTCATTCCATAATCATTTTCTACTCTTCTCTATGATTCCAGCCATATATAATACTTATATATATATATATATATCTATATATATATATATATATATATATATATATATATATATATATATATACTAGGTAAAAAGGGGGTGCACAATAGGCTAAAAGCCAAGGTGGGGGGGGGGGGGGCTGTGTTCCTGGCAGCAGCCAGGAACTAGGACTGCTGCTGCCGTGGCAGTCCCGCAGCAATTGCTGCAGCTGCTACTGATTCTTATTCTTCTTCTCTTCATCTCCTTCTACTCCTATATATATACACTTCATATATATATATACCTATAATATATATCTCTATATATATATATCTATCTATATATATATAACTAGATATCTATCTATAATCTATCTAGATATCTATCCCTCCCTCTAGTTATATATATAACACACACACACATCCATAAACACACAACCATGTACACACATCCATGTATATATATAAATACACTCATATCTATATATATATATATATATATATATATATATATATATATATATATATATATATATATATATATATATATATATATATATATATATATATATATATATCTATATCCATATATATATATTTTCACAAAAAGATTAATCCTAATAAATCCTTAACCTATTTTTCTATGGAAAACCTACAAATTTGTGGGCAAATGGAAGAGGATCTTCCCCTCTCCATTTAATGTGGAAGAACTATATGCAAAAGAGAATTAATGGAGAAAATAAAATCATACCTAAGTGTAGGTTGGAGGAAGAAGAAGAAGCTTGAGAAGAAAATGAAAGTGGAAGAGAGAGAGAGAGAGGGTTTAACTTAGTGGAGAAGAAAGATAGGGGGGGCTGCCTATAGGTGGCCGGCCATGGTGGTTGGGTGAGGGGCACTTGTAAATTACAAGTTTGTCCCTCCCTAAGCCTAATATTAAACAATTTCCAAATTAGGTTTAGGAAGTTGCTAAAATAAATAAAAATTATAATTAAACTAAATTACTCATAGGGAACTAGTCCAAACTCTTAAACCCTAATTTTTAGTGTGGTGGGCCATGGTTAGCTAACAGGCTAATTACAGCTCAAGTCGAAATTCACCGGGGTCCCGAATTAACTCGGAATGCGATGAAATTCGAACCCGACTCCTATAATAATTAAATAATAATATTCATGAAATAAAATTTCCAAAAATAATATAAAATGGAAAATTACCATTTTACCCCTAACTGGAAAAAGTGAGGGTGACAAGTCTATCCACCTTAAAAAATTTCGTCCTCGAAATTGAAACCAAACAATAGTAAATTATCAAAATCACAAGTCATGGCTTAAAATTTAAAATGGTTTAAAATCTCAAAATCAAAGCATGAATTAAATGACTAAAATGATAAAATTTAAAATTACTCTCAACTAGAAACTGGGTGCTATAAGTCTATCCACCTTAAAAGAATTCATCCTCCAAAAATTAAAACAAGTAAACACAGAAAAAATCATACAGTTCGATAATCGTATACGTCTGTCCAATCATCATGATACTCAGAATCTCCGTCATGCCAGTGAGCAAGGCTACGATACTCACAGAGTCCTCGACTAAGGTACATACCTCTAGAATTATGGTATTTAAAATTTTTGCATTGCCGCTAGCTTGGCAGCGAAAACCTTAAATTTCCACACCCAAGAAATACGACCATAATCCGACTATATGTCCTCACTATGCCTGCTAGCATGACCCTAGAGTATTCTAAAATCTCATAATCGAGGCGACCTAGCCCATACGACTTATCTCAGAAGGAAATCACATCACAAGAACAATTTTCATCCAACGATCAAAGAACAGATAGAATCGAATTTCAAGACAGTTTATAAGAAGGCAAATGCGGAAAGGAGATCGAAAGATTGGAACCTGCTATCTGCTCTGCTACTGCCTGAGTGGGCTCAACTGTCATGGCGAAAACACGCGCTTGCTGGCCTCCTCTAGCCTGCTGCACTCCGTCCTGGCCTGCCTGTCTGGCTGCACGGGCAGCACAGTTCTTCACCTGGTGGTCTGAAGCTCCACAGAATAAACAAACTCCCTGTTTCATCCTACAATCCTCTCGGGTGTGCCCCATCTTCTTGCAGAAGGCACACTGGATGGCCTGCCTCTGGCCCTGTCCCTGGTGCTGCTGGGCACGCGCTGATGCCTGCTGAATATGCAACAAAGGCTGCTGCTGAAATGGCCTCTGCTGCTGCTGCTGAATGTGGGGGCGTTTGGCCGGTCCCGCACTGGAACTCGCCCCCATAGTATCTCCGCTCCTCTTCGGCTTGAGGCTGAAGTCCTCCTCTGCGATCTGTGCGTCTATCAATATCTGATCGAACGTCGCGTCACGACGACCTGAGGTGCGGGTGCGCACTGCATGAATAAGTCCCCTGCGGAATTTACGAGCCTTCTGCCCCTCATCCTGGATCATATCGGGAGCAAACCTGCTAAGGCGGAAGAACTCAGCTGCATACTCGTCCACCGACGAGTTCCCCTGAACTAGACCCACGAACTGGCCCTCCAATGCTGTAAGAGCCACGTCTGGGAAGAACTTCTCCTTGAAGAGCCTCCGGAAGTTCTCCCAAGTCAGCCCTCTCACCGACGCACGAGGATCCGTGCGGTACCATGTCAGCGCAATGTCGAAAAATCGGCTGGCTGCGGCCGAAACCCAAAGCGCTCTAGGAAGCTCTGCCAGCTCCATGCTCCGCTCTACATCCTCTAGCCAGTCGTCTGCGTAAAGGATGCCCTCCGTGCCTGAGAAGTCCCTGGAGCTCATCTTCCTGAAGTCCAACACTGTCCCCGGCCTGGACTGCTGCTGGTACGGCTGCTGGCCAGTAGGGCCCTGCACCGTACCCGGTGCCACTCTCTCTACTACTGCTAGGGCAAGCTGATGTGAGTTCTCCATACTCTGCCTCAGCATCTCGATCTGTCGGTGTGACGCCTCCGACTGGCGCTGCGATGCCTCTGCCTGGGCCCGCTGTGTCTCCATCATCTGCTGAAGGAGAAGGAACATATGATGCGTATCCGTCGGTATCGGTGGTAGTGGCGGCAGTATCTCTGGAAGAACGGTCGTAACCCTCTGGGGTGGAGGTGGTAGACCTCCCTGTGCAACTGTCTGGGTCTCTGGAATAGTAGAATCACTGGGGGCAGTCTCATGAACCTCCTCCTCGGCCTGATCAGATCTCTCAGGCAAGCTACTCGATCCAGAGGCCTGCGGATGTGTCTTCGTCATCCTGGAGACGAATTGAAAACAAGGAGATCAATATGGCACATGAGAAGATATTATCAAGGAAGGACAGTTAATTTATACAAGGAGAGTAATCATGATAATCAAAAGATCGGAAATTTCTTAGGTGTGATTGAGAAACTCCTATCATATCCTAGGTCCTACGTCCTAATCGCAGGCTCGTAATTAGTACTCTAAGTCGAGCACCATTACGAGATCGCAATAATTGCGACACGAGACCTGCGTGGGCCACCACAAAAATGTGTCACGACCCGCACCCTGAAGAGGGGCACGAGCACGTGGTTACGTCCAGCCTACGCCGCAGTATCGGCGGTAGAACGCTGTATATAGGGTCTGTAAATGCCTACGACTAACAGTTAAAATATACCTGTACAGTATATACTCTCCGAATGGAGGTGACATAACAATACAGTCTCAATCACAGAATAAAACTAAGGTAGATAGCTCAGAGGAAAGACATATGATAGATAAAAGAGTAAATAAGTGCAGAGTCCAATACAAGCCCAGATATATACATCACAGGATATCAAAATAGAATATAGAACTACAGTCTGATAAGCTAGCTGGATCGCAGTCCAGTCAAACCTAGCTAACCTATACTACTCTGGAAGTACAAAATCTAGTGGCTCTACTATAAGGCCACGATCTAAGGCTACTCCATCTGACTCGAGCCCATAATAGGTCGAGCAGTCCGCCTCAGAGTCATCTGTAATATATCATAATGGTATCCTGTCAGAAAAATGAGCAAGTACAAACACTAACAGCAGTTCCATGTGAATTGACAAATTCTATAAGAGACAGTATAATGAACTACAAGACAAAGATATATGAAGACTTGGGAACCATTCGGAAGTCGAGTTACAACCCTTAAACCAAACAAAGACCGGGGTTGTAACTCTCCTCCCGAGCAGAACTTAGACTCCAATCAAGGTACAATGTAAAGGAAAGTAGAGCATGTGAGTAACTGTATATCATGGCATGGTGAGAAAATACTGAATATAGAACAGAACATGATATACGTTAAGACAAAGTAAATATAAAATGTGATTTGAATTATTAGAGCGTTATGTGATCGGCTTGGGAAACATGATCAGGCTTTCCATCCGACCGGCTATGAACAATGAGTACAATAGAACGGTAAGGCCGGTCACCATGGAAAGCTATGAACGATGTAGGGTCAGGCTTTACCCGTCGTGAGGCGAGGGTATAGCTATGAACAATGTATACAGTAGAACAATGTGGGAATTTGATCACACAACCACTAATAACTCCCCATCCCCGAATAGTATAAAGGATCCAGACATAACACGTCATGACACGGGATTCAAAAGCAGGTGATCAGCCCACTCCCAAGTCCATGTCTATACAAGTACAAGTAACAAGTCGAGTCATGTACCAATATACCAAGTAACCCGGGAACAACATCTTATGACAGGATCCGACATATACTAGTCCGTGAACCATCGTGTCAGGAATCAAGTAAGACACTACAACTGAATCGGATATAGCAGATATCAAGACAATAAAAACTATCAGTAAATGTACTCGCCTGCTGTCCTGAGCTGTATGGTATATCAATGCTCAGAGCGGTATCAGAAGACCTAAATATGAGATACTGTAAGTTAATTTAGGTTTAAACAAGTTTAGGAATGATTTACAATGAATGATATGCAATCTAGGTCAAAATAGGTCTCACTGAGTCACACTAAGTCCTGTCAAGTCAATCTAAGCCTAACCAAGTCAATCCTAGGTCATATCAGGCATTACGGGTCAAAACAAGTCGAAGAAAGTCAAACGGGATCAAGAGTTGGCCTACAGTTGACTTTTGGTCAACTGGTCAATTCCGGTCAACTCTGGTCAACTCTAGGTCAACCATGGTCAACCCTAGGTCAATGGTGACTAATAGTTGACTTTTGGTCAATTACAAAAGTCTAATGGAAATCGGGACTAATTTGGGTAAAGCGTTGACCCATAGTTGACTTTTGGTCCAAAAAGTCAACCGTGGTCAACCGGGGCCAAGACTAGGTCTAGGCGACTATTTCTAACTATTACCAACCTCTACAACCCATATCAAAGTCCATCTTGGACTTCGAAACTCATATCTTGGCCGTAGGCCAATATCCTATTTTACCCTTAAAAAGGGTAAAATTCTAGCTTCGGCAACTATCCAGTTAGCCTACCTACGCTTGATATTTTGACCCGATCTCCCTAGGGTAGTATGATACTAGCCTATACATATAATATCTACCAAAATATCTAGGTAACGTGGACATTCGGTCCATGATACGGCCCGTTGTCAAAATCTTGAATATTTCAAGATACGCACCGATACGGCGCAACACGGGCGCCCTACGACCCCGAACTCCACCCGGAAGCCAACCCGCAAAATCTAAATCACGTATTCATGCTCCACGCCACGTTTCAACTCAATCGGATACTCCGAACTCCGATTCGCCCTCTAACTCGGTTTTTCCCCTTTTCTATTCTAGCCTTTTACCTATTCTTCCAACTTCTTTCAATCTTTCCTTCTAACCTCTAATTCTTTTCTAACTTCTCATTCCATAATCATTTTCTACTCTTCTCTACGATTCCAACCATATATAATACTTATATATATATCTATATATATATATATATATACTAGGTAAAAAGGGGGGGTGCACAATAGGCTAAAAGCCAAGGTGGGGGGGGGGGGGGGGGGGGGGGGGGCTGTGTTCCTGGCAGCAGCCAGGAACTAGGACTGCTGCTGCCGTGGCAGTCCGCAGCAATTGCTGCAGCTGCTACTGATTCTTATTCTTCTTCTCTTCATCTCCTTCTACTCCTATATATATACACTTCATATATATATATACCTATATATATATCTCTCTCTATATATATATATCTATATATATATAACTAGATATCTATCTATAATCTATCTAGATATCTATCCCTCCCTCTAGTTATATATATAACACACACACACATCCATAAACACACAACCATGTACACACATCCATGTATATATATAAATACACTCATATATATATATATATATATATATATATATATATATATATATATATATATATATATATATATATATATATATATATATCCATATATATATATTTTCACAAAAAGATTAATCCTAATAAATCCTTAACCTATTTTTCTATGGAAAACCTACAAATTTGTGGGCAAATGGAAGAGGATCTTCCCCTCTCCATTTAATGTGGAAGAACTATATGCAAAAGAGAATTAATGGAGAAAATAAAATCATACCTAAGTGTAGGTTGGAGGAAGAAGAAGAAGCTTGAGAAGAAAATGAAAGTGGAAGAGAGAGAGAGGGTTTAACTTAGTGGAGAAGAAAGATGGGGGGGGGGGGGGGGCTGCCTATAGGTGGCCGGCCATGGTGGTTGGGTGAGGGGCACTTGTAAATTACAAGTTTGCCCCTCCCTAAGCCTAATATTAAACAATTTCCAAATTAGGTTTAGGAAGTTGCTAAAATAAATAAAATTATAATTAAACTAAATTACTCATGGGGAACTAGTCCAAACTCTTAAACCCTAATTTTTAGTGTGGTGGGCCATGGTTAGCTAACAGGCTAATTACAGCTCAAGTCGAAATTCACCGGGGTCCCGAATTAACTCGGAATGCGATGAAATTCGAACCCGACTCCTATAATAATTAAATAATTATATTCATGAAATAAAATTCCCAAAAATAATATAAAATGGAAAATTACCATTTTACCCCTAACTGGAAAAAGTGAGGGTGACAAGTAACAATCTGGAGTGACAATCATTCAATCATTCTGGTACAATCTTTCAATCAATCACTTCTAGACAATACTATACTAGACCAGACTCCATCCAAGCAATCACGGCCAATCATTGCCTACGGCTTTCTACATTAACTAACTAGGGTTATCACAATCCTAGTTACTAACAAGATGCAGTAAGAATTCCAAGTCCGATTACCTGTTTGTTACTACCTGAGTGATCCCAGCAAGAAAAGGAAAAGATAGCATGATATAGCAGACACACTGTAGTAAGATACATGTGTCCTAAGGTACCACACTCGACGGTGGGCTGAAAGTGCGCTCATCTCGACGGATAGCAACAAATCCCATGTATATATATATATAAGGCCGGGACCAAAGGGGCAACAGGTAACTGAGAAATTCTCCATGAACTATTTGATCAATCTAGTCATTAACCTAGCCAGATTCAGTATGAATCCCTGACCGTGGTACTCAGAGATCATATCCTAGACATGATGCAAGACACAACTGGACTAGTAGTTTATACAAGCACAATCATCCACGGTGTCCAGGTCAATGAATTGATTTGTCAAGAGTGTGCCACGACGGGCCATTATCATTATCATTGTTACTTATCAAGAGTGCGCCACGACAGGCCACTATCAAGCATTATCAGGGTACTTGTCAAGAGTTCACCACTACGGATTACTGCCGTGTCATGTATAGTAGGTCAAGTTATCAGGTCAAGAGTGCACCACGGCGGGCCACTATCAAGCATGTCAGGTATATCATGTCAAGTGTACTTGTCAGGAGTGCGCCACGACGGGCCACTATCAGGTCATGTCAGGTTATTAATCAGGAGTGCACCACTACGGGTCACTGTCGTATTCAGGGGACAAGTGTAGGACAGTATAGTGCAAGCATTCAATCAGGGGACTCAAGTTATGCTGAGGTTACAAGGCACAAGTCATCATTAAGATCAAATAACAATAGAGAAATAATAATAACAATAATTTAAATAGCTGGACAAGGCATAGGAAGGAGCACTGCGGCTCAGGGTCACTATCAAGTCATGCTAGTTCCTGGTCACACCATGTCATGTACAATTGTTATTTCAATCATGTCAATCAAATCGGGATTATCAAGTTCGGGACAAAAGGCGTAAGAATATAAAATGGGCGTTAAATATCTACTAAAATATCAATATACAGGGCTATAGAAGATCCAGGGTAAGTAGGGTCAGGTCTAGTTGCGCCTAAACATCAGGTTGCGCTCAAGTCAGGCTACGCTCAGGTCAGGCTACGCTCAAGCCAGGCTACGCTCAGGTCAAGCTACGCTCAGGTCAGGCTACGCTCAAGCCAGGCTACGCTCAGGTCAAGCTACGCTCAAGCCAGGCTACGCTCAGGTCAAGCTACGCTCAGGTCAAGCTACGCTCAGGTCAGGCTACGCTCATACGTCTCCAAAAGGCAGCGTATGAACTCCATACGACTCCTCTTCAAGGCACCGTATGTACTCCATACGACTCCTCTTCAAGACAGCGTATGAGGTCCATACGACTCCTCTTCAAGGCAGCGTATGCAAGACATACGCCTCCAAAAGGTAGCTATGAGGTCTATACTGCGCTGCGCTAAAGAGCGCACGCAGCTCAGTGGCGCAAGCTAAAAAGCTCGCATACACTGCTCACTGTCTTCTCCAAATCAGCAAGAACTCCATGGTTTGAACCCAAAGCTTCAAAAGTCCATAACTTGGTCAAAACAAGTCCAAATCTAACTTTTAAAGGTCAAAATTGGTAGAATAAAATTCTCTACAACATAGAACAATTAGTTTTCGAAAACAAGTAAGTTTGGTAGATCAAAACCCAAGAAAACCAAAAATAATATAAACTTAGATCTACAAGAATCCTCCCGGTAAAATCGAAAACTCCAAGTTCTAAACATGCTTAGAATCATGCAAGGAAGAAGATGGAACAAACAAAAATAAATTTGCTCAAGGTTCGGCAAGTGTACTTGCCTTGGGCTGGAGGAAGAAGATGAAGATGGAAATAAAAATGAAAATAATGGAGGAGAGAGAGTGGTAGGTGGCTTATATAACAAGCCCAAGCAATCTCCACCATTCATTCCTCTCTACTCAATCTAAACCATACACCTCATCTCATAAAGAACCAAACTAAACCAAACTAAGTCAAAGTGGAACCGAACCAAATAAAACCAAATCCAAGTTAAACCAAGTCATAAAATCCTATACTTAGGAAATTTTAAAATATCACGTAAATCGATAAATACGAAATACGGCTCAAATAAATACGTATCCGTATAAAATACCGATACAGTGAGACGGATCTCACATCAGGAGTTCAAATTCCAGTGGGAGCGATTTCAGAAATAATTTACCTGGTTACAAAATATATATATCAGGAGTTCGAATTCCAGTGGGAGCGATTCTAGAAACAATTACCTGGTTACAATATATATATATATATATATATATATATATATATATATATATATATATATATATATATATATGGAGAGAGAGAGGAGGGATATTGCACCAAGGCTTATTGCACCATTATTACACCATTTAATCTCAACCGTACAATCCATGTGATCATGTGGTTATAAAGCATGATGACATCATGGTGACATGACAACCACTTTTGGGACATATGTCACCATGATATCATCATGCTTTACAACCACATGATCATATGGATTGTACGGTTGAGATTAAATGGTACAATAATGTTGCAATAAGCCTTGGTGCAATATCCCTACTCATATATATATATATATTTTTTTTTTCATATATATATATATATATATATATATATATATTTTGGTGCAATAAGCCTTGGTGCAATAAGCCATGGTGCAATATCCCTCCTCATATATATATATATATATATATATATATATATATATATATATATATATATATATATATATATATATATATTATATATATTTTACCTGGTACCTAGTTACAATGTATATATATATATATTAGATATATATATTATATATCTATAGATATATAATATATATATATATATAATGTCTAAAATATATATATATATATATATATATTATATATATATATATATATATATTTAGACATTATATATATAATATATATATATATCTATATTATATATATTATATATATATATATATATATATATATATTAACGCCCCAGTCCCAAAATACGTAGGACTAGGAAATAGACATGCCAGCTGTATTCATACGAAGTATACTCCAATATATGGAAGCCTCGTATAAATACTAAGCTGTAAAATGCAGTTGAACCATAACTAACTAATCTCATCCACAAATCAAAGAATAAAAGATATCATATATCAACTATGAATTTGTCTTGATACAATATGTTGGGCGGAGACAAATCCATTACCAAAATAAGGAATAGTACATAGAAAATGAAATGAGTGGCGAGCGAAGCGAAGACGATCCAAATGCAATCATCCTCGAGAAATAGCAATGAACACGGCTAGAGCGAAAGCACCTGCGAAAGACAATAGCACACACCTGGCAAGACAACCAGGTCCTCAGAGGGACGTAACAAGACACATAATAGCATGCCATATAAACTGAATAAATATTGCTCAATAAATAAGTAAATCGAATTGATAACATAGGCCAATACGCACCTACTGAACGAGCGTACCATCCCCCCAACCAAACAAGGACATGAGATGGTAAACTAATTCACGGCGACGTATCTTTCCATGCTAAGAATCCGATATGGTATCCGGACCCCAACAAGGTTCAATACCTTCTCATCGAAGTAGTAAGTCACACCTACAACCAAACAAGGACAAGATGTGACGAACTAATCCGCGACAAGTTATTGTTCCAAGCCACGGTCAGATACAAGTACCCAAACCAAAAGTACTCGTACCTAACGGATAGGGTAGCCTACCATTCTAAGTGAAATGTTGTTAAGAACAATCCTTCCTACGCATGGGCCCTGGCTGAATAGGATCGGCATAGTCCCCCTTTGGGCACTAGAGGCCCCAGCAGGAAGAGCATGTGTCATCAACCCCGTATCTCCAGCGGAGAGTCCGGGTCACAAGGGAAGTGCATCGAAGCCCATACGCTAAGGAATTGTCCTCCCCGCCCAATGCCTACTGTGTTGTATCCACAACACAAACCACTATAACCGCTAAGTCAAACTAGCATACAACCTCTATTAGCGGTTATTCCTATCGCACGGCTTGTACGTACTGGTGGCCAGCCAATCACGCACTTCCGTGTTCTACATGCGACACACAACTTCGTGTTTACAACGTGTCAAGGCCAATGAATGCGACACACAAGGTGGTCCCTTAAATCTAGGTTTAATTTGTAAGAAAATAATACACAGCAGAAAATATAAATGAACAGTTATGCCATGTATCACAGTTTATTTTGCATAAGGAAAGTAAGTAATGCATGAAATATGAGCTAAAATAATTAAACAGCTAATGGCAAGGTGTCTTGCCTGGTAGTACGCCTGGTGTGCTGCAAGGGTTACGGTGGCACGATCTGCAACTTTGGTACAACAACTGTACAAGGGGACCTCGGATGGTGGTACGGATCGTGTCATTGGGTCCAGAAGGGTTAATTTAGTTAGGGTTGATATAGAGATGTTCGAGGTTCGCAAGTAGATGGAAAGAATTTGATTTGGTTATGGACAAGAATAGATAATTGAAGGGATGGGATAATTCATAATACTAATACGCTCTTAGAAAAATGTTTTGTAATACCTTGAAATATATTTTTATTAGTAACAAAAATAGGTTTTAGATGAATCGTTTTTAAGGCAAAAACTCTAATTTTATAAAAATATGGTTTTGAGATAGAAAATACATTAGTTAAAAAGAATAAAGTTTTGGAGAACATATATATACTTTTATTAACTATTTGGAGCTCGAGAAATATTTATAAAATATTTAAAACTATATATACACAAAATAATTTAAGTCAAAACTCATCCACAATAAGCTAGGGATATATATGTAATAATAATACTAATAATAATAATAATAATAATAACAATAAAATATTAATAGTATAAATAATAATAATAATAATATTAGCAAAATGTCTATTATTTGCAAAGAATAGCAAGATTCAAAATAATTAAAAATATCAATATGTCAACCCTTTGTTTCCCTTTTCCCGAGAAAACCACACAAACTGACCACAGCAACAATAATATGTACTAACAAAAGTATTAATACTCATAACAAAATACTTAATAATAATAATAATAATAATAATAATAATAATAATAATAATAATCAGAATAATAAAACTATAAACCTCAGTTCAACTGATAATAATAACAGTTAAAATAAAGTAAATCAAAAAAATAAATAAATAAAAAAACACTGATCCGTTCTCCTCTTTCGAGGAGAACTCAGTGAGCACTTCAAATAAAACACAGCACACAAAAAAAAAATAATGTCAAAGAGATTAGAGAGAGAAGAGAAGAGAGAAGTGAGAGAGGGAGAAGCTAGAGGAGAGAGAGAGAAACCGGGAAGAGAACGGAAAGTATGGGGAGCGAGTGCTCGGCTGACCCAGGGAGAGAGGCGGGTTGGGCTCGCGCGACGGTAGCAAGGTGGGACGGAGGAGATCGACGACGATGGTCGGGTCGGAGGGTTTCGCCGGGCGCTAGGGAGCGGAGGCGGAGATGGAGTTTAGCGGTGGCTAGGTTTTCTCTGGTCGGGAGAGTCGGTTGACGCCGGCGGCCTGATCGGCTCGGCGGAGGACGGAGAAAGGAGGGAGAGCAGCGGAGGAGGTTTTGGGGCTCGGCGGAGGCTACGGACGGCGGGGCTCACCGCTGGGGTCGCGGCGAGGCACGGCGAGGTGGTCTTCGCCGGATCTTTGGCGGTCGGTGGCAGAAGGGTACGGTGATGGTGGAAGTCACGGCGGCCGGCGGGGATTCGACGCCGGGGTGGTTCGGGACTACGGCGGAGGGTCCCAACGGCGGCGGCGACGGGAAATGACTGGGGTCGGTGCTGGTCGGGCTTGCGGGATCCGGTCGGTGGTCGAGCTTCGCCACGGCAAGGTGAGGGTCTATGTGTTCAGTTTTCTTTCAAAATTTTTGGGTGGTCGTCGGCTCGTGGTGGGGAGATGCTGGACGGTTGTGGTGATGGCTGCGGCCGTGTGGCTGGGAGTTGGGTTTGAGGGAGTCGGCCAGGGTGACGGGATGGTCGGGTTAGGTCTGGCGATTGTCGAGAGGCGACGGGGTGTTGTGTTCATGGTGGTGCTGTGATGGTCGAGGGGCTCAGGGAGTCGGGGTGTCGTGGACGAGAGGCGAGGCAGGAGAGGCTAGTACGGCCAGCGGGTAGGATTAAATTAGGACTAGGGTTAGGATTTTGTGATCGTGTCGGGGTTGTCGACACGGAAAAAAAATAAGTGTATATGTAATGGATGTAATAAAAATTGGGACGTGGAACCGGACACGGCACCACTTGATTGGCTATGGAATTTATTTGTGGAGAAATTATGGAAGATGAATAATTGGAGGAGTACCTGCCTATATTTATAGATGTGGGAATTCCCACTTGGATAGGATTAGGAGAATTTAAAACCCAAGTAGATAATTATTTATTAATTAAATCAATCAAATCATATCAATCCAATCCAATAAGAATCCAATTTAAATCTAATTAGATCCCCTTAGTTTAAAATCAAATCAATAAATAAAATTTCAATTATTTAACTATTTAAATAAATCATAGATTCGAATCAAGATTTAATTGTCACAATATCTTCCAAAATATTTTTCAAAAGTACCTATAATAATAATTTCGAAAATAATAAATATTTTTAAATATCCTTGAATAATAATTACTAATATTAATAAATCTCGAAAATTCCATTTTTTTTATTTAAAATAAACTAGCAACATATTTATAAAATATGTGCATGCACTAAGAGTATTAATTATTCTAAATAAAAGGCTTTACATAAATAATCATAAATTTAGGAAATATTACATATTTATTTTGAAACTATAAAATAAGAAAAATTGTTTTTTTCTAAAATATGTACGCTCGCACATATTCGCACTCGTCGAGCAATTTCGAAAAATTCAAATGTCACGCGTGACGTACAATACGATATGCGACGTACATTACAAATCTTTAAATCAGTACCAAAAATTGATATAATAAAATATAGTAGAAATTTAGGGGTTTTACAATATATATATATTAGACATTATATATATATATATATATCTATATATATATCTATATATATATATATTATATATATATATATATATATAATGTCTAAAAAATATATATATAATATATATATATATATATATATACTATATATATATATTATATATATATATATATAATGTCTAAATTTTGTACTTGAAGAAAGTTTTTTTTCTTTTTCTGGTCTATTTAATCGAAGTACTATTACTGATCGACCTTATTTTTCTCTACTGTACTTTGTCATTTTCAGCATCTGCTTGCTTGATATTGTGTTTACGTAGAATCCAATGAAGTAGAATTGGTAGGCTACAAATTGCATCATTCATGGAGCTACTCCAGAAACAATTTACCTGGTTCTAATATATATATATCTATATATATATATATATATATATATCTATAATATATATTGTGAAGAAAGGGTAAATATTATTAGAGAACTAAAAACTGAACTGATTACAGACCACCACCCTACGGCCAGCTCACAGATATTCACTAGCTGTTCATATACTCAACATCTCTCTTGATATTGTTGATGATACTTGGAATAG